>OY720463.1:30043514-30371014 GCA_963082715.1 Harpalus rubripes | reverse complement strand
TGAATATGTGTCTATAACTCGCAAGTACTTAATCTTTATAATACATTTGAAAATCTTTTGGAAACCATAGACAAAAATGTTGCAAGGAATAATATTAATAATTCCAAGCAATTATTTAAAATTATATTTGATGCATGGAAATCTATAAACCATAAAATCATTCATAATTTACTTAATTCGATGCAACAATAAATGCAATCTATAATAAATAATTATTAAAGTATTAAATATGTAACATCGTTTACTTTTTATCTAATTTAAATTTGTTTCATAAATTGTTATTCTGATTAATTTTTATAAAAAATAAATATGATTCTTACACTCGCTCTATTTTTGTCGCACCTCACATATTCAAATAAAGTATTTGTAAAATTTAGTACGATACTTTTGAATTACTTAAGGTCCATCAGGTTTTATGAATATATCACCTTTACATTATATAAATATATTGAATAATTAAAATATGGGGGAGTATTTTAAGTTCCGACGGAATCGCTCTATTTATGTCCGATACAGAATATTTAATCAAATTAAGACTTTATCCATTATTATTAAATTATTATAAATAAATAGTATGTATTACGTTAAATTATTTATTATAAATTTTAAAAAAACGCCTCTCTGTATGAGTGTACGAAAAAAAATACATTTGTATTTTTCAATCAACGGTAGAGGTTAGAATTTATGTTAGTGTTAGAACTTGTATCATAGATGGCACTGTAGCATAAAGCTTGATCTACATATTATATTATGCAGGTGAACACGAAATCACGTAAATCCGTGACAAAATTATTTTTAAATATTTTCTATACCATAAAACTTTATGCGATACATTATACGTTGAATTTTAGAGTTTTATGGGGCGCATTCGTCATAATAATATAAGATAAAAGTCAACAATTTTATATTAAATAGAGATATCATTAAGTATATATTTTAAATTAATTCTCTTGATATTGTACCACAAATTATAAAAATAAATATAGTAATAAAAATAAAATAAAACACAAACGAATATACTTTCTAATCAATTTCGGTGTTTAATTCACCATCTCAGAGACAATACATATAACGAAGAATTGTCAATATAGATAAATAAAAGTGAATCATTTGACAAATAACAACAGATGAAATACAACATACAGTGTGTTTCTCGAATAGGGACAGCCCGATTATTTTCTTTATTGTAAGGAGAAGAAAATCATTCAAATTAAAGTTGTAGTACAGATAGTATAGAAAGAAGAAGGACATACATTTGAAGAAAAAAAAATAACTTGGGGTTCTCACACTATGACATAAAGATATATTTTTTTAAATGGGATTCTATATATTTTTAAGTACATTCGATAGAGTATTTTATCTGAATTCAACCATGTAATCATTTTATATTTTTACATTACAAAAATATTGAGTAAAATGCAATTGAAATTTAAATAAATTTTATTATTATCCTTCCTATTGTCTATGGGTCAAACTGACCCATCGTCATGTTAATATTAGGTAGTTTTTTGAAACTATTGAAAATTATGGCTTCATATTACATGTAATTCTCAAACGTGGTCAGTACATTTTTTTTAAATTTTATATCATTCATTACATTATCAATAAAGTTAATAAGTAGCATTTGTGGTAAATGGATCAGTTTGACCCAGTGTTGTTACTCTCATAAATCAACACATATTAATTGTGATTAGAACAATTATCTTTTTTTGTGTATTGCCGTTTGGTGTATGTAGAGAGTTCAATTTGCTTTCATTTACAATATTCCAAGTGAACTTTGGTGCAATAAATATGACTCGGTGTGGTTGGAGCGAAGTTGAACTAGAAGAGTTCTTTTATATGGAAGTGATAGTAGTTGAAGTAGAGGGTTTTGGTGATGTAGAAGACCCTAATAAAGACGATAATCCTAGTACGTATATTTATATCTAAAGTGAGAGATGTTTGTAGGGTGAATTTGGCATTTGTAAGGCAATGAGTCTTCATACTTGCCAGGCCCGTTCGATAAATTTGTATTTCCTATAAACAAATTATAAAACCTACACAAACGGTGAATGAAGAGATATTTCTACAACTTTAAAATATAGATTTTAAACTTACAAAAGCTGAATATGGTATTCAAATACTCCATCATTTAATAATAGGGGGTTATATCGCCTTTATATAAATAATAACATCTTTAATTCTGAAGGATAACAAATTTACTGGAAATCAGCCAACTTTATTCTCATTCCCGACTAGTTTCGACACCACATGTCTCTTCCTCAACAACACACAACAATTTTACTATTATCAACAAACTGCTAAGAAAACTCATCCCTTGAGGAAGACACATGTGGTGTCAAAAGTAGTAGAGAATGAGAATAATGTTGACTAATTTCCAGTAAATTTGTTAACTTTTATCATCCATCCCAGTCAAGAAATTACCAGATCCCATCTTTAATTCTATTAGGCATTGTATCCATAAGCCTTGCACATCCTTCTGACAGAGTATTACCCCATATGTCTTGCAAGGTAGTTTTTACTGTCCACACTGGATTTTTCCGAAGTTTTTCATATTGTGCCAAAAGTAAAGTGTCTCGGTAGAAGATAAATTTGAAGTAGAAGATGACCTTGTAAATTTTGATTAAACTATTATCTCCCGTCATTATTTGGTCCACAGTTTTGTAAGTTTTTAGTCTACATTTAAAGTAGTCGAAAGAATTTTGTAGAAATATCTCAACATTTGTGTAGGTTAGTAGGTTTTATAATTTGTTGAAAATGGAAGCCGGCCAAACTATTATGAACCAGGGCTCGTACGTAGTTCAGTAAAATGTATTCATTTGCTTAAAAAATAGTAAATCGAGAAGTTTGATTTATTTAGATTACTGACATTTTCCTTTGGTCCACATTTAAACCATCAAACAAATATTACAAGTGAAAATTATTGAAGTATGAATATATCATTTGAATAGAAAGTTCCTACGTAAGATACAAATGTCCTATTTGTAAAGCTAATTTTTTGAATAAAATTAATAAATTATAAAAGGTGGCTAATATTGTTTAAAAAATTCATTTGATTTCGTATTATTACAAAAAATTTGTGATACCTGTTGGAATCATTTATCAAATAGTGGCTAAATCGTAAACATGTAAATGTTCACAAAACCTTTAATTTATCAATTGAGTGTAATTATAGTCTTTATTAATTTGTTTTTGAGTATATTATGTTCTCATGTTCTCTTTTCTTTTATTTATTGGACTAGCTGTCATTTTTGACAATAATTCAGTTGAATGAAGACGTATGTCGACTATTATTTTCTTTTAACCAAATTAAAGCACACTAGATTATCGACAATCCATTCGTTAAACCATCGGTGGACATGCGTTGAACTAACTTTTGTAGTGACATCTAGTGATAGGTAGCCTAAACTGGTCACGCCCACTTATTCGGTTTTTGAATGATTCGCGCAAAGAGCTTTCTAGTGATGCGCGATTCTGTCAATGTACTTTCGTGCAATGAGCGATTCTGGTTTTGAATATTCGGGATTTGAATGATTCGGTGCATTTATTTTCTGGTGTAGAATATTCGGGGTTTGAATGATTCTGTGCATGAATATTCTGGTTTTGAATATTCTGGTTTTGAATATTCTGGTTTTGAATATTCGGGCGCTGAGTATGCACCCACAAGTTGTACACATAATTTTTTGCAACACTACAATCTTAAGTTAAAGAAATTTAAAAAAATTTTTAAAGAAAAATGTCATTTTGATGAAAATGTCAAGATACTTCAATGTATTCACTATTTACTTTTTATTTACTCAATAATACAATTTATTACGTACAACTTCTTAAATTACAACTTTGAATACAACAAAGAACTTTGCAACTAGCAAAACATATGGTCTGAAATCACATTGTGACGACTGATGTCACTAGTGGTTCTATTTCAACAGAAAATACAAGATCACAGTTCACCTGTTGTGGTTTCTTTTGTTCTTTTGTTAGTGGTTATTAACAAAATTTATTTGGATATATTCTATTATTTAGTTCTTCCAAAAGATAGAAAATGAGCAAATATGAGAGTATTAGTAATACTGGTGATTTTTTATTTCGTAGTTATTTTTTATTTTACAGTCAGTTTTTTATTTCAGACATTTCTATGACACATTTTAGCCATTGAAGAGTGTGAAATAAAGACAACTTTAAAATGTTACGTTGCAAAAAACTTGCAACACATACACATACGTATGAAAATTAGCGAAGAGTTCATCAATGTCATGCAAAAAAAACACGTTGTTGTTGTTGCATATACAGATAATTTATTCATATAATTGCAATAATTCTGTCTTCTATCTGGTTAGAATGCATAGCAAGTTCACAAAAGTGAAAAAAACACTAAATGTTACCTGTCAGTTATCAAATAAAATCGACAGAATTAAATAGTAGTTATTTACAAAAAGAGCTAAGAAAGAGGGTCTACGAGTGTTATGAAAACCTCTTTCTAGCAAAATTTGTACACTATTTTTCTCACAACTACAAAAAAACGGCACAATTTAATATATTTTTAACCTCAAATTAGTTGTCACCTGCAATCCTGCACGACACCCGGTGGTGTACATTCCATATTCGGGAGAGCCACTTTCAAGAGATGGCAGCACCAAAGACAGACTTATAGGGAAAACTTTGAATTTTACACTTGTAGTCGTTGTAGTTTAAGGCTTTGTTTTAGGAAATATTCTGTTATTTTTTATTAAATTCAGAATGTTTACTACAATGACAGATGTATATATTTATTTAAAAGGTGCTGTGCGACCTATAACCGAAGGAGAAGCAGTGTATAAAGGTAAAATGAAATACAAATTTAAGGTTATCTTGCTTGTTAACTTATTTATTTTTAGTTATAAGACACATTATTTTATATGGATATGAAGACAATGTGGCACCTAACTCTTTCGTGATAACAATAACACCATTGCCATCGCGTGGAAATGTGTGTGCAGCTATAATGCAGGACAGGGAGAAAGGTGGAAGAGACCAAACTGTTGGATTTAAAATTCATTATAGTAACATATAATTATAAGTTAATTTTTGTCCACAAATTGTAATATTAAGAGGCAATATCACTTGATAATAATTACCTCACTCATGTTTATTGTATTGTAGTGCAGATACGATTAAATATGTAAATAACCTCTCATGTTGTGTTATAAATGTATTATATTTACTGGTTGACCATTCTGAAGGCAAGTTGTAAATAAAATTACAAATAAAAAAATATCATTGCTTTATTATATTTAAATAGGTAATTGTATTTTATTTGATTAAAAAACAATCTACATGTATTATGTTTTGCAAGTCTTCCTCTTGTTGGCTCAATTTCTGGCATTTTTATCGTTTCTTCTTCTCTATCTTTCCTATAAATAATATAAAATAAATGTAGTTATAATGTTAAAGAATAATAATTACTATTACTACTTACACGTAAGTAACTTCTCGCTATTTTACTTCTCTGTACCAGAAGTTAGGGTTACGGTAATTTTTGGCATGGAATAGCATTTTATCTTCTAATAACTATAAAAACAATCTAATAATGTATTGAAGCATAAATTTATATAAATACTTACATGAAATTAAATATCTAGGCAAAAATTATTGTGAATAAACGTTATTGAATGGTGACATGTTCTTGATTATTTAAGGCAATTTTCCATTGATATTTTAATAATTCAGCTTTCGGAAAATAGTGAACGGATATGTCTTTACTTGTATAATTATTGCACTGCAGTACAACACAATATCTTTGCGTTTTGCTGGTCATTTTGGTTCTTGTTTACTATATAACCCTATATGACAGCACAACGTTTTCCCTACGACTTATATGTTTTATTTTGTCATCAGATGTCAGCTACTTTGTTGGCTCTTACCAATAGCTTACAGTGCTCAGACCGCTCACAGCTGGTCCGAATTGAATGAACGCGCTGACGAATGTGAAGGCGTTAACGATTCGGACCGCTCGTAAGCGCTCTTACTTCTTGCTTGTCATTTGTGAGTTCAAGTTTGATCAATTCATTAGCTTCTTCTAAAAAACCTTTACTACGTAAACAACTTCCATCTTAACAAACAATTTCATTGTTTCAGCAAGCAATGGCGTAAAAAACATCAAACGTGCTTACAGCGCTTACACTGCCTATGCAGTTGTAAATATGATTCGAACCAATTGCGCGCTGTCGGTACTCAAAGCGTGATTCGGACCGCACCCGGAATGAACAGTCGAGTGCAGCAGTAATACCAACTGTTCTGTTTATAAGTACCTTAGGTACCTTATCATAAATGTGAAAATATTGTACCAATTATTATTATGAAAATGGTTAAAATAAATGAGTGATAATCTGCTATTTTCACTCATTTATTTTCATACTTTGATATATAGCAATTTCACGTAAAAGTTTATCAGTCAGTTAACAACACTCCTGTACGTTACAATAATAACACACTATACTTTATTTCAAATAACGAAAGAATTTTGACAGTTAATTAGGGTGTGGTTTAACTGGGTTTAGGAGTGTGTTTTACACCAAAACATTGCCAGGTGTGCCAATCTGCTTTATACGCGGATATCAGTAATGATGATGTCATGTTCTTCCCGTGAGAGCGTTACCAGACGTCACCACACCGGCATTTATTGCTGACGTGGAGAGTGCACCACAGGGTCAACTTTTATTAAAATTCCAAATATTTTCTTTGGCGTCGAACGGGATCGAACTGGGTTCCCCAAATTAGCGACCAGACCCTCAGGCATACGGCCACGCCACGAGCACCCAGTAAGAATTCAGTGATATTTAACCTTATTTTTGATTTCAAGTTTATAATTTTAAGATATGTTATATTTTCACAGATAAAAAAAAATTATGTAATACGTATTACAAAATTTGGTTTCATGAATTTCAATTATTTATTTAATGCATGTAGAAACGGTCGGCTCGCAATAGACATTAGCTCGTTTTTTACATAAAACGAAATAGACCCGTTTAGTGTTTAGGTTTCCAAACAAGAAAATAGCGTCTTCGTTACTATGGCGGTTGCTATGCTAAACCAGAATTGACGTTTGGCACTCATAACCTATAAGTTTGTTTGGTATTGAAATAACTCAGAAATACGTTATAGAGTTTTATTCTGTTGTAAATAAATATACTAGTCTGACTAAGTTTATCGACGTATATTTCAGATTTTGGTCTTTTAGAAATTTAAAAAACAAGTTCAACGTTCGCTATAATGATTGAAGGTAGCTGCGAAACAGATCACCATGGTCTAAATATTTTAAAATAAAATCTTAAAATATGCACTGTATAACTTACAAGACGTAACAATTACTAAAAACAATTATATTTCTTTCATCTGTGTTAATTTTACATAACATAGCAACCGTTACCAAAGCGGCAGCCATTTTCTTGTTTGGAACCTAAAATCAAGGAATGGAAATAATATAAGTCGCTGCGTATGTAAACCAACCTTTATGCTTCACTGTTATCAGTGCCATCTATGATACAAATTATAATACTTTTGAGGAAATATACTTGTCAAAAGAATTGCATTGGTTAGATAGCGTTTTTAATAGTTTTAATAAATAAAATGTTTTGGAACAATCTATTTTTTCTTTACTTTGAGGAAGTCTGCGCTACTATTTATGTTTGTGATTGTATTCTAATAACGTCTAAACAAATTTGACACAAATATAATAGGTAATGGTAATAGCAATAATAATGTAAGCATTGACATTCAAAACAAAATAAAAATGTCTCAAATGAAAATTTATGTTTCAGACTACCAACAAGTTAAAAAGAATTCTTGTGTCCATTTGTGAAACGAATCTTCACTCATTAATTAACATCAAGAAGCAAATCATGCAGAGCAACACGGAGATGATGGTACATTCAACAACTGATTATCAGAAGTTTGAAGAAGTTTATATCAAGGAAGAACCATATGAACAAAATTCCTCAGACCGAGATTTGTATGAAAATGTACTGCAAAGAGTAAAGAAGGAGGAATGTACAACTGATAGCGATAACCAGATTGAGAAAGCATGTGCCAACACAATTTCTACAAATAATGATATTCAGAAAACTGAAACTGCAAACAGTCTATATTGCGCAGTTTGTAACGAGAGTTTTAGATGGAAGTCAACCCTGATAGTACATATGAAGATACACAAAGATATTAAAGTATTTGAATGTACGACATGTAAAAAAATGTTTAGCACAAATTCTCTATTAAAATCCCATATGAAAATTCATAGTGAAATAAAAGAATATAATTGTACAATATGCAATAAACTATTTACACATAAAAGTAATCTAAGTGATCATATAAATAATATTCATACTGGAATAAGAGCATATAAATGTTCAACATGTAATAAAACCTTTAAAAAAAATTCCCATTTAAAAGACCATATGAAAATTCATAGTGAAATAAAAGACTATATCTGTACTGTATGTAACAAACTATTTATAAAAAGTAGTGATTTATTCAGACATTTGAAAATTCATAGTGGAGTGAGAGACTACAAGTGTACGATATGTAATAAACAATTTACACAAAGTAGTCATTTATCCAGACATTTGAAAAGTCACACTGGACTAAAAGACTATAAGTGTCCGACATGTAATAAATCATATACACAAAATACTAATTTAAAAATTCATATGAAAATTCACAATGGAATAAAATACTATAAATGTTAAATATGCATTAAACAATTTACAGAAATTGTGTCAGCACCTTTGATGTATGCTATGCGCCATATTGTTAGAGGTGAATAAGTGGTAAATTTAAATATCTATTATTTAATGAATTTAGAATGTACTCGATTATTGTTGATATATTTTTAAAAAACGTACGTCATTGAAAAATACAAGTATAAGATGTCTATTAAAATAAAAAAAAATATTGGAGTCCTCCATTATTTTTTAGTCTTTTTTTAAAAAACATCTAAACAAAGCAATTTTTAATTTTAGTAAGTCTTTATTATTATTCGTAAGTCATAATAATTTTTTCAAAATTCTGCGACATAGGTGTAGATATGATTTTCTTCTCAAACATTGGACTTCGCTAATGATATATACAGGGTGTTTCACGGATATGGGACATCCCTATTATTTTCTTAATTATTAGGAATAGAAGAAAATCATTCAAATAAAAGTTGCAGTAGATCAAGGGGGACATTCACTTATTGAAGAAAAAAAAATTTGAAACCAGTGGTTCTCAAGTTACAAACCAAAGTTACATTTTTTTAAATGTGATATTATACATTTTTAAGGCTCATTCGACAGAGTAATTTTTTTCTGAATTCAATCATATAGATATTTTATGTGCTTACATAACAAAAATATTGAGAAAAATTCATTTGAAAATTAAATAAATTTTATTTAACATAACACAAAACAGTAGGCCATGATCAATAACAAAACAATTTTCCATATTAACGTTTACTTTTCACCAAAAAGCACAACAATCACAATATAAATAATGATATTTTGACATAACAATAGCAGTTTAGTAGAAGTTAATTGTTTTGTTATTGATCATGGCCTACTGTTTTGTGTTATGTTAAATAAAATTTATTTAATTTTCAAATGAATTTATCTCAATATTTTTGTTATGTAAGCACATAAAATATTTATATGGTTGAATTCAGAAATATATACTCTGTCGAATGAGCCTAAAAATGTATAATATCCTATTTAAAAAAATATAACTTTGGTTTGTAACTTGAGAATCACTGGTTTCAAATATGTCTTTCTTCAATAAGTGAATGTCCCCCTTGATCTACTGCAACTTTTATTTAAATGATTTTCTTCTATTCCTAATAATAAAGAAAATAATCGAGGTGTCCCGTATCCCTGACACACCTGTATATATACAACTATATTGCAAGGTTGAATTTAATATTTTTTTTTTAGAGACTAGAACTCAAAATAAAACTTATACTGCTTGAAATCTCATTTAATACGCATTATCTTGGGCCTAAATTAATTATAATTCATTTCGTGTTCTCAACTAAAAAAAATCTAGAATATGTATGAAACAAATTAACATTTACACTTAGAAAATGATACAACACTAAATACAAATTATGTATAAATTAATGTAAAGACAAAACATGTAATCTTTGAAAACTGCGTTAGACTGTGTTATGATCTTATAAAGACGCTAATTATAAATCTAAAGTCTCCATATATTTGAGTATCGTTGTAATATTGGACAAATGTGTGCTCGTGCATTAATAGAACGATGCAATGGATTGTTAAAAAGGAATTTTATGCGCCTTTTAACGAGCTTTGCATTCTAAATCTGAAATGGTTAGCAAAATTACGAATATTATTATTATTACATAACACTTGCATATTATATTGCCATATTATGTACATACATACTGTAAACTAAGAAAAATTATACCTACTGTATCAAATAATATATTAAAATTACAACACTTATGGCTTATGACAGCGTTGCTGACAGCTACGGTTGACAGCTTTGGTTGATAGTGTCAGTTAAAAACAATTATATGATGAAGCATTCACGTGGTACAAATGTTTCGATTTGATTGGTTGCTACATACTACGTTCGTTTACTTTCGAGAATCATATGCGTAGGCTTCGACCAAGTTTCGTTTGGTATTCAAGAATACCACTCATACGTACAGTACTGTTCGTGCACGAAACTAATCACATGAATTTTGTCGCGTGCGGAAAATTTCGAATGATTTCAAGAATCGGGTCCCAGAAAGCAAACTGTATAGGCGCGCAAGTGCTTAAATTTTAAGAAAATGGAGTCGAAAGAGTATTGGGCACCAAAAGAGAAAAAACCTGAATAAAAATGGAAAAAGAATAATCGAACTAAGTATATAAAATGACCTTGTAATATCAAATACATTTTTTTACGCATAAAGATATCCATAAATATACACAAGATGAACCGGCAAGAAATGACAAATCCATTCTAGAGTTTTTTTTTAATTAGCAAAACATAAATGAAGCACGTAAAAGACGTAATAGTATACAGAGGGCCAGAAATAGGGAGCAGCCACTACTTGGTAGTTATGAAAATGCAAATTAAAACACAGAAAATAGGAGAATATAGAAAGAAAGTTGTCAAAGAAAGAATTAGAAGCCACAAATTAGCTTACGAAACCATAAAAATAAAGTACATTAGTACCCTAGAAGAAAAGCTAAGAAGCTACAATGAGGAGCACAATATAGAGGACATGTGGGGCATCTTTAAAACAAGCGTACTGCAAGCAGCTAATGAACATGGGGTATAGCCAAAGTAAGCAACAAAGGCATAAAAAGAAGCCCATAGTGGACACAAGAGATAAAAGACAAAATTAATCTGAAAAAAAGTAGCATGGAAAAATTATCTATCAAACAAAAATGCAACAAATTACAATGAATACAAAAACATCAGAACACATGTTAAGTAATCAATTAACGAAACTAAAGAACTGGAATGGATAAACTGAATTATGCTAACCGGGAGAACTAAAGACTTTTTTTACGGAGCTTTAAAAACAATGAGAAGGAAGACAGACAATGTATTAGTTAATATCAGGGACAAAAAAGGTAACGTACTCAGAAACGAGACACAAATAATGGAGAGATGGAAAGAATATTTTAAAGAGCTCTTAGAAGACGAATCACAGGAAAAAATAACTGAACAACAAAAACAGAATGAAGAGGACATACTGACTGATGTAGATGAAAATATCACAGAAGAAGAACTTACGAAAGCACTACAAAGAATAAAAACAGGGAAAGCACCTGGGCATGATGGTATAACAGCTGAAATGCTGAAAAGCTTGGGAGAAAATGGACGACAGTGCTTATTAAATGTATATAATGAAGAAGTAAAATGCGGAGTACCTTCGGATTGGCAGACGGGGGTAATAACCCCAATCTTCAAAAAAGAGGAAAATACAGATTGCAAAAATTATAGAGGTATCACACTCCTTAGTATACCCGGAAAAGTCTATGCCAGAATCATCGAAAACAAAATTAGAGCACAAGTAGAAGACACATTAGAGGAAACAGAATGTGGATTTAGACCACATCTTCTCCATCAGACAACTCACTGAAAAGACAAAATTGATAGATAAAGAGATACATTTGTGTTTCATAGATCTAGAGAAGGCATTTGACAGAGTCATAAGTGATAAAGTTTGGGAATGCCTAAAAAACGCGGAATTAAATTTAAAACAATAAATTGCGTAAAAAACCTGTACACAAATAACAAAAATAACGAATCAAAAGTATTTAATTCGGAAACAGTACTCAGACAAGGCTGCATTCTCAGTCCGCTACTGTTCTCAGTATACCTTGATGAAGCAATTAAAAATATAAAATCCAAGCTAAAGACTTTAAAAGTTGGATACTGGAAACTAAATCTTATACAAATAACCAAATTGACCTACGCAGACGATATGGTTATCGCAGCAGAGAATGAAAAAGACCTACAATACAATATAAACATAATAAATGAGGAATTTAAACAATGAAACATGAAAATAAGCGCAGAGAACACCAAAACAATGATAATCAATGGCAAAGGGAAACATCACAACATCAAAATAGATAACATCGATATAGAGCAAAAAACATCTCTCAAGTACCTAGGAGTAACTGTAGCCGAAACAGGTAACCTAGAATCAGAAATAAATGAGTAAGCAAAGGAGGAAGACTCTTTAACGCATTAAAACAAAAATCTCTTACCGAAAAAGAAATCCCAAAACAAACCAAAGTCGACATTTTTAAGAAATTTGTAGTACCAGCACTAACATATGGCAGTGAGTCATGGACGACATCTGAAAGACATCTCAGTAAAATAAGCGTAGAGATTAACTTTCTACGAAAAATTGAAGGGAAGACCAAACTAGATAAAATAAGAAACGAAGTCTATAGAACAACCTGAGACACAAAGCCGGTACAAGACATAATACAGGAAAACCAACTCAGATGGAGAGGCCATATCCACAGAATGCCAGACTCTAGCCTAGCAAAATGTGTACACAAGGCAAAACTGCTGGAAAAAAGGAAGAGAGGAAGGCTTATAAAAAGAGTGCAAAGAATTCATGGAAGACCGAAACGCATGGAGGAACTTCTGGAAGAAAAAAACGAGAGACAACAACAAGACGATAATACAACACGCACAGCCTTACACCGCGTTAGGTAGAAAGGCTTTAGGATTAAGTAAGTAAGGATTAAATCACCTTTGATTTCAAAACATTTTACAATATTTGTATCACGATTTGTATTGTAAAGTCTTGGTAAAGTTACATAAGTTATCATACATGTCACTGAACGTACGGTTTAACATCTTTAATTATTTGGTAATTCAATTTGTAACAGTTTATGGTTTTACTTATAGTGCCAGTAGTGATTTATTTTTTACGTAATATTCGCATTCGTACATAAAATTTCCCCTTCAGTGGCGCACATCGGTACTACGGAAAGCAATCGTACAAGCGCCATATTGAATAAGTAATAGCTGAGTGAAAACTCTAGTAATTAATAATTAAATATTTAAACTTACCGCCTTCTTATAAATAAGTTTTTAAACTCGATTTGTATACACAGTTAACGAAACTCAGCGAATAATGTGAATTGTTATATGTCAAACCCATCGTATGGCGGCCATCTTGTTTCGAAAATCAGCGCCTCTATCGTTAATTTCGATTGCGAATAGAATTGAAATTCAATAAGCTGATGAACATTCGTTGTGCTGTTTAAGGCTGCCGTCTGAAATAGTATTTTCGTAATTCTTATTGCATTTACGAACCAGTGAACAAAACTCAATAAGTATGAGAGAAGACTGTTTTGGTGTAATTCAACAATAAATTTATACTTTTTTAATATTAAATACTTGTGTCTAGGGGCAGATATATTTAATATATTTTTAAATTATATATATAGCCGAAAACTTATATGAAAATGATTGAAAAAATAGTATAAAATGAAATATGTCAGTCCATAGGAAAAAAAATTACAAATTCAATAAAATAAACATTTTGAAAATTTTTTTTGCCGTTTTTAAATGGGATAAGAACTAGTATTTTCTCATAAGACGCAATGTTAATTTAGTTCAGCGATTCGCCAAAAGGGGCCTACAATATTATTTATTAAACTACTTTCCCTACACAGTAGGCCAACTGTGCTCTGAACAATACGGTAAGCTGAAGTAGACAATATTTATATGGATAACTATTACCACAAGTACAATAAGCCGTGTTCTGCTGAACAATACGCCACTCTGAAGTGCACAATATTTATATGGAGAACTTTTGCCGCCTAGTGCGACCGGCTCTGAAAACTATGTAATTCTGAAGTACACAATATTTATATTTTTATATATCTACAGAGTCCAATTCTTCGGCTGGTCTCACGATTTAAATCTTCGATAAAATGCCGAAAACCAAATGTGATACATCTAGATGGCCTACAAAAATTGAAAAAACATCAAAAAGAGCTATTCTTAGGCGAAAAAATCTGATGTGGCCAACACAATACGTCCCGCCATATACAGCCCGAGTCACAAAAAAAATTGAGTTAATCCTTATTTTTGGATTAGCGAATTTTACTCTAATTTTGACAGTTTATTTCTTAAAATATAGTCTAATCTGATCCAAGTAACTACCTTTTTTTAAACCCCTCAACAGGATTAAATCCCAATTACAGAGTGGGTTCACATTCACACACATCCATGCCTTAGTGGGATTCGAACACAGAGCCCCGAGGGCACTCATGACATGAGACGTTGCTCTAACTATTGAGCCACCGGAGCTATAATAAAATGAAGATTAAATTTTAAATAACGGGATAGAATAGAATTCACTAATCCAAAAATGAGGATTAGCTTAAACATTTTTGTGAATCGTTAATTTTTATTAATCTAAATACATGCCTACATATTTAGTTATGTTGGAAACTGTATTGAATTCCTTTTCTATTGTTCTATTTACATTTTTTCTTTTTAAAACGTTACTAATATTATTTTGAAATGATTAGATCTTTGATAGTGACATTTATCTGTCAGTTACATACATTTGAATAACTGCGTTTTGTTTGTTTAAAGCGTAGACTCTGGGATTTAAATTATATATAATTTTATAAATTTATCCATAAAATATATAGAAAATGTATTAATGCAAATCTATAGAAAATTTAAAAAAAACATTTGAAGGTATTTTTCGTAGAAAAGCTATTTTGACCTAGTAAAGTGCCATTTCCGGTTATCCGAGTTTCACCAAAATCTAATGGGCTCTTTCCATTACAGAAAAAGTTCGAAATACAAGGTTTCTATATTTTCTAAATGATAGTATTTGAGTTAGAGTGGAGGATCCACACACGCATACATCATCGTGAAAATGTTAAAATTGGATTCTAGGGACCTTCAAACGTGGTCATTTATCAAAATCTCGATATGCGATTTTTAGTACGATCCCTATACCTCCCTTACTAAGGGTAGCATAACAACTGACGAAGAAGCTGAGTGGGAGAAAACACGAATTTTAGAAAAGTTACAGGTGTATAATGGTAGAGAACTAATTATTTTAATTAATAATATTATGCTTTTCAATTTGTATAGGTATAAATAGAGATAGAAAAAATTCTATTGGTCAGTTTAGTAATCCAGTATATAAAGCTGAAAGGTGCGATCGATTTGCAGCATCAGTTTTTGGTAGTTGTAACAAGGCGCGCAGAACATCTTGTCATAATTTGGTGAAACAAATTTTATACACTACACATATTAGCACACCTGCTATTAAACATGACAAATCAAAAGAGTCTGTAGCGATTGCATTATTTCAGAATAAAATATGTCTTGAGGTAAAACATTGTAGTTTATACATGGCTGTAAAGCGTGGTTTTTTAGGTGCCCCTATCGATGGTAATAATAATAACACAATATAATGTAGTACGTATTTCATATGCCCGGTGTATTAATGGTTTTTTAAAATTATTATTTGGGAATAATCGATGATAAATATTTGGTGGAACTAAAATGTTTACAAAAGGCACCCAGTTCGGGATTGCTGTAAATATAATGTATTATTATGTTCAAATTTACAATGAAAATTTATTTATAGAAAAAATAGAAAATGATGAAAATTTGTGGAATAATTGTGTATTACCTGAACTTACAGCTTTTTATTTCGATTGCATTTTACATGAACTTATATACAAAAGAATTCCTAGAGGACGCAAATATCCAGAATACATTACAGAAGTACAAGAAAAATCCAAAGCAAAAGGAAAAACAAAGAAAATCATCCAAACAAACTCATCCCAAAGCGAAACCGACTAATTTTTTTAGCAACCACAATTATTTTCTTTGAGATAGATGTAAATCTTATACACCTTTTAAATGCAACTCAAATGCAGTTGAATGTAGAAATATAATAAACTAATTAAAACTATAATAAAAATTATTTTCATTATTAAATTACAATTTTGTTGCAACTAATTTATAATAATATTTGTCATTAAATTATTTATTACAATTACAATATTTGACTGACAGTCAATGAGTCAGATTTCAGATTATATAAAAATTAAAATACTGTCTATGCTCGGTAATTGTTCAAAACACAGGGGTGATAGATTAACTGAGGTACGGGGAAAGGCGAATTAGTGTGTGCCCGCGTGAATGAAAAAGAAAGTAGTTTTGATATACGAGAAATAAACAATTCGATGGCTGCGCCTCCAGTGGAATAGTTTGTCAAGCCCAATTGGACGGGGACCTTAATATAAAGTGCAGTGCAAAGAAGCAGATAGACGTTTACTTTTATATTTAATGATGAAATGTCCTATCATTACCAATACCCTTTTATATTACATATACACAAATATTAAAACAGAAATGTATGTCTATGTGGCAAGTTATTTTAAATTTATATAGAAACGAATTTATAGTTATTGTTTTGTAATTATTTAAAATATATGTATGTATCTATATTCAATACTCTTACTATCTGTTTTATTTTCAAAATTTCAATTTATGTATACAATGACATGTCACTTATGTCACAGGTTACCAAGCCGACCAAGCCATCACAGTGTGCGTTAGTTCATGGAAGCAATCTGTAGATGTCACTATTTCGTATTTCGAAAAATACATTGGCTGTCCTATCTATGGTTGAGGTGATCCGTGGTTCATGGTTTTATTTATCATTTATTGTTATTGTAACTACATATTGAAAAATTAGCATATAAATCCAAAGTGTTATTTATTCTACGTAAATACCACCATAATATTGTAAACATGTCTTCACTACATTTACTGTCATTGTTATAGACTGCGAGCAAACACGGACTCAATCAGATGATTTGTGTGCCCTTTTGATTTCGACAAGAACAATATTTTTATTTATTTTAAATTTAAGCTGCTACAATTTATTATTTTACAATTTTCAGGCAGTAATACAAATGAAATGAATAATAATAATAATAATAATAATAATAATAATAATAATAATAATAATAACTCGTTAATAGTCAAAAATTAAAATAAATCAAAGCATTGTTCTTATCAAAAAGACAAACGCGCACAAATCAACTATACTCCGTTTGCTGAAATAAGAGAATGTGGATCTAATTCTTGAATAGAGACAAGTCATTCTATTGATCAAAAGAGACTAATTTTGGAGCCGAACCAATAGAATGACTTATTTCTGTTCAAGAATTAATTTTACATTGTCTCATTTCAGAGAGCGGATAATAATTTTACGCACTTTAAGGTTGCTCAAGTCACGTGTCTGCACGCAGTTTATTGTATTTCATCTAATGAAGGCAGCACTTCGCTGTTGAAACGTCATTTAATAAATATTTACATAACTAAGCCCAAATATTGCTTAATTTATACTCGTACAATACAATACAATAGCTATTTGCGTATTAAGCGCAAAATGGGATATTGTCGATTGATAGGTTGTTACCGAGCGACGCAGGAGCGCGGCTCTCTCTCGAAATCGACAATGTCCATTTACGCTCGAAACACACAAGATTTTTTTACAGTCACCACAATTGGGTCCTCCACCATAACAAAAAATAATAAATGTACACTACTTAATAGTTTTGCAGTGAAGATAGGAACATATTCAAATATGACTTCAAGATATTGTTTCGGCTTTCGTTTTTTACCTTCCGTCACCTTTAGGTAAGGAAGGTATTGTTTTTGGTCAAAAAATTCGGTGGTGAGTTTTTGATGAATAAGCACGATTTAGAGTCCCTAGAATACGATTTTACTATTTTTACGATGATGTCTGTATGTGTGTGTGTGTATGTATGTATGTGTGTGTGTGTGTGTGTGTGTGTGTGTGTGTGTGTGTCTGTGTGTGACAAAATTTTCTAATGCGATAACTCTAATATTACAATTCCAAAAATTATAATTCTTTCGTATTCCTCTTCGTTACATCCATGTGAAGAGCTGATTAGATTTTGGTTATAATTGGTCAACCGGAAGTACCTTCATTTGAAGATTTTAACAGTTTTTCTTGAAAAAACGGTGTTAAATATCATTTTTTCACATTTAATGTTATTATAAATATTAAAGAATTATTTATTCTCTATACGATTTGAATGCATTTTATACTTCATATTAGATGGACATAGGGTTAAAAAATTACAAGGAAATTAAATATCATATATATTAGTCAGCTTTGCTATAACTCTGGAAACAGCTGCTACATTAAGAAAATTCTGATTGAAAGGTGTCAGTGTCAAGTGCAGTTGACAGTATGTTTATATTATAATTTTACTGGAAATATAGGATCTTTTGTTAGAAACTTTCTGTATGGAATTTGTATAAAATACATACAACTGCCTTAAGGTAATGTACAAGAAATATAATCTTTTGCAAAGAACTTTATGTATGACATTTATATAAAATACATAGAACTGACGGAAGGTAATGTGCTGGCCACATCAGATTTTTTTTTGCCAATTTTGTAATGAATATTATAAGTATTTTTGTATAATTTATTTATTTCAAGTACATTAAACTAGTGCAGTGAAAAAGTAAATGTCCATTGGGAGCGTTCACGCCAAACTTTTGTAGGTAGCAACACAACTGTTCACACAATTTATTTTATATTTAATTTTAATTTATCGTTATTTCTCATTCTTCTTAAGCTATTGCTTCAATCTAATTTAAGCATTTTATACTTTCGTTTTTGTAATTGAATGCCTTATTTTATTTTTACAACAGTGCGGCATTTTGTTCGGAGCATGTCGCGCAGTCGACAACCACGCCATCGAATAGCCGTAGCATCGAAAAACCGTTCCATCGAAAGTCGCCACGTCGACACCTACCCCCACCACAGGCCATAGCTACGAAAACCATGAAACCGAAAGTCGCCACGTCGACATCACCCCCCACCACTGACCGAAGCTACGATAGCCGTCACATCGAAAGTCGCCACGTCGACATCAGCCCCTACCACTGACCGTAGCTACGATAGCCGTCACATCGAAAGTCGCCACGTCGACATCAGCCCCTACCACTGACCGTAGCTACGATAGCCGTCACATCGAAAGTCGCCACGTCGACATCACCCCCCCCCCCCCCACCTAAACGCCACTGAGTCTTTCAAAGCATTAATTCAGTTGACTCGCTATAACGTAGTTTGTACTTCATATTATTTACGTTAGATGACACTGGCATGTACGAGTATGTCATGGTATTTACTCAAATGATTAAATGGAAGAAAATAACTATTTTTGTCAACAATTTAATGTTACAAAATATAAAACAGTTAAACATTATATGATAGACTGAACAAATATATGTGTGTATTATAAAATAGTGTAGGTATCTAATATTGTAGGTGAAATATTTACCATTTTATTTTATAATGCAGATATATAAATTTATTTTAAATGTTAGAGAAAAACAGAAACATGCTATTAGAATTGTTTTAAAATTTAAACACTCTCACTACTAAAAACTAGATTGTAATAAGGAAAAAAAATCCGCACTCGATAGGTTTTAAAAAATTTATAGGATTCCTTATTGCAATTTCGGCGTTGCTTCCATCATCCGAAGAATTACAAGAATGAATTTTAAAATTCACAATGCTTACATAGGCGGGCTAAACATAGTTCCATGTTCAAAGATTAAAGAATTCTAGGGAATGCCGAGATTAAACAATGCAGAATCGGAGATGGACAAAGGTTTAACTGTTCGTTCATAAGGTTATAGCCATTGAGAATAGCTTTCTAGATTTTGAAGGATTCCAGGAAAGTTAATCTTGACCTTTCCCTTTCTCAATGCAGAATACTAAAATTGTCTTTATTATATACATGTATGTTGATTTTCTAATAAATGTTAGACTACTTTTTAATTGGTTCTATTGTTTTTGAAACTTCTGTGTTCATCGAATCTAATGTTAAAATTACGAGCTGTTTGCACAATAGGTAATTTAAATACCGGGACCTACGCTTTGAACAACTCGGTTACGAAGTTCATATCTCAAATGTATGAGTATTTAACGGACAGATAAATGTCTGTTAAAGAACTAAATATTTCAAATAATAGTAACGTTTTAAAAAGAAAATAGTATATAACACCATAGTTATATGGATCTTAATATAGTACCCAGCATAAATAAATATGTAAGTGTGTATATATAAATTAATAAAAATTAAATAGCGGGAAGTATTGTGTTGGAAACATCAGATTTTTATAATTATTTTGGGATAAATTTTGTTATTGACTAGTATTAATTGTTTTCAAATTATTTTTATTATAGAAACCGCATTTTATATTAAATTTTCTTAGCTCAAAGGATAATTTTTCACTGAATTGATTTATATATGTAAGGTTTTTGTATATAATTTCTTGGTTTGGTATAGACGGGGTATAGAATTGTTTTAAAAGACTCTTAAACTTTTTCTTAGCAATAAGATTATGAAACAAATTAGGCGAGCAACCGTTGTTAAGGGCAATTGTTATAATAAAATTAACCACTGAAATATAATCAGTTTCATTTGAGGGTATTTTTAAAAGTCTGTCTACCATATTGTGAAAAGCGGACATTTTAATTTGATGCATATGATTGGAGTGAGCTGGGATGCGTGTCTGTATATGTATTTTTCCGATAGATTTTGAAATTAAATTTATTATTACATTGAGCCATATTTAAATCTAGAAAATTTAGCGATTTTTCATGTTCTATTTCCATAGTGACTAATGTTATTTTCATAAGTATTAATATAGTTTAACAAAGAATATAGTTGTCTTTCTGTACCTGCAAATTATGTCATCGGCCTAACGAAACCAAAACAAAATACCTATTATTGATTAAGAAATTTTTACTTGTCAAAATTTTAGTTTCCAAATAATCCATTTATATTTCCGCCAAAATTGGTGATAAAGGGGAGCCCATAGGTAAACCTTCATTTTGTTTATAAAATTTGTCATTGAAATTGAAATAATTTTGAAAAAGGCATAATTCCACCAATTTTAAAAATATATCACTTATTTGTTTATCATTATTATTGTATATTAGTTTTTGATTAATTATTTCTAATAATTTATTTACTGAAACTATTGTAACTAATATGAAAACACCTGAAACATCAAATGACACTAATTTAGAGTTGGTAGGGACATTTTTGGTTTTAATTTTATTAACTAAACCTAATGTATTTTTCACACTGTGAATAGGTTAGAAATTAAGTAAGCTAGGGATTAGATTGTTTAACAATTTACACAGTTTGTATGTAGGTTCTTCTACGTATGAAACAACTGGCCTTATGGGTATGTTGTCTTTATGTAATTTAGGTAAGCCATATAATACTGGAGCTGAGGGGTTAGAATTGATAAATATGAAAATATTTTCCTTATTGATGAAAGCTTCACAATTCTTTAATAACAACCTAAGTTTTAACTGAAAACTAGGCGTGGGGTCTGACTTAAGCTCGGAGATACAGTGTGTTTAAAAAAATTCCTAACTCGGAGTAGGCTATGAAGAAAGAAACGTATGTCAATTTACAAATATTTAATTAAATGTTAATTTAACATGAAACATTGTCAAACAATTTATCTAAATAAATCAAAGCTTTTCTTTTTGAATCTTATTTTACAAATGAAAACAAATTAGAAAACGGCGAATGTCAATTTTTACTGTACCTATCCTTCTTTATTGTCTTTTCTCCTTAAAATTGCGTTTCAAGATCAAATTTGACAACTTGACTTTTGAATTGAATAATAATCAAACATACGTTTCTCTGTTTATAGCCTACTCCGAGTTAGGAATTTTTTTGAACACTGTATTACCATTGTTAATGAAATCGTCGAACTTATCTAAATAGTTTGATTTGCCAAGAATAACAATATTGTTCCCTTTGTCAGCTAATTAATTTCTGGTGAATATTGTGAATAATTTTGGCTTCATTATTATATGGCTTATTGTTGTGTGGGTTGCGAGTTGTACAGCCTTTTTAAATAATTGAACGTCCGACTGGTTATTATTGGCATAACATCTCAGCTTTCAGGGTATTTGTATACCCAATAACACCCAAGGGCGTGTTATGAGTTATTGCTATGGTAATGTTGCCAACAAATTGATATTGATATAGGGATATAAAGCCTACAAAACAAGCAGAAGCATTAATAGCCTACTTACTCCGTAAATTTTATTAAAACTTTCTGATCTGTAATCCGTTGGATATTCAAAAATAATAGCTGGACGTTAAACGTTGAATGCACCACGGGAGTTAAATATACATTAATGTCTTCGGCCAAAAGCCCTCGAAAAGTACACTGTTGACCTCAGGCGTTATTGTCCTAATAACACCCTTGATACGTTAATTACTATAACAAACTTAGATTTGTCTTATATTGGGACTCCTGAACGGGCTCTTTCGGAATCGATAGCGAGATGTACGAGGTCTTTTTCTTTGGGCGTTTTGATAGAGGGGGCGTAATTGAGATCATATTTAAGTATCTCCCTTCTTATAAAAAATAAAAAAAGAAAATCAATACAACCAATTTAAATATAGCCCAACATTTATTAGAAAATCAACATAGGTACATGTAATAGACAATTTAAGTATTCTGCATTGTGAAAGGGCAAGGCCAAGATCAACTTTCCTGGAATCGTTATGAATGAACAGTTGACCCTTGTCCATCTCCTATTCTGGATTGTTTAATCTCGGCATTCTCTAGAATTCTTTAATCTTTGCACTATGTTTAACGTCCTTGTGTAAGCATTGTGAATTTTAAAATTCATTCTTGTAATTCTTCGGATGATGGAAGCAAAGCCGAAATTGCAATAAAGAATCTTTTAAATTTTGTGAAACCTACAGAGTGTGTAATTTATTACTTTATTCATCATGTTTCACCGAGGACCCAAAGCATCTTCCATTGATTTCAATAGATTGAAATACTTAGAGATTAATTTTAACCGTTATATATATATATATATATATATATATATATATATATATATATATTTATATTAGAAATCAGTATATTTATTTTTACCAATAAAAATACATTCGTGCAGCACTAGAAAAAAACAAATATTTTATTTACCAAAAAATAAACATATAACTTTAGATAAAATTTCAATGCAAGGTCTAACTATTTTCAATAAGCTTCCCGAAAATATTAGAACAGAAAATAGTAAAAAATATATTCAAAAAATTATTAAAACGTTTTTGTTACAAAAATCATTCTATACAATGGATGAATTTATACCAAGGTAATTCTCTCGGTTTCGGATCTTTACTAAAGTCTATTCTGTTTCGGATCTGTACTAAAGTCTATTCTGGATTTTTTAATTTTTATTTAATTATTATGTACTTTTTTATACTTTTTGGTGTATTCTATACATGCTGTGTACACTTGTCGGTAGAATAAAATACTATTATTATTATTATTATTATTATGTTTATACAAAATATTTAATTAGCTGTTAGTTGTATCTAGAAAATGTACCGGTATAGTATGTCGTTTTCGTACATTGCTAAATAGAAGATAAAAATATGCATGTAAGTATAATTTGGAGGTTGATAGTCAGAATTTGGAGAGCTGTGCTGTAAATATAATGACAACGTAAATTTTATACTCAAAACTCATAATACTTTTTAAGTTTTACAAATAGTAAAATGTACAAAATGGTTACATGCCTGCTCCGAAAAATTATATGAATATACAATATAAAAGCAGTAATATTAAAATTAAATACAAAATAATAAAATAATTTACATACCGTTGGGTTACTGTGTTATAAAAAGTTGATGGTATATATTTACTGAAGATTTATAATTTTGACTGACAAAATTATACATTTAAAATTAGAAAGGCATACAGTTGAACCTATTACTTATTAGGTATATTTCTAAGATCAGCCGGTGGCAAAATAAGACTAAAATGTTTATTACTGTTATTATTATACAAATAAATAAAGTTATATATATATATATATATATATATATATATATATATATATATATATATATATATATATATATATATATATGTATATTATTTAAATATACAGCATTTATATAAAATATTTTAAAATATACTACTGCCATCATACATGAAAATTAGGAACTAATGTACCACGTGACAGAGTTGTATATTTTGTAACATTAAATTGTTGACAAAAATAGTTTTCTTCTATTTAATCATTTGAGTAAATACCATGACATACTCGTACATGCCGGTGTCATCTAACGTAAATAATATGAAGTACAAACTACGTTATAGCGAGTCAGCTGAATTAATGCTTTGAAAGACTCAGTGGCGTTTAGGTGGGGAGTAATGTCGACGTGGCGACTTTCGATGTGACGGCTATCGCAGCTACGGTCAGTGGTGGGGCCTGATGTCGACGTGGCGACTTTCGATGTGACGGTTTTCGTAGCTATGGCCTGTGGTGGGGGTAGGTATCGACGTGGCGACTTTCGACGGCACGGTTTTTCGATGCTACGGATATTCGATGGCGCGGATGTCGACTGCGCGACACGCACTCATTTTGTTTAGTTATGTAATATACCGACAGAGCAGTTATGTCATATTAACTTGTGAAAGTGGTAAATGCGTAACTATAGTGCCATTAGTTTCTGAGTAAACGTTTCCATTAAAATGTAGACAAGTGACATTTCTCAACATTGACAAAAGCGTGTGCTCTCTGGCTACTTTATATGTACAGGTGTTCATTTTAAATGGGCCATCATTGCTATCTCCAGAACTATAGGACCTACAAAGATGGTTAAATGGGCAAACAATTTCTATTTCACAAGACAAATTAAAAGAAAAGAAAAATTATATTTTTCGACCAGTGGTTGTCAAA
This sequence comes from Harpalus rubripes, assembly GCA_963082715.1. NCBI lineage: Eukaryota > Metazoa > Arthropoda > Insecta > Coleoptera > Carabidae > Harpalus > Harpalus rubripes. The sequence goes on along the minus strand of OY720463.1, from coordinate 30,345,678 downwards.
ATGCGGGACCTAACTTTTTTTAAATGAGAACATATATTTTTATTAGCTCATTCGTTAGAGAATTTAATTCTGAATTCAGCGATATAATACTTATAATGCCACTGCCCTCCTTCTTTATATCAGAATTGATAAATCTAATAAAACTATAATGCGTTGCTCTGAAAACAAAGTTATTTTAATTTACAATCCCTTATACTACACAATACTATTTACAATATTTACAAATAAACCTTTACCTGAAAACAAAGAAACGACATTTAAAGTTTATTCTTCAGTTTTCCAATAATTATTTACAAAAAATATTATTTAACCTTTATTCAGTCTTTAGCCTCAATCTTAACCTTTTTATTCCACGCCTGCTTTCTTCACCTCTTCTTCTTCTCTGCTCTGTCAGACGGTGAATATTTTTCCTAGGCGGAGCGCGGCAAAATTCAAATTAAAGAAATACATTTTCTTTACATACTTTTACACTCTTTCATAACGATTTTTTTGAGAAAAACACATGTAAAATTTTATACTAATTTGATTAAAATATGGCTATAATAAGAGTGCCACGAATGGAAAAAATGACTACATGTTAATTTGTTACATAGAATTAGAGTGCCCTGATCACAGAAGTGAATGTTCTGTTCTTGTAATTGGTCATAAATGTCAACGCAAACAAAATATTCACGTATTTCTTTCATGGCATTCTAATTCTATGCAAAAATAAATTAACACGTATTCGTTTTTTTTTCATTCATGACCCTCTTATTAGAGCCATATTTTAATCAAATTAATATAAAACTTTACATGCATTTTTCTAAAAAAAAAATCGTTACGTAATGGAATATAGCATATTAAAGAACGTGTTTTATAAGACATGTTTTTTTTTCGCACGCGTCAAAATTTAGAAAACGAGCGTTAGCGTGTTTTCTAATTGACAAGTGCGAAAGAAAGTCTTATAAAATGAGTTCTTTATACTATTTTTTATATTTTGCGCCTTCTACAATAACATTTACTTACTCAATTTGTGATTATATTTGTAACCATTTGTACATTTTCATGTAAATAATCTTCCCTAAAAAAAAAAAAAAAAATAATAATCATTTCGACATTATATTATTGAAATGAATTGTCAATTAACTAAAAATAAATTAGGTAAACATGGGTTAAATAAACGTCATCTAGTACCAACCATCTAAAACAAAAAATTGCGTATTGGAATGAAGTCATTACGATACGCAATTGCGAAAAATATAAAAACAAATATTATATCACTTAATTCAGAATTAAATTCTCTAACGAATGAGCAAATAAAAAATATATGTTCTCATTTAAAATAAAAAGTTTGGTATTTTGAGAACCACTAGTTTAAAAAATAATTTCTTTTCTTTAAATTTTTCTTGTGAAATAGAAATTGTTTGCCCATTTAATCGTGTTTATTGCTCTTATAGTTCTTGAGATAGCAATGGTGGCCCATTTAAAATGAATACCCTGTAGACTGTAGAAAAAAGATTAAGTGAAATTATTGTCGCGCCTATGCATCTTCATATGACGCTTGAGGTTATGTTTACAGTTAAACGTTTTTTCACACAAAGAACAATGATATTCCTTACTATCACTATGAGTTTTCATATGATTGGATAGCTGACTATTTTGTGTAAATAGTTTATGACATAAAGTACATTGAAAATCTTTTATTCCATTATGAATCCTCAAATGCTGTTTGAGGTTAGAATTGTGTGTAAACGATTTTTCGCACACCGAGCACTGGTATTGCTTACTGTTAGTGTTAGTATGAATTTTCATATGTATGGATAGAGTGCTATTTTTTGTAAATGCTTTGTTACATATTGTACACTTATAGTCTTTCACTCCACTATGAATTTTCATATGGACTTTTAAAATACTATTTTGTCTAAATGATTTATTACATGTAGGGCAAAGGAATTTCTTTATTCCAGCATGTCCTTCCATATGTACTTTTAGATAATTCTTTCGTGCAAATATTTTTTTACATTTGTCACATTGGTATTCCTTAATTCCACTATGTATTTTCACATGCCTTCTCAACTGCTCCTTTCGCTTAAAACTTTTATTACATACTGCACAATAAAAACTGTTTGAATTAGTATTTTCAGTTTCCTGAATATTATTATTTCTAATGATTGGATTCACATATTCTTTGTCTTTCTGTTCATCGTTATCACTTGTACATTCTTCCTTCTTTGCACATTGCAATACACTTTTATAAAATTCACAGTCTTGAGAAGTTGTTTCCAGCGGTTCTTCTTTAATTTCAATATCTCTAAATAACTGATTATTTGTTATTGTCGCTGTATGTTCGTCTATCGCATCAACGCTAACCGGATGTAGTTGATTGTCCATTGTCTTGATGTTCTAACGAGTGGAAATTCGTTCCATAAATGGATTAGATGCACACAAGAATTCTTCTCAACTTGATGATTTTCTGAAACATAAATTTTCAGTCTTGTAATACTTACACTTTATTTTGTTTGTAATGGCGATGATAATTTTTCATGAAATAAAAACCAACTAATAATAAAAAGTGGACAACACGGAATCTACAAACAAAACATTCTTTTAAAGGTGAGCCCAGACCAAGCGCGCCGTACCGAACTGAATCGCGCAATACTTTCACGAACGTTCACACACCTAACTTCGCTACCGCGCGGTATGCATGCATCCACACTGTCTGTATCACTTTGTTGTTCGTTAGTGTTCTACGAGGTTCCGGTTGTTACAGAGTTACACTAATTCATCTTCGAAACTTTTATGCTGTCCAAACTGCGCAAGAGCGAACATGCACATCTCTTTGAAGTACGCGCTTATGCGCAATAATGCACGTCCGTGCAGGGTACGCCGTCCACACTGGAGCGATTTGTAACGTTCGCGAACATATTGCGCGGTTCAGTTCGGTTCGGCGCGCTTGATCTGGACCCACCTTAAGACTACTTCTTGAAACAATTATAAACATGAAAATGCGATACTAATTTCGTCAGAACAAGTTCTTTTTGCAAACCAGATCATGCTTTTAACCTTGAAATTTTTATAAATACCTGACAGGATTTATACTTTGTTCCATTTAAGCCATTCGGCAGATAGCGCTCATATCAACGCTAGTTTTAAGTAGGTGAAATTACATTGGGTAAACTTCTCTTCTCTCCAATTTCAGCCAATTAGAGTTCAAAACTATGCCCTATTCTCTACAAACCGAATGGCTTAAATGGTATAATTTAACTAGAAACTAAAAGCAAAGAATTTAACCGTAATTTTATACTAAGAGAAGTTTCATAAATAATATTCAATATCATTTTTGTTCAATACACAGAAACCGACGCTTATTGTATGATTTACTACCAAAAGATGAATCTTATAAACAATAGACCTTTTCAATTTAACGGCTATCTCTATCGCTAAGTAAAATGGCGGCAACAACTGCCAGTTGGGCTGTCAAATAAAAAGTCAAAAATATTGAAGTCATTAAAATACCTGTATTCTCGATAGAAATTTGCAGTGTTACACATTTTAGCTCCAACTTGTAACTTCTTTCGAGAAGTTTTTTAAAATTGTCAAATTTTGTCTAAATTTTTAGAAACAAAGGCCATTGGCGACTAAAATTAACGTGAATCCTCAAGCGGACGATATTTGCAACTCTTGAAAATGGTATTCTGTTATTCAATTATACAGTAAATATATATAGTGCATTGGATTCCTTGCCGGTTTCTTGTTTGTCTTTTTTGTTTTCAAGTACATATAAATTACTTTGCAATATGAGCAAAGAACGAAAAAATATTAACGTCAATTGCTGCGTTTATGGCTGTCATTCTCGGGATAGTAAGAAATTATCTGTCCCAAAAATTGGTGAGAGGAAGAGTGACATCCAAATTCAATTTGGGTCAAATGGACAAGAGAGGGCTGGATTAGAAAAATACGAACAGGAAAACAAGTGACGAATCATAAGAGAATAATAAAAATGAAAAGTATTGTATTATTTCCTGACCAATCCATGAGTAAAATAATACACTTTTCACTTTATGTGTAGCATGCAATATATTTCTTACACTTGTAATTAAAACAATTTGAAAGATATATGACAATAGTTCCATTTTAATTTTCTTAACTAAGTAAAGTAAATACATATTTATTTAACATCCATAAATAATATATGGTAGATACTATTTTACTATCTTGTACAAAATATTAAGACAGCTGTAATGTGTTTGCACTGGCCACTATGGCCAGCTATACAAGAGCATTTTGTAAATAATCAATTGTAAATTTAAAGTTCTTCTAATCTCATGAGGATATGACGTTAGAGCACTTGTTTAAACACAGCCCAAATTTTTTTTAGTCTGTAGCACTATGTTCATTAACGCCACATAAAAATAACAACCCACGATTCAACAATTTACCCCCTTCTATAAAACTTTGAGAAGAATTTTTTGCCTCCAAATAAGTAAACATTTCCTTAGAAATAAGTCTACGATAATTTTCTTAAAATGTCATTATAATATAAGAACGTACACAAAATTATTACTAACACTATTTATATAAAGTTTAATGAATTTGTTAGTATACTCCAAAACGAATGTTGGTTATACAATGTTTCTGTATGCGATCTTATAGCACAATACCATTTTCAAAGCACGTGTATGCTACAACACTAGCGCCGTCATCGGTAGTGTTGAATTATAATCATGACTTGGCGTTGACAGCCGTTGATTGTAATTTGAATTTACCGCCAATATTAATCTGAAGTTAGCACAAATAGTTAGTTACTTTTTGTAGCCATGTAATATAAGTAGTCACTAAAATAAAAACTTACCAGTGTCATTGTCATGTATAAATAAAGAATAAATATCAATTAAAGTCGAAGTCTTGTGTATTTTTATCAAGTTCAAATTCAATAATAAATCAATAGGTAGTTTTAGTTGCCAATAGATCTCAGTTGTTCTTACTATGCGCAGATCTCCATTGCGCATATCTTCTATCTCTTTAAATTGAAAAGGTCTATTTAGAACAATATTCAACAATTACAGATTCGTAAAAACATTTGTTAATAAAGGAAAACAGTAATTATTATTGCGATAAATGGTCAAATAATATGTTTAAAAGAAATGGAAACGGTGATATTAATATTAATAAACTTTTATTTTTATACTGCGTTAGCAGTATATTTAATAGGTAAATGTTCTTGTTGAATATTACTAGAACACATTAGATTTTTTAACTAAAAATATACTTACAACATGGATGAATTCCAAAATAAAGAAAGTTTCTATAAAAACTACTTGCACTTCTGTAAGAGCAGATTAGTTGATGCACTACTTCAAGTGGCCAATGTGAGCATATAGTTTGTCTCCCTAAAGATAAATTATTTGAAGCAGTTTATGGCGAAATACGAATACGATGAATCATTTACATGTATTATTACCGAAGCACCTATCACCTATACTCTTTCAAGTAAAAGTAACGAAAGAATTTTGACAGTTCATTGTGGCGTGGTTTTGGTTTAAGAGTCTGTCATACACCAAAACATTTTCGATGTTTTAAAGTAAATGCCATTTACACAAAACCGCATGAAAATAAATACAGGGAAATAGCCAGGTAAAACTTATTAAACGAAAAAACAACAAATAACGCACAAAATATTTGAATTGTTTTTGTGTAAACTGCGCTTAGCTACAGCGCATAGCAACCATTAGAATTAGAATCCAGAGGAATACGAGTACTGCAAGTATAACAACGCAATATTAGCAAATGACAAATAACTATAAATTCCAGATATATTTGCATAAAACTTGTAACGTATAATGCACTTTGAAATGTATCAAGTATTAGCGTGTTATTTATTTTAATACCTGTAAAGGTTATAGTATGTTAATATTACAATTTGCACCATAGATGGCACTGTTGTTTAAAATTTGCTTTACAGAATTTTTACCCATAATTTCATGAAGTAAACAAAAAATTATGGCTAAACTTGTTCCTGGTTTATTCTCTGCGAATATGTAAATCAAGTTTTATAGAAGAGTCATCTAAAAGGCGATTACAGCTCAATCGAAGTAAAAGAAATTAGTAAAAAATAGTAAAAGTAGATGCTTAATCATGAATATTAAAAAAGAAATAAAATGATAATTGAAATACTTCGGACATAAGGGGGTTTTTGTTTTAGCAGCTCGTCACTCATATGAAATCCATATACAGAGTGTAAATGAAATAAGTGTATTAAATTTAACCAGTAATATAACTCGTCGAGAGCAACAATATTTCTTAATAACTTTTTCTCGAAATCGCATATTCTTTTTAGCATTTTTACCACTCCGTAAATTTTGTCACCCCTCAGTAATTGGGATCTTCGATCCTGTTGAGTGTGTTAACAATAAATAAATAAATAAAATAAACTTAAATCATCAATCAGGATGAATCCACCGGTCTTTTCAAACGGAATGTTTCTTGGCGTCTGCACTAAAGCCAGATTTTTAAACAAAAATTGAGTTGTTTCCCGGCCTTGTATTAATAACGTAGGCTACGGATATATTAATCGTGATTCAACCAAGTTAATATAAATGTATGAATGTTGTGTTTTTCTCTTGTTTAATATAATCTTCAAAATATTGATGATTTATTGTTGCATAGTTGTCTTCTACTTTTGCATTTTTAATCTATATAGTTAATGTAAAAATTGTGTATATCAAGCTTTATTTTACCAGTGACTATCGCTGCCATCTATGATACAAATTTTAATACTAATATTTTCTAACCTTACAAAATGTTAAAACAATGAAAGTAAAATTGTAATGTAATTTTTGGAACATTTTAAATATATGCGTCCGAAATGTTATTTTATATTATTAAGAACTTTAACTTAAAGGTTGTTCTACAGTTGTTACAAAATACGAGTAGCTAACTTTGAAATTTGGTAGGTAATTGGGTTTTGAATAATTTTCTTTTGCTAATAAGTATTATGTCGTAATTTACAGATGTGCGCTTCACCTAACTGTTTTTTGAATCTTCACGTGTTCCACTGATATTTCTACATTTCTTCCATCGCACTATCGTCAACTGTTTACGAGTAGTGTAAATGATATATAGAAAGACATCAGAATATTTGTATAGGCCACTTGAAATACTGCAATACATAAATAAAGTTTTTGTGGAACTCTTCATTTCTTTGAAAACAATTTATGGTGTGGAACAAATCTTCAGTCATTTAGTAATTAATCAAGAGGCATTCATGGATACTCAACTACACCCGGTTAACGCTGATGCAAAAGACCAACATACAGCGATAATAACAAATTATCAGCAAAAGTTTCAAGAAATTTTTATTAAAGAAGAACCGCTGGAAGAAATATCCCAAGATTGTAATTTGTATGAAAGTCTATTGCAAAGTATAAAGAAAGAAGAACGTGTAACTGATAATGATGAAGAATATGAGAAATATCAGTGCCTCACGTGTAATAAATCATTTACAAAAAGCTCTGATTTAAAAGATCATATGACCATTCATAGTGAAGTGAAAGATTATAAATGTACAATTTGCAATAAACAATATAAACAAATTGCTTATTTTAAAAAACACATGGATATACACAATGGAATAAAAAACTATAAATGTACAATTTGCAATAAACAATTTAGAAAAAGTGCTCATTTAAAAACCCATATGGATATACACAATGGAATAAAAAATCATAAATGTACAATATGCAATAAACAATTGTCACAGATATTATTTTGCGTAAGATTATTTTTATTAAATTTATTATGTTTTGTCTCTAATTAGCTATTTAGGTACGTAACCGATGCTGTTGGATAAGAGTTACATTTAATGATACTGGTATTCACGTATTTTATTTCAGTTTATTTCTAGATTTCAGTGTGAGAACATCGACATTATAGTGGTTCAGGTGAGAGAGTTAATGTAGCATGTGTATGATTGTGAGTGTGCGTGTGAGCAGTACTGGGTACTGTAGTGGCCGCATCGTGTGAACCCGAGGGTCGCCAACGGTAGCAGCAGGGAAGGCTGTAGTGACCCACATCTGGTGTCGCCAACGGCAGCAGCAGTTAGGGCTGTAGTGATCTGATCCAGTTGGTTAAGAGGAATGTCTCCGGATCACCACCGAAGCGGCAGTGGTTCCGTAGTGGCCGCTCGTGTGAACCCGAGGGTCGCCAGCGTAGCAGCAGGGAAGGCTGTAGTGACCCACATTCTGTGGTCGCCAGCGTAGCAGCAGTTAGGGCTGTAGTGATCTGATCCAGTTGGTTAAGAGGAATGTCTCCGGATCACCACCGAAGCGGCAGAGGGTCCGTAGTAACTAGCGGTACTGCCCGTAGTTGCCAACATGTGTGTACGGTGTGTGAATGCCTGAACCTTTTGTAAATGATTGCCTCCTCACTGAGTATTTCTCATGTGTTAATTCTTTTACAGAAATAATCACGGCGTGAAGGAGGATTCCACGTGACCGGGTTTGGCCAGGCGACGGTCATCTAGATTTGTTATTATTTTTGTATTAATACTGTATATACCGGTTTGGGTGATAAATGTGTTTTAATATTCTAATTTTCAGCGCTAACCTTTAATCGTCATTTATAACATTTCAGAAGTGGGATCAGAACATTTTTAATTTTCAGCTTTTGGGATCACACCAACAAAGCTTTTGGAACAGTGCGGATATTGATTACGTTTATGTTTAGCTGGATTACGAACCTGGAACAATATTACAACATTATTTTACCTAACAACAGTCTTCAATTTCAGTATGTACGTTCACTTTACGCGCTATGCATAAATGGGGCGAAATAACTACCATCATGTATGTGAGATCTCGCTGGAGAGGGTATGCAGAAATATGGTATAAAGCGCTACAACGAATAAATCATTCTTGGGAGACATGGAAGGCTATGTTGTTGAAGGCATTTCCGTCACAGGAAAATTATTTTCAGTTGCTTCAAGAAATGATTTCTCGCAACAAGAAACCGGATGAACTTATGTTGAAATACTATTATGAGAAGCTGGCGCTACTCAACACTTGCCCTTATCAGAGAATGCAAGAAGCCGCAGTCTCTTTTATTATTTTTGAAGACGATCGAAGATAAATTAGCGACACGAAACCTTTCTACTCCCGTTAAACGCGATTTACATCGTACTTTTCAGAAGAACAAGTGGCCTTACTATATTACGCAGCAGTACGGCGATGGAATGTTGGATTTGTTGTTTTATTTGTGGAAATTGGGACGTACACGCTCACATTATAACAAAAAAAACGGCAACGAGTATCGAATTGTGCAGAACGAAATGGAGGCGAATTCAGTGGAAGTAGGAACCAGCGACCACAACAACGTCAACATGAGCCACAACCACAACTGCCAGAAAGGAACATCTTAATAACTTCTGCGGAGGTAAGCGGTAATTGTCTAAGCGAACGTCGATATGGGGTCCACTTGCATAACCATGAAGGAAACGAGCACGTATTCCCGCGAAAAATTGTAGTAGTAGACAAGGATATGGAATGTGTTTTACCAGTCTTTAATTGAACTGATGCGGAATTAATAATTCAGAAGGATAAAATTATAACAAGAAGATGGAAGTGTCAAGCTGATAATACAGAAGCGCAAAAAAAATGAAAGAATTTACTTTACGTAGAATGAACTACACATGGGAACGGATACAAATGTGGATCAACGCGAACAACTAATACGTCTGCTGAAGGAATATAGGGATTGTTTTGTAAAAACTGTGAAGGATATTCGATGCACGAATGCGACCGAAGTGGATATTTTACTGACTGATCATATACCCATTACTTACAGGCCGTACAGATTGTCAATTCCAGAGATAACACGTTCAAGAAATAGTACAAAAGCTTCTTGTTGGCGACATTATACGCGAATCCACTTCACCCGTTTTAGCACCGATTCTTCTAGTGAAGAAAAAGAACGGAGAAGCGCGAATGTGTATAGACTACAGGCATTTAAACAAAGTAACAGTAAACGACCGATACCCCTTTCCAAGAATTGATGACCAACTAGATCAATTGCAAGGAGCGAAGTACTTTACAACTTTAGATATGACGTCAGGATATTACCAGGTACCTATCGCGGAGAGCTTAAAGTACAAAACTGCATTTGTAACACCGGACGGACATTACCAGGTTAATCGTCTCCCTTTTGGATTATCTAATGGAACATCAGTTTTTCAGATGCTGGTCAACAAAGTTCTAGGATCATGTAACAACATCACCATGCCGTACTTAGATGACATCATCTGCCCATCATCATTTACAGAGGGAATTCAGCGACTGACGACACTATTTGACATTTTGTTTAGGGTAAACAACTTTACATTAGATATGAAGAAATGTTTCTTTTTCAGAGCAGCATCAATTATTAAGGATTTCAGATTGGTCGAGATGGAGTTCGACCTGGAAAGGAAAAAATAAAAGCCGTCACCGGATTTCAGGCACCGAGGAATGTACATCAAGTAAGACAGTTTGTAGGACTTACAAGTTATTTTCGACATTTCATTAAAGATTACGCTAAGATTGTGCGACCGATTACTAATCTAACGAGAAAGGATGCACGATGGTGTTGGGAAGCGAAACAACAGAAAGCATTTGAAGACCTAAAAGAAAAGCTTACGGAACGACCACTTTTGTAACTATACGATTCGAAAGCCAAAACAGAGGTGCACATGAACGCCAGCAAGTTAGGATTAGGAGGAATCCTGCTCCAGAAATTGGACACAGGTAAATTCCACCCAGTTGCTTATTTCAGTCGCCAAACTTCACCAAAGGAAATGAAGTATCATTCGTATAATCTAGGGACTTTAGCAGTAGTCAAAACTTTAAAGTAATTTAGAGTATATCTGCTGGGAATACATTTTAAATGGAATGGAAAATGCTGGCGGGAACTGCAAGAATATTCATTTGATATAGAATATCGCCCAGGATTACGAATGGGTCACGTCGATGCGCTAAGTCGAAACCCCGTGTCAGGAGAAGGACTTTCTGCAGAATTTGAATTTTTTTTCATATAACAAGCTGACTGGATACTCGCTGGACAAATGACAAATTGAAAATTATCAAGAACATTTTAAGTAAACCACCGGAAACTAACTACGAAAGGAATATTTATAAAAATTACTGTTTACGAGACGAACGAGTTTACCGAATTACCGCGTCCGGAATCTAGTGGGTTGTACCTAGAGGACAGCGGCTGCAGATAGTACGTTGCTGTCTTGATGAGTTTGGACATTTTGGAATTTACTGGTTTCCTGGAATGAGAAAATTCGCGAAGTACACTGACTCGTGTAAGGATGTCTTTACCATAAACAACAGATAAGTAAGCAGCCAGAACTATTGAATCCAATAGACCATTCCAAATAAAGAAAGTTCTACTGAAGTCGAAGTAGAAGAAGAGAATATAGTAACGTAGTGGCGATTGACAGGATGAAAACATAATTAAGTACACGTGAACTGTCGGAAGACAACAGCGCTTCGGATATTGATGCTGATGCTGTAGGAATTTGGGATTGATTCCTCGGGGACGAGGAACTTTTCAGGATGGCCGAACTGTCACAGATATTATTTTGCGTAAGATTATTTTTATTAAATTTATTATGTTTTGTCTCTAATTAGCTATTTAGGTACGTAACCGATGCTGTTGGATAAGAGTTACATTTAATGATACTGGTATTCACGTATTTTATTTCAGTTTATTTCTAGATTTCAGTGTGAGAACATCGACATTATAGTGGTTCAGGTGAGAGAGTTAATGTAGCATGTGTATGATTGTGAGTGTGCGTGTGAGCAGTACTGGGTACTGTAGTGGCCGCATCGTGTGAACCCGAGGGTCGCCAACGGTAGCAGCAGGGAAGGCTGTAGTGACCCACATCTGGTGTCGCCAACGGCAGCAGCAGTTAGGGCTGTAGTGATCTGATCCAGTTGGTTAAGAGGAATGTCTCCGGATCACCACCGAAGCGGCAGTGGTTCCGTAGTGGCCGCTCGTGTGAACCCGAGGGTCGCCAGCGTAGCAGCAGGGAAGGCTGTAGTGACCCACATTCTGTGGTCGCCAGCGTAGCAGCAGTTAGGGCTGTAGTGATCTGATCCAGTTGGTTAAGAGGAATGTCTCCGGATCACCACCGAAGCGGCAGAGGGTCCGTAGTAACTAGCGGTACTGCCCGTAGTTGCCAACATGTGTGTACGGTGTGTGAATGCCTGAACCTTTTGTAAATGATTGCCTCCTCACTGAGTATTTCTCATGTGTTAATTCTTTTACAGAAATAATCACGGCGTGAAGGAGGATTCCGCGTGACCGGGTTTGGCCAGGCGACGGTCATCTAGATTTGTTATTATTTTTGTATTAATACTGTATATACCGGTTTGGGTGATAAATGTGTTTTAATATTCTAATTTTCAGCGCTAACCTTTAATCGTCATTTATAACACAATTTACACAAAGTAGTGCTCTATCTAAACATATGAAAATACACAGTGGAATAAAAGAATACAAGTGTACAATATGCAATAAACTGTTTACACTAAGTCATCATCTATCCACACATATGAAGACTCATAGTGGTAGTAAGGATTACCGTTGTTCTGTGTGTGGGAAGTCGTTTGCACGAAATTCTTCTCTCAAAAGACATATCAAGCGGTATAACCATAAAACTATGTAATTCAACTTGATGTATTTGTATTGTACAGATTAAGCCAAAATGAAACACTACAAACTTAAATTTTTAAAAACAGTAAAAGATAAAAAAAATGTCATTGTAACAAGAAAGGATTTACCGGATGTAGAATTGAAGTATGTAACATAGCGAATATAATGTTTATATTATAATATTGTGATTGTTGTTTCCATAGATCAAAATTGTGAATACAAAAAATATTTGTAATTAAGAATTGCATCCCATGATTACTAACTTGTTGCTGAAAGGTTTTTTTTGTCCGAGTAAGAAGCTAACAATATTGTAACGTTTTTACTTATTTGGGTGAAGTGTAAATATTAGACAATTATTATTAATTAAAATTAAGTGTTTATTAAACTATAATTAAATATTACTGTTATTAATATTAAACAATTATTAAAAACTAATTAAGACTAAAACTATAATTAACTAGATAACACTAACACTATTTATTTAACCAATTAACACTACTATTTATTTCCACGATATTACAAAATATTTATTTCACTACGCGTTCCAATCTTAGACTCTTGTAGACTGTTTACGCGATATTTATATCACTATATACTTATATCACGTTCAACTGTCCGCCTACCGCCCTCCACAGCGTCTATATACTCAACAGTGTCTGTATATTCAACTGCTCGGACAGAAGTCACCTGTTTCACAACACCATCTGTCTATTTATGTAACTGTCTGTCTAACTTCCACAGCCTCAGTATCACCGACTCTCCGTATGCCACAATTCTTCAACACCACTGCCGAGTATTCACTTCCACTTGTCGTTACTGTCCCCGTATACCTAGCTTCCCAATAATCTTCAACACTACCGAGTATTCTCTTTAACAGCTATTCCAGTATACCAGTAACTTCTCGACTCGCCGTTACTGTCCTTGCACACTATAGCTGCCCAATACTCGTCAACACTACCGAGTATTTACATCCACAGCTATCCCAATATACCAGTAACTTCCCGAGTACCTACTCGACACCAACTGCATACGCTCACTACGATACTGCTGTGCTTTTCACTAACACTTTGCTCCCTAACACTCCATGTGTCTCTATGACTATGTCACTAACTGTGTGTCTCGAGCATAGCTACGTCCCTTATATACAGCTGCTATTATTTTCTAGAACAGTTCTAGAATATTCGAACGCATAATAACAATGAACACAAAAGGTTCAGGCGACCGGAAATAATTAAACACGTCGCGACCAGTCTGTTTACATCGACTGACTACTAGCGCGATTATGTCACCGCTGTAAATACGTAGACACTCGCTTACAACGGTGGCAACGGCGGGCGTTCCACGTTACAATATATTATGTTATTGGAAGTAGAAAGCGGTCTTTTTGTGTTGAACCCAGCTATTGCGGCCGAAGCGCTAACCGAGGCTAGGCAAGCTGGGTAAAACACAAAAAGGGCGTTCTACTCCGAATGCCATATACTATTTTTTCTTCTAGAGTTACAAATATTTTTTTGACATTTTATTGGAATTTTTTTATTTGTAGAATTTGCAAATTCAGTCAAACCTGGCTGTGTACAGGTGTCTCATTTTCGATGATTTTCTAAGGTATCTCGGGTAATACAGGGTGGGGCAGAAAAACCTATCCGATTTCAAATCCCTTTTTCCCAGAAGAGGGAGCAGGTAGAGTAGTGGGGTAAAAACCGTTAGAAATCCGGTTTTATGCCATTTGTCAGTAGTCAACATGCCTTGGTCTGGTGAACATCGTGCTTTTGTTATTGGGCGGTTTATCGAATGCGGCGGTTCGATAATTGCTACACAACGTGCTTTTAGAATTCATTTCGGACTCGGGCGTCATGATCCTGTTCCACATCACGCTACGATTAAAGTGTGGGTGTCAAATTTTAGACAGACGAGTTCAGCATTGAAAAAGAAGTCGCCTGGACGTCCCAGGACAGCAACAGGACCTGAAAACGTGGCCAATGTGAGAGCCGCGATTGAACGTTCCCCGCATCGTTCGGCGCGAAAACATTCGCTCGCTTTGGCGATTTCCAACCGCAGTATTCGGCGCATTTTGCACCGGGACCTCAAAATGCATCCCTACAAAATGGTTGTTGCACAGGAATTAAGTGAAAGGGATTTTGAAACCCGTACGAACCTGTGTCGCGATCTCCGAGAACTCCCAAACGACGATGTTGTGCTCTTCACGGACGAAGCCCATTTTCACCTTTGTGGTGCCGTTAACAGGCAGAATTTTCGATATTGGAGTGACGAAAATCCTCGAGAAATCCATCAGGAACCCCTCCATAGCCCAAAAGTGACTGTGTGGTGTGCTCTTTCCCGCCTAGGCGTCTGGGGGCCTTACTTTTTTGAAGAAAATGGGCAAACCGTAACGGTCAACAGCGAGCGCTATTGTTTCATGCTGGAAAATTTTCTTAGACCCAAAATGGAAGAAAATGGCGTGGAAAATGTGTGGTTTCAACAGGATGGTGCAACCGCCCACACATCGCGACGATCAATGGACATTCTCAGGGAACTGTTTCCCGGTCGCCTCATTTCCCTGAGAGGTGATCTTGGCTGGCCGCCGCGCTCACCGGATCTCACTCCATGTGACTTCTTCCTTTGGGGTTACCTCAAATCGAAGGTTTACCAGCATCGACCAAGGACCCTTCTTGCTTTACGAAGGGAAATTGCTCGGGCAATTGAAGAAATTCCTGTGGAAATGACGGTGTAAATCATGGAAAGCTACCGCGAGCGCCTAAATCAGTGTATCCGCTCCCAAGGACGACATTTGAGTGATGTGCTTTTCAAAACTTAAATTTAAAAATGGCATAAAATTTGCGATATGTTAATAAAAAAAAATTTTGACAAGTTGAGTGGTTTTAATTTTATAACGTTTTGAAATCGGATAGGTTTTTCTGCCCCACCCTGTATTAATGATAGAGTGAAACCGTTTGCACATTGGACGTTCAACTTTTCGAGAAAAGTTTAATAGTCACCACAGGAATTTTCGATCTTCTTTTGTTTCTGAGCTACAGGCAAAATCTCGTTTTTCGCTCATTTTGAAAATATCTCATATCTTATTTATTATAATAATTAGAGAAAAAATGTTTTTATAAAAATTTTACCGTTTTTCAAACAAAATAAAATTGCGTAATTAGATATTTTAAAAACTTAATAAATCTCGAGATATAACATAAACTTATGATTTTTTAAATGGGAACCTATCTTGAAAATAGTCTCGTCTTTTTGCTTATTTTATAAGCTTTTCAATGATATATAACAAGTCTTTATTCTTTTGTTTTAAACATTAATAAAAGACGAATTAATAATTTATTAGGGTGAAAATAATGGAAATTATTAAGAAACAAATGAAAACATCCATTACATATCATCATTTGCATATTTCTAATAGTATTTGTTTCAGTTTTACTCATTTTTTTCAATTTATTTACTTCAAAAGCATATTAAACCATTTTGTTCGAAGCTTATAAAATAAGCACAAAGACGAAACTATTTTCAACATAGGCTCCCACTTAAAAAATCATAAGTTTGCGTTATATCTCGAGAATTATTAAGTTTTCAAAAAATCTAATTACGCCATTTTATTCTATTTGAAAAACGGTAAAATTTTTATAAAATTTTTTTTCTCTATCTACTATATTAAATAAGATAAGAGATATTTTCAAAATGAGCGAAAAACGAGTTTTTGTCTGTAGCTCAGAAACAAAAGAAGATCGTAAATTCCTGTGGTGACTATTAAACTTTTCTGGAAAAGTTGACCCTGGAATGTAAACATCGAAAATGAGACACCCGTGCACTACAAAACACAAACGATGCAACTGTCAAATAATAATTTTCAATATGGCCTGTGTTGCTGTGGCGACTGCCGTCGCCAGCGGTGAACTAAGAAGCTTACATTTTTTCGATTTTTTTACTAGTACAACAATAACATTTTGTACTAGTAAGACAATGAATATCTTATTTAACGTGTGTACAGTAGCATAATATGCATATTATAATACGCTTGAAAAAAAAATTAATATCAAAACCTTGAAGCCTCCAAGGACAATAATTAGAATAAAGGTTTGAAATGTGCTATTTCTTTTTGGCTTAACTATACTTGTATTGTACTGAAAATTATTAATAACTGTTAATTATTAAAAATGCCTACTAACATGTATTTTAGTGTTTAAATTAGGTTTGTGTACGAAATATTTGGTAGTACTACAAAGTAAATAAATGATTTTTATAAAATTCTCCAGTTTTCTTTTATTTAAAAAAATCTGTTGTGGCCAACACAATACCTTTCGCCATTTTCATTTTGTTACTTTATGTTAAATACCTACTATTTAACATTAAACACAAAAAAATTCTAATTTTTATAAACAATTTTTTTATGGTTTTAAATTCATCCTATAAGGATTTTTTTTTCATAGGTACTCTTCTAAATGTTAAGAGACCCTCCAATTATTAACAGGGTTGGCGGTATATCTGAAGGGTAATGTAATATACCTGTTAAATACCTAATTAATACTTCCCAGGGTTGCATTGAGAGAATGAATGGTGTGCTAATAAAAAGTAGATTCCGATGCTTATTGTGACACAAAGCTCTATAATATAGTCCAGTATAAATACATAGCTCTTTCGGATGACGCTACTACTTATGGACAATAGGAGATACAAAGGTAAAATTTTCATACGGCTGAAAATTCTGCCCTATTAATTTTAGAACTAAAGTGTAAATATAAAAAAATGTTCAGAATGAAATACTGTATCAAATCAGTCTAAATTTATTGATATAATAGGTTCTTGCCATAAGATAAAGGTAAAATAAGATATTTGTCTTTAAGCTTTTTACAGAGTGCCATGCAAGACAAAATATGCAATTCAAATAGTTGTATTATTTGACTTTAACAGATAAATGTTTATTAATTCATATTTAATTGTTAATATGGTTCCATTGAGATTTTTCTGTGATAGCAAAAGTATCCTTGCTTACTGATAATGAATTTAATGAATTCAATCATTATAAAAACTTTATGACAGATGTCATCTGCCAAACTCAAGCAATATAACTGTTTAAAATTTTGTGAAAGTGCTCCTTTTATTTTGTCTCTCTTTCACAAACAAAGCGCATGGAAACAATAATTTTGGACTTTTTAGATGCATTTTAATTCTGAACATTTGTTCTAAAGTTAATATGGCAGAATTTACAGCAATATGAAAAATTTAACATTGTATTTCCTATAGTTCACAAAAAACTAGACACACGGTGTAAGAGGATTCTGCATGCAGTATCATATCATGTTACATGTCAATTTGTGTGAAGCAATTGATGAGATCCCCTAATTAACTAATTGTCTTTAATTTTTAAAAGTGTAGTTTCATTTATTTTTGCCATAATGGAATAAACCCCGTAATGTTTTCTTAAAAAGCCAAAGTAAAAGAAATTAAGAAAGAAAATTTAAGTTTTAAATCCCGAGTCCAAAAAAATTACAATTTTTTTTTTTAAATTTAAATTCTAACATTATTAATAAGTTTTTTTCTCACTTCCCTAAACTTGATAAAAAAATAACTAATAAAAGACCAGCGCCAGTAATATTCCGAATCAGATATAAAGAATAATAATCCTACACTAAACATCTCCCTGATGGAATTTAATCTAACGCCAGATGTAAGAGATAAACCAAAAATAGAACTAAATATCAGCAACAACAAAATCATCAGACACTCAGACTAATACAGCTGATTTGAAAAGTACGCCAATATTTAAGCACCTAGCCAAAAAAACAAAGCAAGGCACAGGAAATAGATCAAGATTCCAAAGCCCAGCAAGTCAAGAAGCTCAGAGTAAAAAATATGCTATAGAGGGAGCATACAGCTAGTTTTAGACCCTGATTTTGAAGCCATGAGAAGGAAGGGGGAATCGATTGCCGCCATCTTTTCACGCTCTGCTTTTCAATTGTAAGATTAGGATATTCACACAAAAACTTAAACAATACAATATAAAGCGTATTCATTCACATAAAATTCGTAATAGTACAAAATATATAATGTATAAAAAAATAATTTAAGTATTATTATTATCTACTATTATAATAAAAGAGGAAATAATTATTTTATAAGGTAATGAAAATAATACAAGTTTTCGTATTTCATATATTGTTTTAATTTCATATTAATATAACTAATAAATATTGAAAACAGCGAAAATGTATTGCACAAACACACTTGTCGATGAAGCCAATTCAACTATTCTTACTGCTTTTCTCGGGTACGTGTTTTTATTGTCAACAGAAAATTGCGATGTATCGCAGTTCTGCATTGTATGACATTACAACTGCTGTTAACTGCTTACAGTTCTGTGAGAAATAAACAAACAGTATCCTGCGGTAGCAATTGCTATTATAACAAGGTTATGATATCTGTCAAACGCCAATTCATCAGACGTCATTAAAAGTTATCCAAAATGTTTACTATTGCTATAAATGCGACTGAAAAAGTTACTGAAGATTAATATCTTTAGTTATCTTGATTTTCGTTTCGTGATAACTTTCAAATACTGTCTGCGCATGCGTACATCCAATGCAACCTTTTCAAAGCTGGATGCATAACTGCACGCAGGCAACGAGCAGAACTGCTTTGCAGTTAAATAAAAAAACACTGTCCAGTTGCATAACAGTTGCGTCTATGTAATAAAAAAAACGACTATCTGCAAATTAATATTGCAGGGATACATATCTGCGGAATAAAAAATCTGATGTGGCCAGCACATAACCTCTCGCCAGATATTTTACCTGAGTGTACGCATAAAATGAAAAATATTTTTTAAATACAAATACATATATAATATGCAAAAGCTTATCTCCGATGTTGTATTAACTATAGACCGATTTGCTCCTTAAAAGAAATTTTTACTTATTAATATCACATAATAGAACAATAACACTATAAACAATGAAAATTATACAAAATTATGACAATCAATGCATAATCTTACCTTAAAAGAAAATCGATTTTTACAGTCAATATATTAGTATCTTTCCTATTATCTTTAAAGGAGTAAAATGAAATGAATTTAATAAAATGTCTTGAATGATTCTATTGACACTTATATGACTCAGTTTCCATAGCAACAAAAATGAATATTTCATTTTTACACATATATTCATATCTCACTACAAAATAATTCTCACATATATTTGCAAAATCTATGGGATATTTTAATATAAATTATGTACAATACATACATTTTCTTTATATTCAATATCCTGGAATTTTCTTTTTCTACTTTCCTTTTCTTTATATTTGTCATTTTTTTTCGCAAATTCCTTTTGTATTCTTTTTTACGTATATTCTTTTGCGTTGTTGACTTTTTTTATTTTCATAATCTTCATAATGATGTACAAATATTTTTGACAATGGCATACAAATATTTTTGACAGTGACATTTATGTGTCAATTACAAACATTTAAATTTATTGTCTTGAAGTAGTTTGATCTGAGATTTTTTACATCAAATTATTTTATATGCATTTCTTTATCTCTATAGAAGATATAATAATGAATTTATATTTATCGAATAAAGAATTTAACGTTCTTTAATATAAGTATTTACATAAATTTTCGATAAATAATATTTAGATGATTTTTTTCTTGTAACTACTACTTCCGGTTGTCCAATTGTTACCATTATTGTTAGATTGTGGAATCCGTAGATAAAAATGTCTTTAGTCTTATAGTCTTATAGAAATCGTGGATCCAACATCCACACACACACATACGGACATCATCGTAAGAATGTTATAATCGGATTCTAGGGACCTTAAAACGTGATTATTCACTAAAATATTTATATGCGATTTTCAGCATTAATCCAATACCTCTCTTAGCGAGAGGTAGAAAACGCGCCCATCCTTTGATCGCTGTCCAGTTTTTTTTTTGCAAGTTGCAAAAAAAATTAATGCATTATTAAGTGAAAATTGTGTGATTATACATGACAAACAAATAATTTTAATGAAGATGAACAATAAACGAATACTTACATGTGAAATGTTTTTATTCCTTCCAATTTCTTCTGTTCATTCGTATTATATTTGAAACACTAATAAAATTACTTTTAACATAAATTTAAATTTAAACTAAATATTTGCACTAGTCACTAATAATATTTATCATATACCGTGTGTCTGTTTTAAAGGTGTACATAGGAGATTAACATTAGAAATCAGTTTTATGCAATTTCCCGCTTGTTTAATTATTTTAAGTAAAAATGCTCCACATAAAAGTATTAGGGCATAAAATTCTGCATATAAAACAATAAACAGAATTACCTTTACATGCTTTATAATGACAGTAATTAAATATAAAATGTCGAAAATTATGTTAAAAATATCGACAGCCATGGAATTAAACAAAAAATAAATAAATGCTTGACGTTTTATCTTTCACAACGTAAGTTAACTTATTTGACGTTTCGGACAATTAATATCACTAATTATGACAATAATAGAAATAATATATTAGATTAATAAATAAAGTTAAAAAATACAGTTTTGTTTAAATAATATGATGTACTTCCCAACTAATTTCCAATACATCTAGTACTACAGAAACGGTGTACACTTATCATTCCTAACGCTTTCTTTGTATAACGCATGTTCTGCTTGTCCTACATTCTGATTACGCGGCTCACATGTATTTTTTGAAGCACATTAGCAGTTTTTTCAAATTTTGTCACGAATTTAGCAATTGTGAATAATGCTCTTCATTAGTATAAATATTAATTTTTTTATAATTTTAAACAATAAAACTAGAGACAAAATAAATTGTCAGAAACGTTAAAATAAGTTAACTTACATTGTGATATAAAACGTCAATTATTTGTGTAGCGGGTAGCGTAGAGCCCAAGCAGCAGCAAGTTGGTTAACAGTTCAATTAGATTATTCCCATTGTTGTAAGTAGTTGGTACTGTTGTTTTGTCTCTTGGTTGTTGGTATTTGTATATTTCTACAATACATGATTTGTTATTGTTTAATTGTTTATAAATGTTTAATTTAAATAACTGTGACAAGTAACAGTAGGTACAATTAAAAAAGAAATAAATAATAGTTTCAAATTTATGAAAACAAAAAAATAACAACAGTAACAATAAATAATAATTATTAAACCGTTTTTAAAAAAACTAATTGAAAATAATACAAATATACTTGTTTGAAACAAGCCGTTGTAAGCGCTTACGTGCGCTCTGTTCGGAACGAAAGAGGCCAAGTCATCGCTTGGCTCATCTGCAGTAGTGTAGATGTAGAGCGTAGAGAGGGTAAAATCGTTCCGTCTCACTCGCACTTATGTATTGCCCTATTATTGTCTATAAGGACAGTATAATTTGCCCTCTGTGTAAATTCGCGTGAAAATAACACTATTTGCATGGTTATTTGGCATATCATAGTAGCAATGGTTGTTTATGAGTTCAAGTATTGTAGATTTGTATTACTTTAATACATTTTAAATGAAAAATAAAATTATTAAATTTTACAAATGTTTTGAATATAAGAGGTGAGACCTGGCCTCACCTGCCTTATCTGACGCACCGCCACTGATGTAAGTATTGTCAACTTAATTGGAAAAATTAAAAAATAGTTTGTCACCCTGGCACGTTTTTTCCATTTCATAAATCTGCCGGTAGAGGCGCTATAATAAATAATATGGTCTATTCAGAATAACTATTGTACAAAAACGTTGGTCGAAGTTCATATATCTTCCCGTCACATCCTTGTTACCCATACACGCCATCTCAGTACCATTGTCAATCTTCTAATAGCGCGCATATATGAATAAATTGAGTATTAAATTATATATTAAACATAGTCTGTTAGATAACCAGATCTTTTTCTAATTTTCGAACTTCGGTTAGCACTTATGTCAGGAACCGTCGGTTTAGTCTGTGCAACTGGACTTTCTAACTCTTGATCGTTTTTAGAGTTCGCGTTGTCTCTAATAGGAACGTCGTTATCATAAAAACCATGTTTTTCAGTATCCCTATAATAATTATCATCTACGTTAAAGATCACTTCAAAAGGATTAGATCTAGAAACATCAGGTCTTAGAGATTTCCTATTTCGATTGAGAATTCTTCCAGATTCTGTCAGAATGTTATAAGATCTAGATTTATTCGGTTTGCTTATAATTATCCCGGAATTATCAAATAGATTATTTTCCTGATTTTGAATTTTTCAATCGAAGTAGTATTTTTGAATATTTTGGCGCATGCACAATTTATCTCTTACAGTTTCATAATCAATTTGTGAATGACGTTTGATACCAGTGTTAAAGGTAGGTACATAGCCATTTAAATTTCTACCAAACATCATTTCGTTAGGAGACGGCAAGTCACGTGCGATTGGGGTATTTCTAAACTCTAGAAGAGCTAAGTAGGGATCGTTATGTTCAAATTCAGTTTTCTTGAGCATTTTTTTAATTGTCTGTATATGACGTTCAACCATACCGTTACTTAAAAGATTTACTCGTAAATTGAGTACCTGGATCTGAATACACCATATTTTAAGTATACCGTATCTAGCAAAATTTGATTTGAGAATTGTAATTACAGCTTCCGAAGATAAGTTAGGTAAATATCCTAGTTCTTCAAATTTTAAAAAATAGTCTACTATTAAAAGATAATTCTTTTCTTTAAACTCTATCAGATCCGTACCAACTTTGTTCCAAGGCGTTTTTGGGACTTCGTGCTATAAAAGTGGTTCTTTTGCATTACTGTTTTTGAAACGTAAACAAGTTTCACAGTCTTTGACTTTGTCTTCTATTTATATAGGCCAAGATGATTATAATACAATTTCATAATCATCTCTTTTCTTAGGGTTTCAGGTA
Source organism: Harpalus rubripes (assembly GCA_963082715.1). Lineage (NCBI taxonomy): Eukaryota > Metazoa > Arthropoda > Insecta > Coleoptera > Carabidae > Harpalus > Harpalus rubripes. The sequence continues at coordinate 30,322,122 of OY720463.1, read as the reverse complement.
CTACTATTCTACTTTCTTTAAATAATAAGCCATCATTCTCATTTAAGTCACTAATGTAAGAAATACTTCTTTGCTAAATCAGGAACTAGTGATTATTCTGTAGGCCATCCATTTATTACAAAAGTTAGCACACACTGTAATTCCTCATCAGCATTAGTTTGTAGTTTAAACTCGTTTAATCTCTTGTCGCTCATATAATCTTTAAAATCTACTAAAAGTATACATGTATTAAGATCTGTATGATCAACAGCTATCGAATCATTCATGGGAATAACTAGAAAGTGTATCTGCGAGATAAATCTCTTTCCCTGATTTATGAGCTATATTAATATCATATGGTTGGAGTCTTAATTTCATATTTTGTAATTTTACCGGGGAGTTGCACAGTGTTTTGATAAAATAGGAATGAGGAGTTTATGGTCACTTTCTACCTCTACACATTTTGTCGTAAAATGTAATGATGGAAACGTTCGCAACCAAAAACTATTGCATATAGCTCTTTTTATACCTGAGCTCATGCCCTTTGCGTGTTTGTCAACGCCACGCCCGCTCGCTATTTCATTTATGAATTAAATTTTATTTGATTTTCTTTTTCGCGCCACGCTATTTGTTTTCCGGAGTGCGCGTACCTTCGATCATTAGCGCCATCCATTTACGAATTAAATTTTATACGATTTTATATTTCGCGCCGCGCTCGTGTTCACCGGCGCGCGCGTGCGCCTTCGAACACGAGCGGGTTTTCGCATAACGTCAGGTTGTCATCACATATGCGATATTGAAGGCAACGCTGGTTCAAATTCCACTCTTGCAATGAACCGGCCCCGTAAAGAGGTTTACTTTTTTACTTAACGGCTAATGTAGCTCTGAAACATATAAGAAGGAAAAGATGTCACACAATAATAATTCTGGTATTTATAATTAATAAAATAATAATATACCATCATGGCATATAACCCATTGCTGGGTGTGCCAATCTACTGTGTACACACAGACCTTGGTAATAATGATTACAGGGATCACTTTTGTGCAAAACTAAATTAATTGTTATCACATTCTTTCCTAGCGAACGACGTACTTACTTCTTGAGATAATGGCTGCTGGGTACTTGATGGTTTACACTTAATTATTTGACGTAAACTTACTAGAGGAAAACCACCAAAATTAAACAATCACACCTTTTCTGTGCTGGCTAAATCGCCATCGCCATTACAATCCAAAAACATCTTGTCACTCTGTCTTCTTCTTCTTACGTGGATGACAAAAGATGCACTTCGACTTATAGTTCTTACTTATCGTCACAGATATCACTACTACTTTCTTGCACAAATATTGACATTTGTTGCAAAAATATGTGTACACTGCTAAAATCACTTCAAATTATGATAAAAAGGTAAAAAATACTTATTATTATGAATATATTTTCTATTTATTAATTTATTGCTTATACAAGTATACATAATCACACGTACAATTACAAATTCCTTGAAATATTCGTTAATTTTTCAGTGTAACAGGCATGACAAGCAATGATACATTTTACTACAAAAACTCATCAAATCATCACAAATCCTTGCTTCCGAGCCCTAATTTTGGTTTATTTTATGGAATAGAAGGGTAATGTACCGATATATAGTCATTTAAATGCATTTTGAGTTTGGACCCTATTCTATACTTTAGCCCGACTTTTTACCAACTTTTTTCAGGAAACGCGTTCCAAATAGAAACCGGTAAATAATTTCAGGGGCGGAGTTTTGAATAGGGTCCAGCTTTAAAATGCATTTTTTTTATTGGCCTCTATTCTTTTATGTAAAATATCATATAAAAACATAAAATTAGAGCTCGGAAACATGTTTTAATAGGTTTTTTTAACAAAAATTTGAGTTTTTGACAAGTTAACCTCTTTGGATGTGTTATGCAAATTACTATCAAAGATTAGCAAATTAAATAGACTTAAATTTGTCACTGACCTTAAAAATCCACAGTCGTCATATTATAGGCAAACAATATTTTAGACACACAACAAATAACACTGAAAAAAGCAAGAAAAATTAATACAAAACCACATTTGACAGACAGTACACTGAATTTATCACAGATTACTAAATAGCAGTGTTGCCAAATGGCTCATATAAATTATCCCTGTCAATTGTGTAAAAATCCCTAATTTGTTCCCACTTTCACATTTCTGACGTAGCAACGGAAGTCGTAACATTTCAAACCTGCCTTACCGACATGACCAGGAACATGCGGACAATGCAGCTGTCTTCATAAACATCGCGCGAAATTTGAATTTTTATGATAACTACTACAATAATACACTTCATTTAAAACATAATTTACATAATATATTTACTACAGAAGGGTAAAACAAAATAAATTTATACAAAGTTCATAGATCATTCATTTATGTGTATGTATTTTAATAACAACAATAATCGAATTACATATTTTTAATTAAACATTGTACTCGTTTCCACACTACCCATGAGGTAGAATACATTAGTGCGTTTTTTTTAACGTAGTATCGCCAGGAGCCCTAATCCACAATAAAGCAGTAGAACAAAGGACAAGTATGAAAAGAAAACAAACATATATGACAAACTTAGAAATCTAAGTCTTCCACATCTATGTCGTTTACTACTTCCTCCTCCGGGACAGGAAGAGTAGCATCATACGTCGCTCCCGCTAAACGAAAGAACTCTTCAGTTCTGTTTAACTTGAGCTCCACACATTTCTTATAGAAGATATATCTGGCTAAATTGCCAGGTATATGTGCTTTCTTCCGTCCCGAAGAAGTCGTTATCGCTTTGGCAGCTCTCCACGATGACTCAATGCTGTTGGTATGAGCACCGGTGACAGGATCCCTGAAATTCACCGAATGGTTTACTTTCAGGTGGAGGTACCCATGCCTATCAAGGCAGTCGTAGACTCTCCAAAAATCCGACACTATCGTGGTGCCCGGTTCGATCCATTCCTCAATCAGAGGAATGAGGGTATCCGCCCCACTGAAATAAAATAATATATTTATTAATGTAACTAATCGAATTTTATACGATTTTATATTTCGCGCGCCTTCGATCACGATCGCTATTCCATTTATGTAATTTTATAAGACTATTTTTTATTTAATTTTTCGCGCTGCGATCGTGTTCGAAGGCGCGCGCGCGCGCCTTCGAACACGATCGCTATTCCATTTATGAAATTTTATAAGATTATTTTTTATTTAATTTTTCGCGCTGCGATCGTGTTCGAAGGCGCGCGCGCGCGCCTTCGAACACGATCGCTATTCCATTTATGAAATTTTATAAGACTATTTTTTATTTAATTTTTCGCGCTGCGATCGTGTTCGAAGGCGCGCGCGCGCGCCTTCGAACACGATCGCTATTCCATTTATGAAATTTTATAAGATTATTTTTTATTTAATTTTTCGCGCTGCGATCGTGTTCGAAGGCGCGCGCGCGCGCCTTCGAACACGATCGCTATTCCATTTATGAAATTTTATAAGACTATTTTTTATTTAATTTTTCGCGCTGCGATCGTGTTCGAAGGCGCGCGCGCGCGCCTTCGAACACGATCGCTATTCCATTTATGAAATTTTATAAGATTATTTTTTATTTAATTTTTCGCGTTGCGATCGTGTTCGAAGGCGCGCGCACGCGCCTTCGAACACGATCGCTATTCCATTTACTATCGCTCAAGTTCATTCATAGTTTAATTTATTTCTTTTCAGTCAAATTGACGTTTGTCGTTTATAAATAATTTATGAAAACCAGTAAAAATAAAATGTCATGGCTACAGATACTAATAAATCGAAATATTAATTTAAAAAAAAAATGTGAAGAAACTAGAAATATAATTTAAAAATGTTAAAATAGTTTTGCATACATTTAATTCTGAACAACTTCGCACTCTACAGTTTTTGCTGAAAAATGAAGAGGAGAGCAGGAAATTATAAAAAACTATATAATTTAAAAATGTTAAAATAGTTTTGCATAAATTTAATTCTGAACAACTTCGCACTCTACAGTTTTTGCTGAAAAATGAAGAGGAGAGCGGAAATTATAAAAAACTAGAATCCCATGTTAAATTCCTATGTTCGCACCTTATAGTATTTTCGATCAGGTTTACGGTTTTGTGTTCCATAAGTCCTGAAATTGGCTAAAGTTTCGAATAGGGTCCAAGCTCAAAATGCATTTAAATGACTACATATCGGTACATTACCCTTCTATTCCATAAAATAAACCAAAATTAGGGCTCGGAAGCAAGGATTTGTGATGATTTGATGAGGTTTTGTAGTAAAATGTATCGTTGCTTGTCATGCCTGTCACACTGAAAATATAAATGCGTCGTTACTTGTTATGCCTGTCACACTGAAAAAATAAACGAATATTTCAAGGTATTTGTAATTATATAGCCTTGTGTAAGCAGGTAATTAATAAATAAATAATATATTCATAATTTCAAGTATTTTTTTACCTATTTTCTGCAATTTGAATTATTTGTCAACGAACAGGGTTATTTTATTCTTGCATGCAGTGCTGCCAATAGTAGGTTGATGAATATCTGAATTTGATTCAGCAAAAGTCACTAGAAATCATTAACTTTAGAAAATCATTTATGCATTTAATTATTTTGGAGGGAAATGGAGAAGGGAACATTTATATTTAAAATATTTATATAAAAAAATACTTCGGATTATTCATGTCAGGTCGGTAGAGTAGAATACAATATTACCATCATAGGAAAAATTAAGACAGATGTACAATATTTCAAGATGGTGGCTGGGTCCAGATACAGAAGTTTTATCTAGAAAATATATTCATAATTATAAGCATTTTTTACGTTCTTCTCGTAGTTTGAGGTAATTACAGATGTGTACACATATATTTACAACAAATTTCAAAAAAATTATTACGTTTCCACACTACCCATGAGGTAGAATACATTAGTGCGTTTTTTTTAACGTAGTATCGCCAGGAGCCCTAATCCACAATAAAGCAGTAGAACAAAGGACAAGTATGAAAAGAAAACAAACATATATGACAAACTTAGAAATCTAAGTCTTCCACATCTATGTCGTTTACTACTTCCTCCTCCGGGACAGGAAGAGTAGCATCATACGTCGCTCCCGCTAAACGAAAGAACTCTTCAGTTCTGTTTAACTTGAGCTCCACACATTTCTTATAGAAGATATATCTGGCTAAATTGCCAGGTATATGTGCTTTCTTCCGTCCCGAAGAAGTCGTTATCGCTTTGGCAGCTCTCCACGATGACTCAATGCTGTTGGTATGAGCACCGGTGACAGGATCCCTGAAATTCACCGAATGGTTTACTTTCAGGTGGAGGTACCCATGCCTATCAAGGCAGTCGTAGACTCTCCAAAAATCCGACACTATCGTGGTGCCCGGTTCGATCCATTCCTCAATCAGAGGAATGAGGGTATCCGCCCCACTGAAATAAAATAATATATTTATTAATGTAACTAATCGAATTTTATACGATTTTATATTTCGCGCGCCTTCGATCACGATCGCTATTCCATTTATGTAATTTTATAAGACTATTTTTTATTTAATTTTTCGCGCTGCGATCGTGTTCGAAGGCGCGCGCGCGCGCCTTCGAACACGATCGCTATTCCATTTATGAAATTTTATAAGATTATTTTTTATTTAATTTTTCGCGCTGCGATCGTGTTCGAAGGCGCGCGCGCGCGCCTTCGAACACGATCGCTATTCCATTTATGAAATTTTATAAGACTATTTTTTATTTAATTTTTCGCGCTGCGATCGTGTTCGAAGGCGCGCGCGCGCGCCTTCGAACACGATCGCTATTCCATTTATGAAATTTTATAAGATTATTTTTTATTTAATTTTTCGCGCTGCGATCGTGTTCGAAGGCGCGCGCGCGCGCCTTCGAACACGATCGCTATTCCATTTATGAAATTTTATAAGACTATTTTTTATTTAATTTTTCGCGCTGCGATCGTGTTCGAAGGCGCGCGCGCGCGCCTTCGAACACGATCGCTATTCCATTTATGAAATTTTATAAGATTATTTTTTATTTAATTTTTCGCGTTGCGATCGTGTTCGAAGGCGCGCGCACGCGCCTTCGAACACGATCGCTATTCCATTTACTATCGCTCAAGTTCATTCATAGTTTAATTTATTTCTTTTCAGTCAAATTGACGTTTGTCGTTTATAAATAATTTATGAAAACCAGTAAAAATAAAATGTCATGGCTACAGATACTAATAAATCGAAATATTAATTTAAAAAAAAAATGTGAAGAAACTAGAAATATAATTTAAAAATGTTAAAATAGTTTTGCATACATTTAATTCTGAACAACTTCGCACTCTACAGTTTTTGCTGAAAAATGAAGAGGAGAGCAGGAAATTATAAAAAACTATATAATTTAAAAATGTTAAAATAGTTTTGCATAAATTTAATTCTGAACAACTTCGCACTCTACAGTTTTTGCTGAAAAATGAAGAGGAGAGCGGAAATTATAAAAAACTAGAATCCCATGTTAAATTCCTATGTTCGCACCTTATAGTATTTTCGATCAGGTTTACGGTTTTGTGTTCCATAAGTCCTGAAATTGGCTAAAGTTTCGAATAGGGTCCAAGCTCAAAATGCATTTAAATGACTACATATCGGTACATTACCCTTCTATTCCATAAAATAAACCAAAATTAGGGCTCGGAAGCAAGGATTTGTGATGATTTGATGAGGTTTTGTAGTAAAATGTATCGTTGCTTGTCATGCCTGTCACACTGAAAATATAAATGCGTCGTTACTTGTTATGCCTGTCACACTGAAAAAATAAACGAATATTTCAAGGTATTTGTAATTATATAGCCTTGTGTAAGCAGGTAATTAATAAATAAATAATATATTCATAATTTCAAGTATTTTTTTACCTATTTTCTGCAATTTGAATTATTTGTCAACGAACAGGGTTATTTTATTCTTGCATGCAGTGCTGCCAATAGTAGGTTGATGAATATCTGAATTTGATTCAGCAAAAGTCACTAGAAATCATTAACTTTAGAAAATCATTTATGCATTTAATTATTTTGGAGGGAAATGGAGAAGGGAACATTTATATTTAAAATATTTATATAAAAAAATACTTCGGATTATTCATGTCAGGTCGGTAGAGTAGAATACAATATTACCATCATAGGAAAAATTAAGACAGATGTACAATATTTCAAGATGGTGGCTGGGTCCAGATACAGAAGTTTTATCTAGAAAATATATTCATAATTATAAGCATTTTTTACGTTCTTCTCGTAGTTTGAGGTAATTACAGATGTGTACACATATATTTACAACAAATTTCAAAAAAATTATTACGTTCCGTGTGTGGACTGGGCTTCTTTCTGTCGCGAGGTATTGCTGACACATTTTGTGGAAAGAAAAACGAAGCTAGGAGGACCAGGTATATTTCTTAATTTAATTATTTCATTATCATCATCTTAAATTTCTGCATAATATTTCAGGACAAGTAGTCGAGATCGACGAGTACAAGTTCGGAAAGCGAAAATACCACAGGGGCCGACGTGTCGATGGCCAGTGGGTATTTGGAGTACATATCACACCCTATACTTCTTATAACTCATACTTCTCATAAGTTATACTACGACGACAGCCGAACACGCTTCGTTTTCTATCGGAAAAGTATTTGACATCCGCATTACTCAACTAAAATTTTATGCAGGGTGACAGATCTTCAACCTTAAATATAAAATTAACAATATGATGATACGGATATGATGTGATATGTTTCCATTAGTTTTATTGATAACAATATTTTAAGAATAATAGAATAAAGGATATATTATACTAATAATAATCACAATAAACAGTTAAATAAGTGACATATTACAAAAATAACATCACATACCATTTTCACAAATATTGGAATATCATCTGGTTAAGTAATCAGCTGATGGATGTTGTCGTGGTAGCATTTAATTTTCAACAGCGAAATTTTTCTAAGAACAGTACGTTAATTTATTTATATACTTATGCAGTGCACCGCTACAAGATTCTGATGTTCTGATTTTAGCTCATTGGAGAAATAAACTTTAAAATACTGTGTTTCCGAGAATAGATGTCTGTCTAGTTAAATATTATTACATTTTAAATACTTTTGGAATTGAATGAAGATGTAATATAGTATTCAACAATTAATAAAATGGTGAGGTAGGCAAATATTTGTAATACTTACACAATTATAAAACCAATTAACTTTTTTTTAGGTTAAATGAACTTTGAAAAACTGATAAATACATGTACAATATACATGTTTATTTAAATTTTATTTTTACGTATTTATATACTTTGCTGTGAGACTGATATTAAGTGTGAATATATACTGGTATCTAAAATAATTTATATTCTAAATTTTTAAATAAAATTGTACATTTTATATCAATTCTCAAGAAAGAAGTACCTAGTTTGAAATAAAGTTCACGCCCAATTATTCAATAATTGTTATTATTACCAAAAACTAATTACATATTTCAATACAAATAGAACAGAAGAATTCGATCACTCTTAACAAATAAACTAGAAATATGCATATGCTATTTTGATTGATTTTATAAAGGCTTTACACTCGATGTCTTAATCTTTTATTTATCGCTTATAAAACCTTATTTTAGAAATACAAGCAAGACGAGTATAGAAAGAAAAATGAGATAACAAATTATAATAGGGTCCGTGCTTTATGCACCAGACATGATAATCGAAAAAAAAGAAAAATAAAAGCATCATATGCAGAGTATATACGACGATGCTAAAGAAATTAAAAATAGAATAAGACAGTAAACACTATGGCTGTCCCGTAACGAAGTTGGTTAAATTAGACAACATTCCCCATTCCAATTAGGAGTCTATTTAAGAATTAAGTGGTCACTAGTTACAACCGAAAATGTAAATTTTAGTTTTTTATTTTTTTCAAATAAGTTGCAAGTGTGAAATAATACTGAATTTTTGTGTGCATTTCTTTAGAGCACTTTTTAAGCTATTTCGAATGGCGATGCTGATTTTTTTTATCACTGTTGAATTTTGAGTTATGATGCCAATTATATTTTTTATGGATGCCCATAATACAATGGAAATTTACACCAATGAAAAGAGGAATCCAATTCTTATTAAAAAAATAAGAATCCCCAATCGGAAGAGCTTTAAAAATGCTTTAAAGAAGTGCAAAACAATATCCAGTATTATTTCATACTTGGAAGTTATTTGCAAAAATAAAAGAATGCAAAATTATATTTTCGCTTGTACCTCGTGTCTGATATATTTTGGAACAACTATGGTTTAAATTATTCGACTTCGTATCTTCTTATAGTTATCGAGATCCCCATATTTGACTGTATAATAACATATGGTCTGAGAAAAAAAAAATGTAATATATCGAATGTATTAATATACTGTTATATACATTTTGTGTTTCTGTAAATAAATAAATACATACAACAAATATATCTTCCACCGATAATATTCTAACACAGAAAACAGTATATGATTATGTAGCAATAGAAGCAGGCAGTCCAATAGTAAGCATACTGTAGAACTGGAACAAAACTATCTGAAATTTCCGTTTCTTATATTCTTATCGATGTGTAAATACCTTGAGATTCTGCTTGCAGTAAATCAATTGTAGATGATTACAGACAATGTTATAGGTTTTGTAATCGTATTTCGGTATAGTAGCTCATTAATTTTACAAAACACAGTATTTTAAAGTTTATTTCTCCAATGAGCTAAAATCAGAACATCAGAATCTTGTAGCGGTGCACTGCATAAGTATATAAATAAATTAACGTACTGTTCTTAGAAAAATTTCGCTGTTGAAAATTAAATGCTACCACGACAACATCCATCAGCTGATTACTTAACCAGATGATATTCCAATATTTGTGAAAATGGTATGTGATGTTATTTTTGTAATATGTCACTTATTTAACTGTTTATTGTGATTATTATTAGTATAATATATCCTTTATTCTATTATTCTTAAAATATTGTTATCAATAAAACTAATGGAAACATATCACATCATATCCGTATCATCATATTGTTAATTTTATATTTAAGGTTGAAGATCTGTCACCCTGCATAAAATTTTAGTTGAGTAATGCGGATGTCAAATACTTTTCCGATAGAAAACGAAGCGTGTTCGGCTGTCGTCGTAGTATAACTTATGAGAAGTATGAGTTATAAGAAGTATAGGGTGTGATATGTACTCCAAATACCCACTGGCCATCGACACGTCGGCCCCTGTGGTATTTTCGCTTTCCGAACTTGTACTCGTCGATCTCGACTACTTGTCCTGAAATATTATGCAGAAATTTAAGATGATGATAATGAAATAATTAAATTAAGAAATATACCTGGTCCTCCTAGCTTCGTTTTTCTTTCCACAAAATGTGTCAGCAATACCTCGCGACAGAAAGAAGCCCAGTCCACACACGGAACGTAATAATTTTTTTGAAATTTGTTGTAAATATATGTGTACACATCTGTAATTACCTCAAACTACGAGAAGAACGTAAAAAATGCTTATAATTATGAATATATTTTCTAGATAAAACTTCTGTATCTGGACCCAGCCACCATCTTGAAATATTGTACATCTGTCTTAATTTTTCCTATGATGGTAATATTGTATTCTACTCTACCGACCTGACATGAATAATCCGAAGTATTTTTTTATATAAATATTTTAAATATAAATGTTCCCTTCTCCATTTCCCTCCAAAATAATTAAATGCATAAATGATTTTCTAAAGTTAATGATTTCTAGTGACTTTTGCTGAATCAAATTCAGATATTCATCAACCTACTATTGGCAGCACTGCATGCAAGAATAAAATAACCCTGTTCGTTGACAAATAATTCAAATTGCAGAAAATAGGTAAAAAAATACTTGAAATTATGAATATATTATTTATTTATTAATTACCTGCTTACACAAGGCTATATAATTACAAATACCTTGAAATATTCGTTTATTTTTTCAGTGTGACAGGCATAACAAGTAACGACGCATTTATATTTTCAGTGTGACAGGCATGACAAGCAACGATACATTTTACTACAAAACCTCATCAAATCATCACAAATCCTTGCTTCCGAGCCCTAATTTTGGTTTATTTTATGGAATAGAAGGGTAATGTACCGATATGTAGTCATTTAAATGCATTTTGAGCTTGGACCCTATTCGAAACTTTAGCCAATTTCAGGACTTATGGAACACAAAACCGTAAACCTGATCGAAAATACTATAAGGTGCGAACATAGGAATTTAACATGGGATTCTAGTTTTTTATAATTTCCGCTCTCCTCTTCATTTTTCAGCAAAAACTGTAGAGTGCGAAGTTGTTCAGAATTAAATTTATGCAAAACTATTTTAACATTTTTAAATTATATAGTTTTTTATAATTTCCTGCTCTCCTCTTCATTTTTCAGCAAAAACTGTAGAGTGCGAAGTTGTTCAGAATTAAATGTATGCAAAACTATTTTAACATTTTTAAATTATATTTCTAGTTTCTTCACATTTTTTTTTTAAATTAATATTTCGATTTATTAGTATCTGTAGCCATGACATTTTATTTTTACTGGTTTTCATAAATTATTTATAAACGACAAACGTCAATTTGACTGAAAAGAAATAAATTAAACTATGAATGAACTTGAGCGATAGTCGATTGTAGAATGGATGAGGGGTTCCAAAGGGAAGAAATAATCGGACTAGCAGTCTTTGGTGAAATTATATATTTCAAGTCAACGTTTCGGCCATTGATGTATTATATAAATGTACGCAACGTAGGTGCTGCTTTACTGTACAAGCATAGACGCACCCGTTAGAAAAGGACAGCGCTAGTTAGGGGCAAAGTCAAAAGATGAAAACACAGAGTGCTTATTTCATTTATAATAAATGACAATGTAAAATATAGTTCATATTCGATTTAACATAAAATATTTCGTTCGTATATTAAATTATTTGTAAAAATAACAAATATAGAAAAGTACTTTTGCTATAGCTAATATTATTTATTTGAAACTATTTTTATACACATTTAAGGTGTAGTCCGTTGATTGAAAATGATTGCTGCATATCACAGAATTTTTGGATAGCTTAAAATTGTGTTTTCTAACTCCAATAAGCCAGTCTGTTCACAGATTTTCATCTTTCGGAAATCTACTCGAAAAACATTCAAATAAGATATGACAGATTTACATTTACCTACACACAGAAGAGTTTCATCAATATCCAAAATAATCATTTTACATTCAATGCACTAAATGCTTATTGCGCGATTTACTAGGTACCACAAAATAAATTAGTGCTGTTGATTTTGGAAAAAATAGAATTCGAAAATTCAGTTGAAAAATAATTCGAAATTCTAATTTTAATCTAAATTCTAAATTTTGAATTTTTAACAAAATTCGAATTTCATACACATTCAAAATTCCAATTTCAAGTATTTACGAAGTTAGAATTACATATTTTCAAGTGTAAGTTAATTGGCATTTATTACACTTTGCTTTGTTAATATTAATTTCCGAAAAAATATTTACAAATTGTACTTCGCGGCGACATGTTCATTAAGAATATTTTACTTTCAACAAATGAGCGACAAATCTTGGTGTTTGGACTCAGAGAGCAAGTTTGAACAAGTCATATCATTGTAAAACACGAATAAATAGATGGCGGCTTCAACTATCGAATTACAAAATTCGAAAAATATCCCGAATTTTGACTTCGAAATTAATAATTCGAAAAAGTATGAAGCTTATTTTTCGAATTTCGAATATTTTAAAATTCGAATTTTGTCAACAGCACTAAATTTTTTTACAAGTTAGCTATCAATTTTACTAGTTAGTAACAGGAGTAACAAATAAAAACAATAACTGCTATCTGTAAATTTGAATTATTTACGATAGTAGAAATCAAGTTGAACATTATTTATAAAGTTATTAACAAATATCTGTTTCATTTTAATTTAAGTTCAATTGTTTTTCCTACATGGCCTACTGAAAAATAACGAAAAATGAAATATGTTTAAATTTCAATTGAATTTTTCTCAATATTTTTGTTATGTTAGGATATAAAATGAATACATGCTTGAATACAGAAAAAATACTCTATCGAATGGGCGTAAAAAATATATACCATCCCATTTTTTAAAAAAGTAACTTTTTGTTGTAGGTTGAGAACCACTGGTTTAAAATAAATATTTTATCCTGTATTCGGATGTTCCCCCTGGTCTTCTATTTTATTTTATCTTCAATAATGTAGAAATTATTTGAGGTAGCTCGTTTAGCTGTTACATCCTGTACAGGTACCGGGTGGCGCTTTAAATCCGTTACATAGGCATTTAACATGGGGAATAAAAATAATTTGAATATATGCTTCCCATTAAAACTTATTGTTAATTAATAAAGAAAAATTAAAAGAAATAAGAAAATGTGTCAGGAATTTTAAAGTAATAATTATTATATTTTATAAAAGAATTATTGAACCAAAAGTGACCGTAGCATAATGGTAACTTCCTTGCTTTTTGTACCAAAGATTCTGGGTTCCAACCCCTAGCATACGTCTATAATTTTTTTTCAATTATATTTTTTAACTTATTTTTGTGTTTTTGTTTTAATATTTTTTATTTGTTTCTATTTATGCATCTAAAATCAGAATAAATAAAATTATTTCTTTTATAAAAAATAATAATTACCACATTAAAAATGTCATAAAATTTTCTTATTTTATTTATTAATTTTAAACAATTTGTTATTAATATTATGCAATAAGTGCTCTCAAACATGTGTATAAAGTTTTACAATAAGTTTTAATGGGAGGCAAATATTGAAATTATTCTTATTTCCCATGTTAAATGTCAATGGAACGGATTTCGAGCGCCACGCGGTTTATAGACGAATAAAAAAACTTGCATTTGTCTTTGATTTTATTATTTTTTTATTATTTACTGTTATTGGGACTGTGCCCTACACAGCCTTATTCTTCAAAATAAATAAAATTTGTCGACACAAACAAGGGACGGCTGGTCATTTGTTAATGTTATAGTGTATACTTAATTTACGAATAAAGCTTTATAGATCGTTCATTTATTTTATTTTCTTTGACGTTTACATGACAAACAAAACCATCAGCTTATTTTATGTTACCCTGTATTAACAAAAACATCAAGTGTAATTATTTTCTCGGTTATGAATCCTCATAATATGTCGTTTGAGATAACGTTTATCACTAAATAATTTTTCACATTTAAAACATTGATATTCCTTACACCCATAATGAATTTTCATATGATTAGATAAAGCAACTCTTCGGGCAAATAGTTTACTACATATTGTACACTCAAAGTCTTTTCTTCCAGTATGAGTGGTCAAGTGATCTCTCAGACTAGAACTTCTTGTAAACGATTTTTCACATACAGAACAATTATATTTCTTAATTCCAGTATGAACTTCCATATGTTTGGATAGATCACCCTTTTGTGCAAATAGTTTATAACATAAAGTACATTCATTATTTTTTATTCCACTATGAAATTTCATATGGACTTTTAAAATACTATTTGTCATAAATGATTTATTACATATAGAGCAGGGATATTTCTTTATTTCAGAATGTCCTTCCATGTGCACTTTCAGATAATCCTTTCTCGAAAATGTTTTTTTACATTTATCACAATGGTATTCCTTAATTTCACTATGTAATTTCACATGCCTTCTCAAGGCCCCTATCTGCGTAAAACTTTTATTACAAACAGCACAATAAAAATTATTTGGCTTACTTTTCCGATTATCATTATTTTTAGTGATTGGAGTCTCATATTCTTTGTCACTCTGTTCAACTTTATCGGTTATAAATTCTTCCTTCTTCACATTTTGCAATACATTTCCATGCAATTCACTGCCTTGAGAAGTTGTTTCCACCGGTTCTTGTTTTATATAAATTTCTTCAAATTTAGGATTTGTTGTTGTCGATCTATGTTCGTCTTTCGAATTATTGTTAACCGGATGTAGTTGAGCGTCCATGGATGCTTCTTGATGTTAATTAACAAGTGAAGATTTGTTCCACAAATGGATTAGATGCACACAAGAATTTTTCCCGACTTGATGATTGCCTAAAACATAAATTTTCATTCTTGTGATACATTTCCTTTTTTGTTTCGAATGGCGACGATAGTTTTTCATTAAATAAAAGCCAACTAAAAATAAAATACAAGTGAATCTCGGAACAAATAGGAATCTACAAATAACGTGTAAATGCGATACTAATTTCGTCAGTACAAGTTGTTATTGCAAACTAGATCACGCTTTGATGTTGCAAATTTTATAGGTAAATAAATTAAATTTAACCATAATTTGATACTAAGATAAGTTATTGTACGGTTTATTACCACAGGACGAATCTAACAAACAACAATATAGAATAGTGTTAAAAATTTACGACTTGTTGAGAGGTCTGTCTTGAAGCCGGCCGCTTTGATCGCGACCTGAAACTAGTGGTGTGTCCACATGCTCTGGTAGGCGCCACGCCCGTGTCACACACAACTATTTTGGACGTACGTTAAAAAAACATACGATAATTTATCGTAGCGTACTTGTTTTCACACACAACGACTTTTTGCCGTTGTTTGACCTCAGTACTTATCTTGACGTCGTTGAAATCACAGCGTCGTTTCAATGAGTCAGGGAAAAGTTATTGCGTTTTAGTTAATTCATCGTCGTAGAAAAAGGCGGAAATGTAATCGACTTATTTGGGTGCATCCGACCAATCAAATGAGAGAGGAAGTTGGTATCTTTAACACACTTTTAAAAGAGCTAGGGAATGATGAAAACCATCCAGAGTTTTATCCCACAGCACTGGTCTAGCTTCAGTTGAAGATATTAGAACGTCAGCTTCAATATTTTCAGCCATTTTAATAACAAGGTTTGCTGTTTTCGTGCCTACGACTAAAAATCGTCGCGTGTGAAAGGCCACCTTTAGTCAAGTGAACCACTTTCTTTCCGCCGTCCATTCTAGTGACCAGGGACTGCTGTTGAACGGAACGATCACGGCGCCGTGTCGTTACCGTAATAGAATGTGGTTGTATTTTTAACGTATGTCCGAAATCGTTGAGTGTGAAACGAGCGTTACGGTACGCCTTGAAGTAGTTAAATTTCCAGTTGTTATCTTGGGATTATGGCGCCAACATTCGATGCTTGCCAGACGCTCGCTATGTAGCGGCCAAATTTCGAACCGTAACCTGGGGTATTGTTTACATTGTTTAGCATACTGTTTTATATTATATATTACATGTTATTCATTTTAAACAATATTATAAATAAAAATAGTAACATTAGAAGATAAGTGACACAAATAAAGTTATATTTAGATTTACTAAAAAAAAGTATGATTTATACCCTAGTATACTTCAGTAATTAATGTAATACATAATGTTGTTGTTTCAGGAAATATGAAGCTATTTTAAATATATAGGTACTGGAGAACACTTTTTGATAGAAACAGAAAGCAGAAAACAGATACGGCTAAATAAGAGAAAAGAAAAACATGCGAAAAAATAAAATAAAATTGTATTCTGCTTTTCAAAACTGATTGTCGAAATACACCTGGTACAAAAAATTAAAACTGCCAAGATGTGTTTACATTTAGCCAGCTGTGCATGAACAGATCATTGTTTGAATTGTAATACTATTATTATTTTTACAAAATATTCCTTTTATTCTGCAGTCAAAGTACGAATATATTTATAATATCTGCATCGGTATCACTAGCCATTCTTCCGCACAAAATGATGTGGCCAGCATCAAACGCACCTTCTCCTTGCGATACGCATCTAGAGTTGTCTCCAGTACCTAATATTTCAAATACTCTAGAAGTCCTAGCTTCATATTTCCTGAAACAACATTATGTAGGTATTACATTAATTACTGAAGTATACTAGGTTATAAATCACACTTTTTACTTATAGTATATCAAAATATAACTTTATTTATCTCTCTTATATTTGAATATCATTATTTTTACTTATAATATTGTTTGAAATGAATAACATGTAATATATAATATAAAAACATTAACTTACCGTATACAACCATACATCGTACAATGTGAACAATATCACAGTATAGAGAATACAAGCAGTAGCGACACTCTTGTCGGAACCTTGTTTCGTTCCAGGCTGCTCGGCGTACAGGGTGTAATAATGAGGAGCGCGAAATTTGAAGAAAACATAAAAATATATATTCAATATTTGTTATTTAATATCAAATGATAAAGTGTGATATGGTAAAAATAGGTAATAGTGAAATATGAATATGTAAAAACAATATATTTAAAGCCAATAATAATAAATAATTCAATAACCAAGTATTAAATATTATATATCAAATCCAAATGTTATAAATAATTATATATTTATAAAAAGACTAGTATTAAAGTAATAATAAATCCATTCTTAGTACTAAACACAAAATATATTTATTATATATTTATAAAAAAAAGTCGTATTAAAGTAATAAATATTTAAATAATAAACAAGCAACAAATATTTATAAAAATACTAATAATAAATCAACTAATAAATGTGTAAGTGATCGTAGCATGGTGGTAGCGTGCCAGCTTTTTGTTCCAAAGATTATGGGTTCAAACCCCCGGCACACTTTAATTTATTTAAATTTTTTCAATTTATTTTTGTGTTTTTATTTATTTTAATATTTTTTATTTGTTTTTATTTATTTTTATTTGTTTCTATTTATTTTAATTTAACAAGAAAAAAACAGTAAAACTACAATAAATAGAAACAAATAAAAATAAATAAAAACAAATAAAAAATATTGAAACAAATAAAAACAAAAAATTAATTGAAAAAATAAAAATTTAAAAAGAATTAAAGAAGTGTGCTGGGGGTTTGAACCCACAATTTTTGGAGCAAAAAGCTAGCCCGCTACCATCATGCTACGATCACTTTCTTGTTAAGCTTTCTTTTATAGTAAATAATAATTATCACATTAAAAATGCCATAACATTTTCTTATTTTACTTAATTATTCTTAATTAATTTTAAACAATTTGTTATTAATATGATGCAATAAGTGTTCCCAAACATGTGTAAAGTTTTACTGCAATACGTTTTAATGGGAGGCAATTATTCAAATTATTCGTATTTCCCAAGTTAAATGCCTATGTAACGGATTTCGAGCGCCACCCGGTATAGAATAAACACTTCCAAGACCTGTGCATAATATTAAAATATATTTTTTTTATAAAATTATAACAAATACATGATAATTATTACAAATATAATAAATATGCACGTAATATATTATTTGAATCTGATTCAAAGTCCCGCTCCTCATTATTTCCCCCTTCAACCCGAGCAGGTTGGAACGAAAATCAGCGAAGTGTCGCTACTGCTTATTCTCTATACTGTGACAATATCCCAAGTTAGAGTTCCAATAGTGGCCGTGTGTAGCGCTGACATCTACGATGGCATCGCGAATTGTCGATTTACTAATAGCTACGGGGCACGCCATTAGAAAAGGTAACCAAAAAATTTGGTGTAACGAATGATTGCACAAAAGAAAAGAAAAACTATTCACTTGTAAATTTGTTGAATAAACTGAGATTCATGCTAAAAGATGGCATAATTATATGAAGATGGTTGACAGTCATTGACTACACACTACACCGCTTCAAGATAAACACAAACATCGTTCACTGGTTCTGGCCGACCTGGGAACGAACTGATATTCGATTCGATTTCCGGCCCCGGCGGCCTCAAGGTGAATCATCCTAACACACACTTAGGTTAAGTTCAAGGCAGACTTTACCGGTAAACCGGACCGTGTGTAGGGGCCGTGGTAGTGCATTAAGAAAACAATTATGGCGATTTATGGTCGAATATCATATTTAAAACAAATGTAAACGATGATTTTTGAATGTAAACTCGATTTTCAAATCCTAAGATAATTTAACCAACTTTTAATATTGCTTCAGCAGTTTATTAAATACGTAAATGATCTGAATGAGCACATCAGATTTTCCAACTAAATATTATATACTTACGACATAGATGATTTTCGAAGTAAAGAATACTTCTTTAAAAGTTGATCGAGTTGTTTCACTACTTCAAGTGGTCAATGTGAACATCATAGTTTTTCTAGAGAAATTAATTGAAACAGTTCATGAGAACATGATATTTAGAAGTATCAGTGGGAACTTTTAAGTCACCTGTAGATATTAGGTTAGGATTCACGCATAGTGTACATATTACAATTTGTATCACAGATGGCTCCGTAACATAAAGTATGGTTTACATAATTCCTATCTGCATCTAAATATTTGTTTTACTATTATTAAAGTAATATATTATATTACACTCGCGATAACGAGAGAATGTGGAACGAATTCTTGAACAGAGACAAGTCACAACTCACGATTGACAGTGAACCACACAGCCGTATTGGTTGTGAAATAAATAACATTCAGTCTGAAATTGAGACGCGTAGTGAAATAAATAGTTAGTGAAATTAATATTATTTAAATAAATAATCTTAGTTGTATTTCATAATAATCTCAGTCTTTAATTAGTTTTTATATTTGTTTATTCATAGTATTTGTTTTTTATTATCTTTCTCCTGTAGTTTTTATTTATATATGTATACATGTGCTTCTGTTCTTCGCCATATTTTTTGACTCTTACTTACATGTTCATTTTCCTACTACTACCAACCTTTACATCAGTAATATTCAAACATAAAATAATTCTACAAAATTACAAATAGATGGCACTACTTACTCTAACATCAAAATATATCTACACTGCCCCCATTTTGATGTTCATTTCAAATTATGCTATTTATTTCTTACGTATAATCCTGAATCTTGACAGCACTTTTCTAAGATTGCTTTTGATGTTGGTTTGGTTAAAAAATCAGCTGTAATTGATCTAGTATCTACATACTGTATTTTAATATTATTGTTAGGTATCTCATCCCGGATGTAGAAATATTTTCTCTGGATGTGTTTAGTCCTAGAGTGATATGTATATTGTTATTTGATAATGAGGCGCGGGAGCACACGTGACTTTGACAAGTGCTTGTAGGGCCCATCAGGGTTGCCAAGTATGCAGCTTGTGTACCTTGCCTGTGTTGCCAAATCAATTTGAGCTTAAAATTAATAAATAAAATTGTGAAACTAGTTATGTTATTATTTTAAAAATTAAGTTAAGGTGTCGGAAAATAAAAATATATTTTTTATAAAAATAGTGGTGTTAGTGCTGCCATCTACGATACAAAGTTTTCTTCACGCGCTAAATTTGAGGAAACCATCAGTTGATTGTTGAATGTCTTGTGCTTCACATTAAATTAAGTTAAGGTGTCGGAATATAAAACAATATGATATTCATTAAAATGAACTAGTTTTACAATTTTATTTATTAATTTTAAGCTCAAATTGATTTGGCAACACAGGCAAGGTACACAAGCTGCATACTTGGCAGCCCTGATGGGCCCTACAAGCACTTGTCAAAGTCACGTGTGCTCCCGCGCCTCATTGTATGGCTGCTTGATTGTCCGCATTTAATATGATACTTAGTTCTACATAGTTTTCAAATTTTAATTCTTCCATTAATTTTTTGATCCAGACAATTTCTTTGATGGCCTCTGTGATTACAACAAATTCGCTTTCGCATGTGCTTAATGTTACCATGTCTTCTTTTTTACAAGACCAACTTACAGCTCCATTAGCTAATGTGAATATGTAGGCTGAAAATCCTTTTCCATCCGTTACGTCATTCCAACTAGCGTCGCTGAAACCGGTAACTTTCTTTTCTCCTTTACTATACAGTATTCCCATGTTACTTGTCCTTTTTAAATATCTAAGAACGTGTTTGGCCTGTTTCCAATGTTCAGTCGTGTATTTGGAACAGAATTGGCTTAAACATGTCGTCGCAAACGCTACGTCTGGTCTCGTGCCTTGTGACAGGTATATTAAACTGCCTATAAGTTCTTGATAGGGTATATGTGTTGGATTGAGTTCTGCTTCCTGTTCAATTATTTTCGATCCTGCTTCTAACGGTGTGCTTACTCCTTTGCATTCACTCATGTTAAATTTTTGTAATACTTTGTTTATGTAATTTTCTTAAGATATGAACAATGTTCCTTTTTCTTTATTTCTTGTTATTTCTATTCCTAACAGATATTTTGCATCTCCAATATATTTAATTTCAAATTTGGTTTTTATTTTTGTAATTATGTCATTCACCAGTTTCTTTGAATTTGACGCAATTAAAATATCGTTTACATATAAGCATAATATTACATATTTTCCTTCTGAAATTGCATATCGAAACACGCATGATTCTGAATATAACTCTTCAAAACCTAGTTCTAGGAGTTCCTTCTTTATTGTCGAATACCATATTAAAGCGCTTTGTTTCAGACCATAGATTCCCTTTTGTAGCTTACATACTTTATTTTTTCCACATTTTGATTTCTCCATTTAAGTAGGCTGTCGTAAAATCATATTGGTATAAATCCAAGTTTTTTTCTACAGCTAGCGCAAGGATCGTTGTGTGTTTAACCTGATTACCGGCGAAAACGTATCTTCGTAATCTATTCATTTTCTCTGGTTAAAACTACGCGCAACTAGTCTTGCTTTGTATTTATTTATTGTCCCATCTTCGTTTGCCTTTATTTTGAAAACCCATTTTGCATCAATAACTGTTTTATCTTTACGTCTATCTACTAACTTCCATGTTTTGTTTTGTTTATGTGAATTTAACTCACTCTTTATTGCTTCTATCCATTGACTGGTTTCTGGTGATCTTATTGCTTCTTCATAAGTTCTGGACATTCTTTATATTTTGTTAAATTCACTTGTTGTTTGTATTTTTCTTTCAATCTGTTTGATCTTCTACAACTTACAGGATTAACTTGTATTTTATGTGTTGGTTTATAATGTTCATCTAAATTTTCGGTATTTTTCTGTCCATCGTCGATTATTGAATCATCACTTATGTATTCTTCACTGGAATAACTTTCTTCTTCCGAAATTCCTTCACTTTTGTCGCTATCGGTCAGCTCATGATCACTATTTTCTTGATCAACAGTTATATCATTTCCTTGCAAACTGTCATGATAGTTACTGTTAACATTCTCGTTCATATTTTCTTGTATAACTTCTTGATCATTATTTGTTTCTTCATCTTCGCACATGATTATTTGTTGATTCTTATCTTCATTTTTGTCTATTTCAAATATGTATATTGGTAAACCAATTGTTGTATCTTCTTCAGTTGTTAGATTGCTCAATAGTTCTGCTCCTTGTCGGTATTCTATAACTTTTGCATCTCTTACTAATATTACCTTTTCTCTTCTTATGCAATATATTCGTATGTGTTTACTTGAGTGGTCATATCCTAAAAATATTCCTTCACTTGATGTTGCATCTAACTTGCCTGTTCTTTGAGCTTTTGCTTGCCAGTAGTAAGCAACTGATCTGAATATTTTTAAGTGTTCTACGCTTGGTTTCTTACCAAAAAATCTTTCATTAGATGTTGTGTTTATTTTTTGATATAATGTTCGATTCTTCAAGTAAATCGCATAATTAGCTGCTTCTGCCCAAAAAGTATTGGGTAGTTGGGAGTCTTGAAGCATGCATCTGGTCATTTCAATTATCGATCTGTTGTTGCGCTCAGCAACTCCATTTTCTTGTGGTGTGTATGCAGCAGTCTTTTCATGCACTATTCCATTTTCCTCGAGAAAAGTTTTAAATTGTTTATTCTCAAATTCGCCGCCGTTATCACTTCTTATTCTTTTTATCTTTTTGCCCGTTTGTTTTTCAATTTCGGTTTTGAATATTTTAAATTTTTGTAGTGTTTCATTTTTATTCTTCAAAAAATATCCAAAATTTTTTCTTGAGTAATCGTCTATTATTATGTACATGTATTTTGACCCTGATAATGATGGCACTTGCATTGGCCCACATAGGTCCATATGTAATAGCTCAAGGATATTCGTTGTTTGTATATTCTTATGGCTTTTAAAAGTTTTTCTTGCTGTTTTACCTAGTATACAGCTGGTACAATTTTCTTCGATGTCTACATTTTCTGTAAATTTAGACCATTTACCATATTTTGTTTCTTCATATTTATTATTGTCTGTGCACTTTGATGTCCGAACCTTTTGTGCCATTTGTTAATATCTATACTCGTTTTATATGCAGTTTCTATATGTGTATTTGCATTTGTGGCATCCATTTTATATAATCCGTTTGTTCTTGTTCCACTGAGCAATAATGATCCATCCTTTTGTGAAACTGTGCATTTTCCGTTTTGAAATATTACATCGAGTCCTTGTTTTTCAAATTCACTTACTGATATTAGATTTTCTGCTAGTTCTGGTATCCATAATACATTTAAGAGATCTATATATTTATACTTGCAATCTTCATTTAATAACTTTATACGTACAGTTCCTTTTCCGTGAATTTTCATAGATCTTCCATCTGGGAGTTTAACAGAGTTTGGTGCGGTACCTTCAAGTAATGTAAATAGGTTTCTATTGTACGTTATGTGGCTTGTTGCACCCGAGTCTATAAACCAATCATCTGACTGACTTGTTTCGTTATTTGTTCTTTCTTCTACACGTAAAGCGAAAACTTCGGTATCTTCTTCATTTTCTTTTGCAGGTTTTGTTTTTGTTGTTACATACGCCTTTTCTCGCCTGTCTTCTTTTCTGTCATCTTTTTGTCTATTTCTGTTATAATTTCTACTGTTATTTTGTTCTGTGTTGCTATTCACTCCTCTTCCGGATCTGTTTTCTTGTCTTGGGTAGCGCTCTTCTGTGTCATTCTTGAGATTCTTATGGAAGTAGCAGTTTCTTGCGTAGTGATTTGTTTTTCCACATAGATAGCAACTTTTTATGCTTTTGTTTTCGGATTTTTTATGTTTCATTAAACATGCTGCTTCTAATTTTGTTGTTGTTTCTGTTAATTTAATTTCATCTTCTTGCGCCTTTAAACCTGAAATAAATGACGCATTGGTTAAATTTTCTAGTCCACTGGATTTCATTTGTAGTTTTATTGTTTTATATTCGTTTGGCAAGCCATTTAATATCAAGCCAAAATATTCTTCATTTTGTATTTTTGCTTCACATTGTTCAAGTTGGTCTCTAATATACTGTCCTCTGGATAGATATTTTTCTAGTGTTTCTTGATTTTCCTTTTTGATTGTACTAAGCTCGAGCCTCAATTCCACCCTTCTTGATGACTTCTTGCCCTCGTGTATCTGCTTTAGCTTTAGCCAAATATCTCGCCCCTCGTCTAGAGTCAGAACTTGTTGTGCTTGCCCTGAATCTAACGTACTCAGCAAAATTGCGCTCTTATCCTCATACTCTTGGATTTCTATAGCACGTTGTTTTTTGTCATCTGCTGTTGCAGCGCTAGGTAGTTTCTTCGGTTTTTCATTCTCGATTGTTGTCCATACCTTTTTTGCTTTTAAAAGTATTTTTGTTTGGTGACTCCATATTTGATAATTTGACCCGCTTAATTTCGAGATTGGTGGTAAACCTTCCATTTTGTTTTATTTCTTTCGTTATCTACTCTGAATTTATTTTTTAATTATACACCTTTTATTGCCTACTCGCAATTTTTTAAATACAGGAGGCCTGGGCCCATAACCTGTAGTTTTTGGTATAAATAATACTCCTGTTTATATAAATAATCGAAAGAAATATATCTTAGATATGTATACACTGGCTTGCAAAAAAATCGCGTACACCTATTTTTTGCTGTATTGAGTCGATCTTGATTTTTAACTTGTCAATGTTACTAGTGTCAATTAAGATGTCAAAATTAACAGAAATTCAAATACATACTTGGTTGTTCTTTTATTTTTCCGGAATATATTTGTAATTTATCAGTACGTAAATTAAACACTATGAAGAACTAGCTTCATAATAGATCAAATAGTGATGACAGTTACAACATTGTCAGTTTTTACATTATTTACAGAGCTAAAAAAATACAAAAACTCGGTTACTTGATTTTTAAGGTGTACGCGATTTTTTTGCAAGCCAGTGTACATGTGCTTCTGTTCTTCACCATATTTTTGACACTTAGTTACATGTTCATTTTCCTACTACTACCAACCTTTACATCAGTAATATTCAAACATAAAAACTCTACAAAATTACAAATAGATGGCATTACATACTCTAACATCAAAATATATTTACATTTATAATTGCTTTTCGTTAATAATAATTCAAATGTTTCAAATATAGCATAGTTCATGGTAATAGAATATGCAGTGACATCTAGCGAATACTCCGTGAGGAGACTTAACGTATCTCTATCCTTAGTTGTCTCTTTCTCTCCAACTGAAAACAAAACAAATGCTTTAAAGTTATATATAGTGTATTTGTGCTCGTTATAATGAATTAGTAAAGTTTGTCAACAAAACTGTATTATGTCAAATTCAAGACTTACAAAATTAATATAAAAAACCAATTTATATATATATATATATATATATATATATATATATATATATATATATATATATATATATATATATATATATATATATATATATATATATATATATATATATATATTAACAAATAGTAGCCATAGCCGTCTCTTCGACTTGCTTTCAGAACAGATCGAGTGTGGTTTTCGTTCCAACAACAATAGTTCAATGTACCCCCGTTGTCATCTTTCTCTCTCTCTCCTGTTCCATTTCTTCTCGAATCTTCCTGTTATTTCTTTTAACTGCTCGATCGATTTCATTTTGTGTGGCGCAGCGCAAATTTGAGGCCAAGCCGAGTTTCTCACACCACTCAATAACGTTAGCGGCGAATACGTGTTTCTGTCCTCGTTCCCCGATTCGGTAGTCGAAAGGGAAAGTATGGTGGAAATTATGCCATCCTTCTCCCACTGCGAAGAAGGCAATTATGGCGTTCTGGGACGCCATTATATCTCTGAGGAAAAGAAGAGCTCAACTACAATACTTGTAATTCTGAGTAATCAATTTAATATCAGAAATAATAACAAAAAAAAAAATGTAATTCAGATATAAAATAGCTATTTGTGTATTAAGAGCGCAAAATGGAACATTGTCGATTGAGAGGTTGCTGACGCGCGACGCAGGAGCCGCGGTATTCTCTCGAAATCGACAATGTCCATTTGCGCTCGAAACACACACAAGATTTTTTCTACAGTCGTCACATTGGAGTCCTCCATCATAACAAAAATTTATTTGTTTCAAGTACATTAAACTAGTGCAGTGGAAAAGTGGATGTCCATTGGGAGCGTTCACGCCAAACTTTTGCAGGTGGCAGCACAACTGTTCACACAATTTATTTTATATTTAATTTTAATTTATAGTTATTTTCCATTTTTCTTGAGCTGTTGCTTCAATCTAATCTGAGCATTTCATACTTTCGTTTTTGTAAATGAATGCCTTATTTTATTCTCACAGCAGTGCGACATTTTATTTGGTTATGTAATATACCGACAGAGCAGTTATAATATGTCAGATTGACTTGTGTTGTGAAGATGGTAAATGTGTAACTACAGTGCCATTAGTTCCTGACTAAACGTTTCCATCAAGAATGTAGACAAGTGACATTTCACGCCATTGTATAGTTAGAAATTTGGACAGCGAGCGTTTTTTCTACTTTGTCGCGCGAGAGCGGCAAAGTGACATTTTGCGTTGACAAATGAGAGCGCAAATGGCTACTTTGTATATATACTGTAGAAAAATAATTTTATTTATTAAAACTTTATTACACAACACTGCTTTGTAGTTAATTTCAGAGTGATGTGTCATATTTAAATTCTAATTATTTTAATGTTTTTTTTTACCTCCCGCTACCCTTGGTAAGGGAGGTATAGGGATCGTATGTTAAAAATCGCATATTGAGATTTTGGTAAATAACCACGTTTTAAGGTCCCTAGAATCCAATTTTAACATTTTTACGATGATGTCTGTGTGTAAATGAGTGTGTGTATGAATGTGTGGATCCTCCACTGTAACTCAAATACTATCATTCAGAAAATTTTGAAACCTTGTTTTTCGAACTTTTTCTGTAATGGAAATGGAAAGAGCCTATTAGATTTTGGTGTAAATCGGATTACCGGCAATGGCACTTTACTAGAAGCTCAAAATAGTTTTTCTTCGGAAAATACCTTTAAATGTTATTTTTTTGACATTAATGTTATTATAAAAATTAAATATAATTAAATTTTCTACAGATTTGCATTAAAACTTTTTCTATATATTTTATGGATAAATTTGTAAAATTATCTATAATTAAAATCCCGGAGCCTACGCTTTAAACAAACAAAACTCCTTGGTTGCGCAGTTATTCAAATGTATGTAACTGACAGATAAATGTCACTGTTAAAGAACAAATCATTTCAAATTAATAATAGTAACGTATTTAAAAGAAAAAAGTAAATAGAACAATAGGAAAGCAAATGAAAACAGTTTCCAGCATAAGTAAATATGTCGGTATAGGTATGTATTTAGATTAATAAAAATTAACAATTCGCAAAAGAGTTTAAGCTAATTCTCATTTTTGGATTAGTGAATTCTATTTTATTCCGGTATTTAAAATTTAATCTTCATTTTATTATCAAAAAAGGTAGTTACTTGGATTAGATTAGACTATATTTTAAGAAATAAACTATCAAAATTAGAGTAAAATTCGCTTATCCAAAAATAAGGATTAGCTTAATCTTTTTTGTGACTCGGGCGGTTAATGGCGGGAGGCATTGTGTTGGCCACACCAGATTTTTTTATGTAATGTAGTGTTAATCACGGTATCCAAATAACTATTTATTACTTACCAAGTATTTCACTTGTAGTATATAGCAAATTTAAACTTAATAAACGTGTTAAATTTCTTATTGTTTTGTTTCAATTTACATTACGTTTGTTGGTTATGTTTTACCGACTTCCCGAGTGCTCTATCTTGCCGACTCCCGCCAAGCAGAAATTGATGCCAATACTGTGAACCAAATGCACTAACTTCATTATTTATTATTATTATTATTATTATTATTATTATTGTTATTATTATTATCATTAAGCGAAAGAATGTTTGACAAACTATACTTTGTTATTATAAATATATTTCTAAAAATACAGGTAGTTTATGTAGTACGTCCTATGTTGAAAGTTAATAAATTTTTAGTAAAATAGAAAATATTTAAATTGCATTTATTAACATTAGTTATTAAATTTAATTTAAGTGGGCCATGGTGGAAAAAGAAAAAAATGTTTAGTTAGTCCAGTCATTATGGAGATCAAAAAAGACGTTTGCCTTATAAAATGTGGTGTAGAAACATTTTGAACATATGTTGGATAGATCGGGACGGGGATGAAAAGTTCGAGTTTTTGACCTTGGAGAGACTTAGCGCGAGCCGCCATCTTGGATCAAAGGTGCAAAATATGATTTTTTTTTGGGTTTTGGCTATTTTCTCAAAAATTGTAGCCCGTATCAAAATTTTAAAGGAATACATAATTAAAACTCAAAAAAGGGTTCATATATTTTTTTTTTAGGATGAACTCTTAAAGAGTTATGTTAAAATAATTAACCAGAATAATAATTTATGAAAAAAAATCAAATACACAACAATATTAGGTTTTTAATACTTAGCGTAATATGTTTTACTATGTATAATAGTTTACAGTCGTCGAAGCATCGAAGGAAGTCAATTATTGATGATTTTTAGTAGCTATTTGTGTATTAAGAGCGCAAAATGGGACATTGTCGATTGAGAGGTTGTAGACGCTCGACGCAGGAGCGCGGCATTCTCTCTAAATCAATAGCGTCCTCCACCATAACAAAAATTTATTTGTTACAAGTACATTAAATTAGTGCAGTGAAAAAGTGGATGCTCATTGGGAGCGTTCACGCCAAACTTTTGCAGGTGTCAGCACAATCGTTCACACAATTTATTTTATATTTAATTTTAATTTATCGTTATTTTCCATTCTTATTGAGCTATTGCTTTAATCTAATCTAAGCTAAGCATTTTATACTTTCGTTTTTGTAAATGAATGCACCATTTTGTTTTCACAGTAGTGCGGCATTTTGTTTGGTTATGTAATATACCCACAGAACAGTTGTATGTGAGATTGGCTTGTGAAGGTGGTAAATGTGTAACTACAGTGCCACTAGTTTCTGACTAAACGTTTCTATTAAAAATGTAGACAAGTGATATTTCTCAACATAGTATAGTTGGAAATTTGGACAGCGAGCGTTTTTCTA
This sequence comes from Harpalus rubripes, assembly GCA_963082715.1. Taxonomy (NCBI): domain Eukaryota; kingdom Metazoa; phylum Arthropoda; class Insecta; order Coleoptera; family Carabidae; genus Harpalus; species Harpalus rubripes. The sequence goes on along the minus strand of OY720463.1, from coordinate 30,292,784 downwards.
CTTTGTCGCGCAAAATGACATTTTGCGTTGACAAAAGAGCGCAAATGGCTACTTTGTATATAGACTGTAGAAAACTACTTTTTTCAACGCTTTTCTACAAATTCATAAACGACTCTGACTCGGTTAAAGATATGATAACGAGGGTTGAAAATTTGAATCCAGCATGAAATTCTTTATCATGTCATGTATTACACGATTTTTGCCGATGAGTGGTTCGCGAATCACTAACAATTTATAAGAAATCTTTCTAAAATATTAAACATCTACAAATGGATTTAGTTCTCATTTTTACCTTCCGTCACCTTTAGGTAAGGAACGTATTGTCTTTGGTAAAAAAAATCGGTGGTGAGTTTTTAATGAATAAGCACATTTTAAGGTCCCTAGAATACGATTTTACTATTTTTATGATGATGATGATGTGTATGTGTGTGTGTGTGTAACAAAATTTTCGTCTACGATAACTGTAATACTACAATTAAAAAAATTATAATTCTTTCGTATTCCTCTTTGTTGCATCCATATGAAGAGCTAATTAGATTTTGGTTATAAATGGTCAACCGGAAGTACCCTCATTTTAACAGTTTTTCTTAAAAAAAACTATGTTAAATATCATTTTTTCACATTTAATGTTATATATAAAAAGCGCTGGTTGTTTTAAAGGAAACACCCTGTATGTATATGTATATATATATATATATATATATATATATATATATATATATATATATATATATATATATATATATATATATATATACAGGTGTTTCCTTTAAAACAACCAGCGCTTTTTTTGGGCGAACTAATAACTTTAGAAAAAATGTTATATCCAAGAAATGATCAAGAATAAGGAGTTAATTTATTAATAATAACAAACCGAAAATTCGACCAGTGGTTCTCAAACGGAAGAACAAAATTATATTTTTTTAATTCTATATACTTTGTTAGCCCATTAAATAGAGAATTTATTTCTGGTTTCAACGATATAAATATAGTATAGGATTGTATAACAATTATTTCGAGAAAATTGGTATTGAAAATGTTATAATATTACACAGGTATTGATACGTCTGTTGCCTAGTTACTCTAGTAGTAAACCCATTTTTATTACATTATTTCTAGTTTTTAATACCATTTATCTCGAAATAATTGTTATACAACCCTTGCTATATTTATATTGTTGAAATCAGAAAATAATATACTATTTAAAGAGCTAAAAAGATATATAGAGTGTCATTTAAAAAAAATATAATTTTGCTCTACCGTTTGAGAACCACTGGTTAAATATTCGGTTTGTTACTATTGATACATTATCCCCTTATTATTGATCATTTTTGGTATAAAACCTTTTTCTCTAAAGTTGTTAGTTCGCCCAAAAAAGCGCTGGTTGTATTAAAGGAAACAGCCTGTATATATATATATATATATATATATATATATATATATATATATATATATATACCTATATATATATATATATATATATATATATATATATATATATATATATATATATACAGGGTGTTAATTAAAAAGCGGGCCATAGGCGTTTAACATAGGAAATCAGTTTTTCCTTGCGCAAAACTTCCCATTTAATTTTAAACAAAAATGTTTCAAATAAATGTTGTAGAGAATTAAATTCTACACCAGCATCACTAAACAGATTTTATTTTGCAGGTTTAGTAACCTGTAAAATCCAATTTGAAATTCTATAAATATAGCTCATTTGTAGTGATAGCCATGGAATTTAAACAAAATTACAAAGAAATGCATATCATTTGAACTGTCAGAAATTCAATTTTCAAATAAAAATTACCGATAATTATATTCTATCCTAAGTCCTTCAAACTATTTTGTTTTTATAATCTACATCTAAATTATTGCTTAGATTTTATTTATTTTTATTTTGTAACCTGCAAAATCGAAATTCTGACATTTCAAACGATATGAATTTCTTCGTAATTTTGTTTAAATTTCATGGCTATCACTACAAATGAGTAATATTTATAAATTTCAAATTAGATTTTACAGGTTACTAAACATGCAAAATAAAATCTGTTTAGTGATGCTGGTGTAGAATTTAATTCTCTACAACATTTATTTGAAACATTTTTGTTTAAAATTAAATGGGAAGTTTTGCGTAAGGAAAAACTGATTTCCCATGTTAAACGCCTATGGCCCGCTTTTTAATTAACACCCTGTATATATATATATATATATATATATATATATATATATGAAAGAAAGACGGTACAAATACATTCGATAAAATAATACATGAAGAATAAGAAAAAAAACAATACAAAATAAATATTTTTGATTTTTACTATCCAATTTAGTGCATCTTCCGTTAATAGGTGAAGTTCGGCGAAACCTTGCTGAAATTTAGATAAGGGACATTTAATGTTATTATAAATATTAAAGAACATTGTATTCTCTATACGATTTGACTGCATTTTATACTTCATATTAAATGGATATAGAGATATAAAATTATAAAGGAATTAAATTTCATAAATTAGCTAGCTATGCTAGAAACAGCTACTATATTAAGAAAATTGGCATATTCGTAGTATATTTGTGTTATAATTTTACTCGAAATATAGGATATTTTTGCTTGAAACTTTCTGCATGGAATTTGTATAAACTACATACAACTGTTGAAAGGTAATGTACATACAAGGAATTTAGAATCTTTTGCAAGGAACTTTCTGTATGGATTTTAAAGAAAATACAATGGCATTTACGAAAATTCTACCGGTAGATACCGCATCTACAAACTGTGTTCGAAAACACGAGTGGTAAAAAGTTACCGTGTTCGAAAATTGTACAATATCTACCAGATCCATCTACCGGATGGATAAAATTGGAAATGTGTTCAAAGTAGGACTTTGCTCAGTTTGTTAACTACAATAAATTTCTAACCTGTTTCAATTTTTTTTATAGGTTATGGATCTACCCCTGTTTACTACTTGCATTCTTAAAATATCGATTCCGGTTGCTATAACCTGATAAACAACTGTTTACCGGTTACAGTTCACCGGTAGAATTTTCGTAAATGCCTCATATAACTGACGGAAGGTAATGTGCTGGCCACATCAGATTATTTCATGTTAATCTTCGACACGATTAAAGATAAACAATATTACTTATTTAATACGCATTGAAATTTCAGATGAAAAAATCTGATGTGGACACCACATGACTTCCTTGTACGCAAAGACCAACATGAAATACTTGTATAGACCCAATTATAACATTAATTCTTTTATACTTTTTTGTTCTAATCCATAGCAAGCTTTATTACAAAAATCAAAAAATATATTATTTTTAAATTTACAGTTTATACAAAGGGCTAATTTAATAATATTGGTTGTGCTAGACGCAGAATTTAATTATTTAAAACTATTATTTGAAGCATTTATTTCTACAATCAAAATAAAACCATTTTTCAAGAAAAACTGTTAATAACTTCAGGTAATATATCACTTCCGGTTAGTCTATTTTAACCAAATCTACTATGTTATTCTCATTAACATAAACGTCTTATATACCAAATTTGAAATTTTTGGATTATATTTTAATATAGTTTTTCATTAAAATCTACTATAGGCTTCAAGTAAAGTACCATTTCTGGAAATTGTGTACAGACCAAAAAGGGAGGTGCACAACTAGATGTTATACCAGTACTAAATACAAAATTTCAACTTTCTACGATTTTTTGAGTTATGCGAGATACGTACGTACGTGCAGACGTCACGACGAAATTATTCAGAATGGATTCAAGGATGGTCAAAATGGATATTTCCGTTGAAATCTGAAAACCAAAATTTTTCGCGATTACAATACTTCCTTTACTTTGTACAAGAAAGTAAAAATCTGATTTTTTCGATTAAATCGTGATTTTTTTGATTTTTATCAATTTATACTGATTTTTTCTTTAAATATGGCAATAATGAACCATAAAATCACTCATTTTCATTATTTTTCTCTATTCGCCCAAAAATATTTCTTGTCTAGATTTACAGTTAGGGGTTAGTGGGTTCTTGCCACTAATAATTCAATTCCTGGCAAAATCACATCCTTTTACCGACATAATGTTTCATGAAGAAATTCTCAAAACTTCAAAAGCTTTAAATTGGTGGAAATCCCAACAGAATGTCGATGCTGTTCAAAAAGTACTGCCCACCATTAAAAAGTTGTTATCTTCTACAGCTTCTTCAGCACCTGCCGAAAGAGTGTTTCCGACATATGTTTTGGTACAATCTAAACTTCGAAATCGCTTGGAAACCGAATAAGCCGCTAAATTAATTTTCCTGTATAAGTATTACAATTGACTTATATTATATTACTATAAACTGTTTTCGTTGTTGTAAACTGTTTGTGTTTTCTTCAGTTTAATTTATGAATATTTACGTTAAACTGATGACGATTAGTTATGTTTTTACACTTACATAATGTTTGTAAACACTTAGTTTTAAATAAACTATCTTCCTTTTTTTGAATTTCTTGATGAGTTATTTGCTTCGGTGACTTGTTTTTAAAGCAATTTATAATTTGATTTAAATCACGATTAAAATTGAAACAATCAGTTGATTTAAATTGTCGCAACCCTGGTTGTGGATGAATTTGAAGAGAGAAGGCCGAGTGGCCTATTACTGTTTCATGTAAATATTTACATACATACATACATAAAATCACGCATTTCCCACTTAGTGAGTTAGCACAAACCCGAAAAAATAGTAATAATAAAAATAATAATAATAACAACATAAACCACCAAAATAATCACTCTCTCTTTCAACAACATTCTTACTAACCTGACACCATACAACAAATATTCTTCTCTTAACATGTGACCGATTTTACTATAAAAAATCTAATTTCAGTAATTTTCTATGAGTAAATGACAGGTAATGACAACTTAAATGAAAGATTTTATTTGACTGTTATCAACTTTACAATTTAAAAAAATCTAATGTGGCCAACACAATACCTTCCGCCATGTACCGCCCGAGTCACAAAAAAGATTAAGCTAATCCTTTTAGACTAGCGAATTTTACTCTAATTTTTTCAGTTTATTTCTTAAAATATAGTCTAATCTACTCCAAGTGACTACCTTTTTACTTCCTTTTACAAAGTAAAGGAAGTATTGTAATCGCGAAAAATTTCGGTTTTCAAATTTCAACGGAAATATCCATTTTGACCATCCCTGAATCCATTTTGACTAATTTCGTCGTGACGTCTGTACGTACGTACACACGTATTACTCAAAAACGGTAAGCCGTAGAAAGTTGGAATTTTGTATTCAGAACTGCTATAACATCTAGTTGTGCACCTCCCTTTTTGGTCATTACATATTTTCCAGAAATGGTACTTTACTTGAAGCCTATAATAGATTTTAATGAAAAGCTATTATAAAATATATAATATGTCAATTGGAATAACATAGTAGATTTTGGTTAAAACAGGCTAACCGGAAGTGATATATTACCTGAAGTTGTTAACAGTTTTTCTTGAATAAAATGGTTTCATTTTGATTTTAGAAATAAATGCTTCAAATAATAGTTTTAAAGAATTAAATTCTGCGTGCACCTCCCTTTTTGGTCATTACATACAAAGCGGATTGGCACACCTGGCAATGGGTAATATGCCGTGATGATATATTTATTTTATTTAAATTCTGCGTCTAGCACATCAAGTATTATTAAATTAGCCCTTTCTATAAGCGAGATATGTAAATTTATAACATATCCTTTTTGGTTTTTATAATGAAGCTTGCTGTGGATTAGGACAAAAAAATAACAAAAAAATAAAAAAATTGATGTTAATGTCAAATTACGTCAAATACGTGCAATTTTATAATTGGGTCTATACTTCATATTGGTCTTGCGTACAAGGAAGTCGTGTGGTATCCACATCAGATTTTTTGATAATAAAATGAAGTTATATTTTAAAAACCGGGATAAAATAGTTTTCACTAATCCAAAAATGAGAATTAGCTTAAACTTTTTTGCAAATCGTTAATTTTTATTAATCTAAATACATACCTACATATTTACATATGCTGGGAACTGTACTGATTTCCTATTGTTCTATTTACTTTTTACTTCCTTGTACAAAGTAAAGGAAGTATTGTATTCGCGAAAAATTTCGGTTTCCAGATTTCAACGGAAATATCCATTTTGACCATCCCTAAATCCATTCTGACTAATTTCGTCGTGACGTCTGTACGTACGTACGTATGTACGTACGTATGTACGTACGTATGTACGTACGTATGTACGTACGTATGTACGTACGTATGTACGTACGTATGTACGTACGTATCTCGCATAACTCAAAAACGGTAAGCTGTAGAAACATGAAATTTTGTATTTAGGATATCTGTAACATCTAGTTGTGCACCTCCCTTTTTGGTCATTACATAATATCCAGAAATGGCACTTTACTTGAAGCCTATAATAGATTTTAATGAAAAACTATATTAATATATAATCTAAAACTTTTCAAATTAGGTATATAAGACTTTTATATCAATTGGAATAACATAGCAGATTTTGGTTAAAACAGGCTTACCGGAAGTGATATATTACCTGAAGTTGTTAATAGTTTTTCTTGAATAAAATGGTTTCATTTTGATTTTAGAAATAAATGCTTCAAATAAGAGTTTTAGAGAATTAAATTCTGCGTCTAGCACATCAAGTATTATTAAATTAGCCCTTTGTATAAGCGAGATATGTAAATTTAAAACTTATATACTTTTTGGTTTTTGTAATGAAGCTTGCTATAGATTAGAACAAAAAATAACAAAAAAATAAAAAATCTGATGTGGCCAGCACATTACCTTCCGTCAGTTCAGGCACCGGACAGCTAAATGAATGTGCCAAAACACTATCATAGTTCCAGTAAGCAAACTGTAGAGGCGCGATAGTGCTTAAATTTTAAGAAAATGGATTAAGTCACCTTTGATTTCAAAACATTTTGCTATATTTTGAATTATAAAGTCACATAAGTCATCACACTTGTCATTGAACGTACGCTTTAACATTTTTAATTATTTGGTAATTCAATTTCTAATAGTTTATAGTTTTAGTTATAGTGCCAGTAGTGATTTATTTCGTGTTTCTCCAGTTTTAAAGTGTATTAACTGTTTATTTTTTGACGTAATATGGAATTGAAATTCAATAAGCTGATGAACATTCGTTGTGCTGTTTGATATAAAGTGCAGTGCAAAGAAGCAAATAGACGTTTACTTTTATATTTAATAATGAAATGTCGTACCATTTCCAATATCCTTTTATCTTACATATAAACAAATATTAAAATAGAAGTGTATGTCTATGTGACAAGTAATTTTAAATTTGTTTAGAAATAAATTTATAGTAATTGTATTGTGATTATTTAAAATATATGTATGTACTTATATTCAATTTTCTTATTATGTCTTATTTTAAAAATTCTAAATTTCAATTTATCTATACATGACATATGTCTCCTATGTCACAAACTACCAAGCCGACCAAGCCATCACAGTGTAAGTTAGTTCATGGAAGCAATCTGTAGATGTCACTATTTTGTATTTCGAAAAATACATTAGCTGTCCTATCTGTAGTTGAGGTGATCCGTGCGTCAGTTCTATGTATTTTATATAAATGTCATACATAAAGTTCTTTGCAAAAGATTATATTTCTTGTACATTACCTTAAGGCAGTTGTATGTATTTTATACAAATTCCATACAGAAAGTTTCTAACAAAAGATCCTATATTTCCAGTAAAATTATAACATAAACATACTGTCAACTGCACTTGACACTGACACCTTTCAATCAAAATTTTCTTAATGTAGCAGCTGTTTCCAGAGTTATAGCAAAGCTGACTAATATATATGATATTTAATTTCTTTATAATTTTTTAACTCTATGTCCATTTAATATGAAGTATAAAATGCATTCAAATCGTATAGAGAATAAATAATTCTTTAATACTTATAATAACATTAAATGTGAAAAAATGATATTTAACATCGTTTTTTCAAGAAAAACTGTTAAAATCTTCAAATAAAGGTACTTCCGGTTGACCAATTATAACCAAAATCTAATCAGCTCTTCACATGGATGTAACGAAGAGGAATACGAAAGAATTATAATTTTTGGAATTGTAGTATTAGAGTTATCGCATTAGAAAATTTTGTCACACACAGACACACACACACACACACACACACACACACACACACACACACACACACACACACACACACACATACATACATACACACACACACACACACACACATACAGACATCATCGTAAAAATAGTAAAATCGTATTCTAGGGACCCTAAAACGTGCTTATTCATCAAAAACTCACCACCGAATTTTTTGACCAAAGACAATACCTTCCTTACCTAAAGGTGACGGAAGGTAAAAATAGATGTCAATGTTAAATTACGTCAAATACGTGCAATTTTATAATTGAATCTATTCGCAATCGTAGATAAAATTTTCCCTCTAGTGGCGCAAATCAGTAGTACGAAAAGCGATCGTTCAAGCGCCATATTGAATAAGTGACAGCTGAGTGAGTAGAATAGTAATTAAAAATTAAATATTTTAACGTATCGCCTTCATATAAAATAAGGTTTTAAACTCGGTTTGTGCACACAGTCAACGAAACACAGCGAACAATGTGAACTGTCATATGTCAAATCCATCGTATGGCGGCCATCTTGTTCGAACATCAGCGCCTCTATCGTTAATTTCGATTGCGAATACTTCATATTAGTCTTGCGTACAAGGAAGTCGTGTGGTGTCCACATCAGATTTTTTCCTTTTAAAACGTTACTATTATTAATTTGAAATGATTAGTTCTTTGACAGTGACATTTATCTGTCAGTTACATACATTTGAATAACCGCGCAACCATGAAGTTTTGTTTGTTTAAAGCGTAGGATCCGAGATTTAAATTATAGATAATTTTATAAATTTATCCATAAAATATATAGAAAAAGTATTAAAACGAATCTGTAGAAAATTTGATAATTTTAATTTTTATAATAACATTAATCTCGAAAAAATAACATTTAAAGGTATTTTTTGAAGAAAAACTATTTTGACCTTCAAGTAAAGTGCCATTTCCGGTTATCCGGTTTACACCAAAATGTAATGGGATCTTTGCATTATAGAAAAAGTTCAAAATAAAAGGTTTCAAAATTTTCTGAATGATAGTATTTGAGTTAGTATGGACGATCCACACACACACATACACACAGACATCATCGTGAAAATGTTAAAATTGGATTCTAGGGACCTTAAAACGTGGTCATTTACCAAAATCTCAATGTGCAATATTTAGCACGATCCCTATACCTCCCTTACCAAGGGTAGCGGGAGATAAAAAATCTAATTTCAGTAATTTTCAGTGAGTAAATGACTTAAATGAAAGATTTTATTTGACACTCAGAGTGTTACCAACTTCACAATTTTAAAAAAATCCGCAATAAAATTTGTTTAAAATTGGTCATTTTAATAGGGTTGTTCACGCTTTTCTGATTTTTTAATATGTTAATCTATATAAAAAAATATGACATACGTATTTTTTTATTTCGCTAAAAAATACTCCATATAGTCATAAAAAATCGCAAAGTTCAAAAAATATTATCCCGCAAAAAACACTGTATTTGGTGACGTCACACTCACGGCTTAGAAAGAGAGACCTGGAGTGAGTGAAACGGACATAGTGAAAATGCCTAACGTATTTCGTTTCTTTCCAAACACAACCGCAGCAAAACACATGACATAAACATAACCAAGAAAAAGATTCTTTGTTTACGTTTTGTTTGTTTAGTGCTTTCTTGTTTTCAACTGTGTATTACATATAGCAGGTAATGTTTATGAAATACCATATAATTATACTTATAAATAATAATTGTATTCTTTTTTTGCAGATATGGTTGTAAAATTTTGTTTCGTTTCAAATTGTCGCAACAATTCTCGAGATGATCCGAATAAAATATTCCTTTATGTTCCGAAGAATGAGGATATTCGAGTGAAATGGTACCAGGCTGTTGCACCTAATGAATTAGTACCAAAACTGGTAATTTATTTGTTTGTGAAGATCATTTTGATGTAAGTATCAACATGAAAAATATGAATACTACGTCGATTATAGATGTGCAATATATATATTTCCTTTACAGTTACCCAATGATACCGAAAATTGGATGTATTTCAAAACAATTGGTGGTAATTTGCGCCTGAAGGCCGATGTGTTGCCAAAAATTAAAGAAACCTCTGGTCATCAGTTGACAGATTCGGCCAAGAAAAGAAGAGAGAGAAATATTGAAAATTTAAATAAAAGTAAAAGAAAATTAGTATTTGAACCTGCATGTTCCACTTCAACAGCTTCTGATGTAACGCCAACTAAATCTACCGAACTTAACAAATCCATAGAGCATTCGCCGTCTGGTGCATTCAGTATTGAAGTAACAAGACCATGTAAAGTTGTCAGTACAGCTGTTCAAGTCTGTTTACCTCGTTTAAAACATTTTCGGAGTGCAGGTACTTCCACCCAAATAGAAACAGATACTAAAAGTACAATGTGCAGTCTACAAGTCACCAAAATCAGATCTCCGCCACAGGCAAGTCCAAGTTCATCTTCATCTGCTACTTATTCGCCATCGAATTTTTCCGGTACTTCCTCAGGCTCGTCAACATCATCAGCATATGTTCAAAAACATACACATGACAACCTTATAAAAAAAGTACCATCGAAAAAATCGAAAATAATAGTAGATTTTATTTAGGAATTCCCAAGGAAGAATATTATGTAATAAAATTTACAGAGTCAGAACTTAAAATCAATTACGAGAAAATTTTAATGACATTAAAAAAAATTAGAACCAACGATTAATATGCCAGATTAGCCATAGATTTTGATGTAAGTACCGGGACAGTGTCTAATAATTTTACTTCTACGTTACCAAAGATAGCCGGACTATATCAAAATTTTATATTCTGGCCAGACAAGTGGACTATTAAGCGACTTCTGCCATTACCATTCCGATATCAATATTCAAATATTCAATCAATCATAGACTGTTTTGAAATTGAAATAGAAAAATCTACGAGGCCAACACATCAGACAATAACTTGGAGTAGATACAAAAACTGCAACACAATAAAATACCTAATATCATGCACACCCTATGGATTTGTAAATTTTATATCAGAAGGATATAGTGGACGTATCTCAGATCATGAGATAGTAGAAGTTTCCGGCTATTTAGATGCACTTGTTGAAAATACAACCGTTATGACGGATCGGAGATTTAAGCATGTAGCGTCGCAGTTGCAAAGAAAAAATTGTACTCTTGTACGACCACCATCAGCAGCTGCTGGCGAAAAAAATACAAAAGAAGAAGTGCTGCAGAGCAAGCGAATTGCATCTCTTCGCATTCATGTTGAACGAGTTATACGAAGATTACGGGAATTCGAAATGCTTAAGCTTCATGCATGTGTCAATATACAAATTGTAAAATGGTTAGATTTAATAGTTATTATTGCATGTGCCATTATTAACTTGCAAGGTTTATTAATAAAATAAATATGTAGTCTGACTGATTGAAAATTATATTTTATTTTCTTATTCTCTAATGTGAAAAATGTTTAACATATACAGGTTAAAAATATATCTATATTTTCATAAGAAATAATATAAATATAAAAATATTAGTTATGCAATTAGTTTAGGAAAAACTGCAGATGTCCAAAAATCTTTAGCAGCGTTCATAAGTTCCAAACAAAATTCTTCATTTAATTCAACTTCCACAACAGTAACTTCTCGATTGCTTTCAAAATGTGGCGAAGCCACACAAAAGAGACCATGATTTTTTTTCAACATGAACATTTGAAGCTGAATTTGAGCTAAAAATTTGTTATTAATTTTGCCATCTACAAGATAATTTTTAACTGTTGTTTCTTTGGACGGACATTTTATTTCCACACAGTATTTATCTGAAACTGCATCAGGTGAAGCACCAAATAAAGGATAATCGGGTCGTAATACTATTCCACATTTATTAAATTGAATATTATATTTCTTTTTAATTTCTGCTAACACGGATTCTTCTAGACTCAAGCCTCGGATCATTTGCTCTGTTTGTGGAATTTTACTTGCCCCAAATATCTTTTCCGTTAATGCTCCTTCTATGGTTTTACATCTGGCGGCTTCATATAGTTTTGAAGCAGTTATTCTGCAAAATTTTGCCTCATACCACAATGCACTTTTTGACTGCAATTCTGTTTTTGCCATTACACTCCTGCAATCATCGTCATTCATGTTTTCTTGACAAAATTTAACAAAATCATCTATATGTTGTGGTTCTCCTAACAGTTCCTTTGCCTTGTTATAATTTAAAACAAGATTGTAAATGGAAATTCTTTCCTTCAGATCTCCGTCCAAATAATGCTGTAGCAGTACACTCTGAATGCCAGTTTCTTTTCCGTGAGCTACTATTTTCTTTAAAAAATCACTATTCTTTGGAGGCAAAGTAGGACCATCAAACATCTCCTTAAGTGACATTGATTTTACAGTTTTGCTCACTTTGGATAACGATGAAACGCGCCAGTAACATTCCACTGACGTTGTTGATGGCTCCTGGCTCTTACGATACAACCAAAACAATATCGCCACACTATGTTTACAACCACCTACAAATAATATTACACATATCAATGAAAGATATATAATTAAACAAAATATTTCTTTAAAATACACACCTAGAGAGGCAGTACATCCTTGGCATTCACAAGAAACAATCTTTTCTTGTTCTTAATTTACTATAATAGTAACATCATAAGCTTTGTCACGCACGCGATGTTCAGGTGTCACTTTCGCTTTTATGGTGCTTATTTTGTTTTTTCGACAAATTTGAACAAAACCTATGGCTTCATCTCCATATTCTGCTCTTGCTGCCCTAAAAATCATTGTCATAGGAATAGATGAAGAAACGTCTATTCGTGTACAGAAATACAAAGAATAAAACTGTTTTTAACAACTGCTAAAACTAAATGCAGTGTACAAATATAAATAAACAATATGTACCTCTGTGTTTTCACGTTTTTTACTTCAGCACTAACAAAGTTTGGATTGTCTTTATAAAACATATGAATCATGACTGTATCCACATATGGTAAATTTCGACTATCTGCTTTTACAAATTCTGGATCCATATCCTAAAACAAGAAGAAAGATTTAGTTTTAGAAATGATTAGTTTGTAATTTCTTTTACTTACTTTTTCAAACGGAAGAAGTACTAGTCAACTTAAATAACCTATTTCTTCTTTTAAAACTCGCGGCGTCAAGTACAAACTTTCGAATATTCGAATGAAGTGAGGACAAACGTGTTTCACCACAACTGTCGTGCGCATGCGTCTGCAGTACGGGTGACGCCATCAAAATCGCGCTCGTTTTGAACATAATGAATATTAAATTCATAATTACTAATATTAGCATTTTAATAATTACATTTTTTTCTATTTTATTATAATCTATTTGCAACTAAATTAAAGACACAACATGTTTTTTTAAAATAGCGGGATGCTTAAATGGGCCTATTGAGTGCGAAATAGGAAAAAATTGTTGATATTAGAGCCAGAACTTATTTTGGAATTTTGTTTTTGATGACTTACTTATTATACGGTTTGTCTCCCCAATAATGTGCCAGACTATTCACACACCAAACTATATTGAGCTGTAGAATGGTTCTAAAGAAAAATATGACAAATATACTGTTCTTCAAAGTTTCGCCTAATACATAATACGCAACTGCTTGTGGAAAAATTGCATTGACCACCACGAACAGTAGATAGTAATACCTGGAAAATAAAAAGATTAATTTTCCCAGTATAAAGTTTTCGACTTTTCTTGGTACATTCACAATCAAATTGAAATAGCAAACTAAACAGAGGTATTTCCATATAGCCATTTACAGTGATTATTTTGACTGGGTGCACCGGGTTCAGAATGTACATCGGCTTAAACTTTACGAGATCCAAGCTTTCACTTCAAGTCGGGAAGGAATTTTAATCGCCGTATTTTTCCCAATAGAGGCGCTGTAAACACTGCTTTCAATTTGTCTATTTGAGATTTATTTATTTTTGTAGGGTTGCATTTTAATCTCCAAATTTTATTAAATATAAGGTCTAATTTAGTAGTCACTGGATATTAATATATATATATATATATATATATATATATATATATATATATATATATATATATATATATATATATATATATATATATATATTTATATATATATATATACCGGGTGGCGCTCGAGATCCGTTACATAGGCATTTAACATGGGAAATAAGAATAATTTGAATATTTGCCTCCCATTAAAACTTATTGCAGTAAAACTTTATACACATGTTTGGAAACACTTACTGCATCATATTAATAACAAATTGTTTAAAATTAATCAAGAATAATTAAATAAAATAAGAAAATGTTATGGCAATTTTAATGTGACAATTATTATTTCCTATAAAAGAGAGCTTAATATGCAAGTGATCGTTGTATGGTGGTAGCGTGCTAGCTTTTTGTTGCAAAGATTGTGGGTTCAAACCCCCAGCACACTTCTTTTTTATTTGTTTTTATTTATTTTTATTTGTTTCTATTTATTGTAGTTTTACTGTTTTTCTTGTTAAATTAAAATAAAAAGAAACAAATAAAAATAAATAAAAAATATCAAAACAAATAAAAACGCAAAAATAAATAGAAAAAATAAAATTTTTAAAAAAATTAAGGAAGTGTGCTGGGGGTTTGAACCCACAATCTTTCGAACAAGAAGCTAGCACGTTACCACCATCCAAGGATCACTAGCATAGTAAGTTTTCTTTTATAGGAAATAATAATTGTCACATTAAAATTGCTATAACATTTTCTTATTTTGCTTAATTATTCTTAATTAATTTTAAACAATTTGTTATTAATATGACGTAATAAGTGTTCCCAAACATGTGTATAAAGTTTTACTGCAATAAGTTTTAATGGGAGGCAAATATTCAAATTATTCTTATTTCCCATGTTAAATGCCTATGTAACGGATTTCGAGCGCCACCCGGTATATATATATATATATATATATATATATATATATATATATATATATATATGTGTGTTTCCTTTAAAACAACCAGCGCTTTTTTGGGCGAACTAATGACTATAGAAAAAAATGATATACAAGAAATGAACAAAATGAAAATTCGACCAGTGGTTCTCAAACGGCAGAAAAAGTTATATATATTTTTAAATAGTATCCTATATAATTTTTTAGCCCATTAGATAGAGAATTTTTTTCTAATTTCAACGGTATAAATATGATATAGGGTTGTATAACAATTATTTCGAGAAAAATGGTATTAAAAATAATGTTATAATATTACAATAGGTTATGCAATACACAGGTATTGATACGTCTATTGCCTAGTTACGATAGTAGTAAACCCATTTTTTATTACATTATTTCCAGTTTTTAATACCATTTTTCTCGAAATAATTGTTATACAACCCTGTGCTATACTTATATCGTTGAAATCAGTAAATAATATTCTATTTAAAAAGCTAAAGAATTATATAAGGTGCTATTTAAAAAAATATAATTTTGTTCTACCGTTTGAGAACCACTGCTTAAATATTCGGAATGTCACTATTCATACATTATGCCTTTATTCTTGATCATTTTTGGTATAAAACATTTTTCTCTAAAGTTATTAGTTCGCTCAAAAAAGCACTGATTGTTTTAAAGGATACAGCCTGTATATATATATATATATATATATATATATATATATATATATATATATATATATATATATATATAGATATATATATATATATATATATATATATATATATATATATATATATATATATATATTAAATAAAAACCATATTTTGGTATTTGCGTATACCTTTATTTAAGTATAAAAAATAACAAAAATATCTCTTCCATGACAAAAAAAAGGAACTTTGATATTTAAAATATTTAGGTCCGAGTGCTAGAACGTCAGGTATCACACAGTTACATGTAGCAGACAGGTACCTGACGATTTGACGTACTATACATTGTCCCACACTCTATGTTCAGTGTGGCGGAGATAGCCAATGTTATTCTTATGGACCAATGTTTCACTGTAATGTAATATTGAAACATTCATAAATTTTCATTGTTATACCAAAATTAGTTAACACTATACAATTTAAGTTTTATGAGGGTCTGTTATTTACCCAAAGGCTTATTGTATTCACCATTCCCCCGAAATTTGTCTGCAGTTCTAAATAGTTTTAAATACAGGGCCGCGAAAAGATGCGTTGGAACCAGGGTGTAAAAAACATGCTGAAGCTATTTGTACCTGTAATAAGTAATATTTCAATGCAATATTTTAAAATCGCCTGGCATACCAATCTTGATCAAATGCATTAGAGATTAGAATATTAAAATATTATAAATTCAAATTGGCGATTATAAAGAAAGAATAAAGACTTATGAACTATGTAAAATTTATGCAGTATTTCTATAAAGTCTAATATGAGTAAATTATCAAACAAGAAGATATAAATTAAATAAAAAAAATCATGCTTAATAATTAAAACTGACCAGTTTATTATTTGTTTATTTTTTCTTTTCGCCCACCTGTTTAGATACACTGAAAGTACACCAGTCATAAATACATTCAATGAAGTACCCAGAATATTTCATCTCTTTTTGGGCATCTATTTTGCTCTTTCTATCTTGTAGACTTACAACAGGTAAATATGGCAACATGGTACTCCATAAGACCCTACAATGAACATAGAGTGTGGGACACTGTATAGAACGTATGTTACCTTAAAATGCATCGTGAAAGCTGTGATACATATAACAGCGACTTCACGACCAGTTACCTGACTGCTACGTACTGTCAACGTGTCATATTGGTAATATTTTGCTCGTATATAATTTTAATGTTCAAAATATGTTCTTAAAATTATCAAACAATTTCAGAAAACGGAATAACCTTGATATATGAAGTGTATTTTAAGAAAGGTTACAAGATTACGAAAAAATTTGCCAGAAATTTAGTTAAAGAACAAGATAACTTAAAACTAGCAACTATGAAAAGTAAATCATTTTTAGCTGAATTACAAAAATATTGCTTATGTTGTTTACGATTCTTGGACACAGGTCAATTATTATGTTTGTGCTTTCTTCATTTTTTGTTCCGTGCATTTTATTTAAGGATTTTTCAAATAATGGTTTCAGATGATTTGCGCATTGTTCAAAGAACTGAATCGAATAATTAAAATAATTTTACCAGAAATAGCCAATCTATCTTTGTATCTTAAAATTATATTTATTAAATGATTTTTCTCAAAAGACGTGACATTCCTTTCTTTAGTTTTTTCTTATATTTTAAAATAACAAGTATAATTTAATATTTATAAGCAGAGAATAGCGAAAAATATATTTTTTTGCTTGAATGTAACCTCAAAAATGTATATTTTTTGACATATTTGACATTTAGATAGTGTTGCCATCTAGTGAATTGTGGAAGAACGCATCATATTTCATTGGTTTGTGCCAGTACTAACTGATACCGATCTGTTACCAAGCAACAGCCAACATTCGTTTCTAGCACGCCGTAAAAAGGTACCGACATGTTAGGAGGTACCAGGCAGTTAAGTAACACATAGATACCACTGTGTTTCTAGCACCCGGGCCTTAAACTTTGTATAACAAAATCAATCTTTCTTACTTTTGACGAAAACATATCTAGAACATCTTTATTGGAAATATTTATTCATAACTACTATGCTACCATCTTAGTTAGCCCACTTATAATTTTTGTATTTTATTTTACATTTCGGAGGGGGTTTGAACCCCGAGATCCCCCCCCTTGAATACGGCCTTGAACACGGCCATTATGATTGTCACATTAGGTTAAATGTCAAAGTGACATTTAAAGATAACCTGAAATTTACGAAAGTAAACATGTCGGTGAAACGCTGTTTTGTGTCATCGTGCCAAAATACTAGCGAGAATAGTGAGAAAATATTTTTAATAGTACCGCATGATACAAAAAACACAACTCAAAAAACAGTTATTGTTTGTATTGAAAAATACAGATTTGAAACGCAACAAAGCAACAGTAATGAAATTCTGAGAATACACAACGAACAACGTGGACAAATCGTTACCTGCATGCAGAAGTATCTTAAGTCCAATTTTATGCATTTTGAGCTTTTGTGCAAATTAGATAGCTAAATCACAACTTTTTTTAATGCAGAAGTATCCTACATGCTATATGTGAAATAATGTATAACTTCTTGCCTTATACTGAAATATCCTAAATACATATTGAACATACTGTGTGAGCAGTACTAGCTTATGTCCCCTGTGCAGTTAGTTAGGATAGTTTTGCGCAAAATGTGTCCAGTTAAGTATGACAGATTTGGACTTACGATATTATAACATAACCTATGAAAAGTGATTTGTCATTGCGTTTTGGATGATATTTAGACAAATTTATTTTATTATTTATTACAAAATATAAAATATATAAATGGCAATGGAAGGAAGGGGTTCAAAATTACTGAAACTTGCTTTACAAACAGAAAATTGCACTGGTAAGTTTTGAGGTTTTTTATTTGAATGCAGTACTTATTTTTATCATTTTCTAGACATTAGTACTGATGACAACTCTTTGGCTTCAGTTGATATTCCTGGAACAAGTAAAATAATTGATAGTACAATGAACAAAAATCACAATACTCATGACATATCTGAGGATCAGAATGACTCTGATAATTATATTTCGGATCCATATTCAACAGATTCCGATATAGAATACGTGCCAGACGAGGTGCCAGATCAAGAAAATGAAGATATTAATATCAATGATAGTAATACACAGAAACCTGAAGAATCTAAAAAACCTAAAAGAGGAGACAGAAGCCACTGGCGAAGAAACAAAATAAAAAAATTACGGAACAGTGGCCAAAAGTACGTAAATTGGAGAGACAAAGAAGTTTCTGAACGAAAATTGAAAGAACCTTGCAAAACAAACTGTCGGCTGAAGTGCAGTACAAAAATATCACATGAAGAACGACTTAATATTTTTACAGACTATTGGAAATTAGGGGACGTCACACGTCAACGAGATTTTATTGGTAAACATGTTGACTTTTTTAAAAAGAAAAGAAATAGATCCAAATCAAATAATGATAATAATTTGTTAGAACAAAATGATAGTAGAAGTAGAAGAAATCTTGCATTTTATTATCATTTACCTGCGCAAACCGAACGAATAAAAGTATGCCAGACATTTTTCTTAAATACATTAAGTATAAGCCATCAAGTAGTTAAAACAGTCTGTAAAAAAATCGCAGATTCTTATGTAATATCACCAGATCAAAGGGGTATAACTCAGTGTAATTCTAGATTACCAGAAGCCACTAAAAAATCGGTTAGATAACATATAGAAAGCTTTCAAACAGTTGATTCACACTACTGTCGGAAGAGAAGTTCAAAAAAATATTTACCATCAAATTTAAATTTGACTAAAATGTACACAATGTATAAAAAATATTGCGAAGAAAGGAGCATCACAATAATTGCCAAAGAAACTACTTATCGCAACATCTTTTCTACTGAATTTAATCTAGGATTCCACATTCCAAAAAAAGACCAATGCGATTTATGTTTAAAATATGAAAATAGTAACGAAAGCGAAAAACTAAACATGCAGGAACAAATATAGACCCATATAAAACACAAAGAATTAGCAGGATTGAAAAAACAAGAAGATAAAGAGAAGTCGAAGACTAATGCCGAATTTTGCAGTGCTGTGTATGATTTGCAACAAGTTCTTCAATGTCCTAAAGCCGAATTTTCACAACTGTATTATAAAAGAAAATTATCTACGTACAATTTGACTGTGTACGAATTAGGGACTTTACAGGGCCATTGCTACATGTGGCACGAAGGTATAGCAGCAAGAGGGTCATCAGAAATCGGTAGTTGCATTTTAGAATTTATTAAATCTAAAATTTTAGAAGGCAAAGGGAATTTTCTTTTTTTTCCGATAATTGCGCAGGGCAAAACCGGAACCGATATATATACAATTTATACATGTTTTGTGTAAATAAGTTTAATATATCTATTGAGCATACATTTTTAGAGAAGGGTCACACCCAGAATGAGGGTGATTCGGTACACAGTTTAATAGAGAGAGCTTCTAAAAAGATACCAATTTACATCCCAAGTCAGTGGTATTGCTTGTGCAGAAGTTCTTGCAAAAAATCTCCTTATATAGTGACCGAAATGACTTCAGATTTGTTTTTTGACTTGAAAGATCTTTTAAAATGTACAACCAAGAATTGGGACAAGGATGAAAGAGGTAATAAAATAATTCAATAAAACAAATTAAAATTGATCCCAACAATCCGTACATATTGCAATTTAAATACAATACAGGATGATTATATTCAACTAAATACCTTAGAAAAATCTAGAAATAAAAAAATTCTACTTCAAGAATATAATTTAAAATTAATTAGAACAAGTCCAGTGCCTATCTCTGAAGCAAAACATAAGGATTTATTAAGTATGTGTAACGAAAAAGTAATACCCCAAGCATATCATCAATTTTTTCAATCCCTGACTTACACAAATAAAAAAGAAGACTCATTCGAATCGGAGAATGACTAAAAAATTAATGAACGTTTTTCTATCAAAATTTAAGAATGTTATTTTATTTTTATATACATAATTTGTATGTGCAATCCATAATACATAAACAAGTTTGATTGTTCTTTTTATTTTTTGACCAATAAACAGTAATTAAATATACATTTGTGTATTATTTACTAATCTAAAATATCCTAACTGTCAAATTAATGAAAATAACAATATTCAAATATATCCTAACTCCAAAGTAATAGGAGATAGACTTATTCTGCAAAAAAAAATATCTGCAAATGTAGCCTATCTCCTCTAATTTGTAAACAATGTGATTATTTCTATTTTTATTTTTTGTTATTGTTACTATTTAGTATTCAAAATAAATAAGCAAAAATAAAATTTAATCCAGTTGAAATTGAAAAAGTTATTCAAAAACAAAATATTCATTTGCATTTATCTTCAATGTAATGAATTTGTACTTAAGATACTTCTGCATGCAGGTAACGAAATGCTAATCAGACGAAAAAGTAAAAACGAATGACTAATGACCAACGACCACAAATATACTAGATAAAACATGCCCTATACCTCACTATTGTTTTTTTATGTTCTCGGCTGGACAAAAAGAGACAACTAGAGATAGAGATATATAAAGTCTACTCTACAGTGTGTCGAGAGATGTCTCTACGGTCCTTATATTGTATTTGTGACATTTTATTCCTTTGTTTGGAAGTTGTGAAATCGTTCGGACCTCGATTTCAAATTCTGTCAGAATTGGGTTTTCACTGCTCCAGACCAGTAGAATTTGAAATCTATTCGGAGAAAAAATTGGGGAAATCTCAATTCTGTCAGATTTCTAATTTGAAATCTATCCTGAGAAAGAATTGGAAGAATCGCAATTCTGTCAGATTTAAAATTATATTGGTGTGGAGCAGTAGAATTCGTAGTGCGGAAAACCCAATTCCGACAGAATTTGAAATCAGACAGAGTTTAAAGTTACAAAATCGAGGCCCAGTTTTGTTTGTTCAAAGTTTTCAGTTTCATTATTCTCTATAAATCTGCCCTTTTCAGGTGAGTTTTGAAATAAAAGTGTGCGTAATTCTAAAAACTCTTATTAATTAAAGGACAATTAATTAATACTACCATGAGAAATTTACATACGGGAATTTTGGACTGTATTCATAACCATATCCTGGCCCAGGATCCATTAAATAATCATGGCATTCAATTGATCAACTTAATTTTAGACATTTGTATCAAAATCCGGATCCACCATAAAAATAAATTTAAAAAAAAAACTACAAATAGAATAATAAGTATGTACACAAAAACAATATTGTTTAAATATCAATAGAATAATATAAATAATTATATACAATTTTTTTTATACTTTGCTAATATTAATATCAATTTGTTTCAAATATAGTACAGTTCATGTTAATAGAACAAGCAGTGACATCTAGCGAATACTCCGTGAGGAGAGGAGGAGACAACATATCTCTATCCTTAGTTGTCTCTTTCTGTCCAGCCGAAAAAACAAATGAATTGAAGTTATATCTAGTGTATTTGTGATCGTTGCAAATGATCAGCACATAGACATATAATATATACTACTAGACTGAGTTTACAATGTTAAACGTTTGTGCCGAATTGAACCGATGGACGCCATAACGAGACGCTACGTGAAAGGCGCGAAATTTAAACGTAAGACAAATATGTTTAATAAAACTACAAAATATAAACATTATGTACACTGTAAAAGCTGAAGACAATCAAATTCAATAATAAAACTAATTTATACATGAAACAAATAGGGAAACAAGCTTTGTAAACAAATACTAATCAAAGAAATAAACTTGAAAGACGCTGGTTAACAGAAATGACAGGTTGCTTGGCATCCAACATAAATTAAATAAAATTCACTACTACTAACGAAAATATTTATTACAATTATTGGAAAAATAATGTAAATTAAATATTGGTCGTATTTTTTATTATACAATTGAGTTTTGTTATTTTGAAATACAGATATTATATAAAATGCATTTATTAAGTTACTGTATAGTTATTTTCTTTTAGTTATGTCATATAATTTACACTAAAGGTGCGCGCGCAATTAGCGTCTCGTTATGGCGCCTATCTGTTCAATTCGGCCACGAAGAATTCGGCACATAGCTAGAAACTTAGATCATAAAGCATACGGACTAGATGTAAGAAAACATATATCTCACAATGCTTTTGGAAGGAACGCTTAGGATTAAGCAAGATAGAAATATAAAATAGCGTAAGTTAGAAAAGAAAAGTATACTCGGTAAGATTAAAGT
Organism: Harpalus rubripes; assembly: GCA_963082715.1. Lineage (NCBI taxonomy): Eukaryota > Metazoa > Arthropoda > Insecta > Coleoptera > Carabidae > Harpalus > Harpalus rubripes. The sequence goes on along the minus strand of OY720463.1, from coordinate 30,269,732 downwards.
AACTGCGCAGGCGTCGTAAACATGCATAGACGTAGTATGGAATTATTTGATAAGGGACAAATAAATATATGAAACAAGCAGGGATAGAATAAAACATATTTTTAATTTAAATTTTTTTTCTTCATTTCGGAATAATACTAATTTATTATATTTATTTCTAATACCACTCTTTTGACACATATTTCTAGAAATATGGTGCAACCTTACATTTATATATACATTTATAATTAATTTAATTAGTTGATGCTTGTGACGAATAAATTCATCACTATTTCTTATAAGTAAATGATTCCACATATCGTGTTCGTCCAAGTTACAAAATGTACTACAAGAACAATAAAATGCTTTATTGAGTATGATTAATTTAATATTTTTAATAAATATGTTTTTAATTTCCCTAATGATTCTTTCGGTATTTTCGCATATTTTTGCAACATCCGTAGATGGATGGAATAATCCACCCTGATTTCTCATATTGATGAGCTTGTTGTCCGAAGAATCTATTACAAGAGCATTTTTACAAGTTTCACAATCAATTTTGTTATAAATTCTTCGGACAACAAACCCAGCAATGTAGTAAGTTATATCTTCTACAAAAGGCGACAACTGTAACGCCGTATTAATGTAATCATGATTGTCTGGCGAATGCAGAAAACAAAATGAAGTCGTAACTGACAACAACAGAAAAAGTAAACACAAATTCGCCTCGCTTCGTGTACGCCGCTGTACACCTGCTGGGTGAGTTTGCGCAGTGTGCCTATTCTTACCAGTCTTCTATCTCTCTCAATCCTAAGCGTTCCCCATTTCTTCCATCTAGTCCGTATGCTTTATGATCTAAGGCTAGAAATTGCCGCCATGATAGATGCTCGGTCTAGTATATATCTTTCCTTGTCTATGGACCAGCAGCTGAGTGATACGTGGATAACTTCAGGGCAAATGAAAATTATATTTATAAAAATTAATAGAGTGATGTTATATTAATATATTATAGCATTTCTATCAAATACTTAGATATGTAATTCTCAATTTATAGTCTATATATTTTTCACTTTAAAACGATTTTATACAACAAAAAATGTAAATAAAAAATAATTTATTCATACAAATCGATAAATTAGACTATGCTTGTTTGATTTAAACAAAAAAAAACGAACATTTTTTTTGCATGACCTCATTTCCACTTCAAGTGAAAATTAAACAGGATCTACAGTGATTGTGAATGTACTATTCAAGCTGCAACTTACTTTTGATAGAATCGTATGACAGGATCTTTGTATAGGTCGCTGACATCAACTTTCTTCCAGACGGCTATGCTGTCGGGGTGTCGTTTCGTAACTAGCCAGCCTACATGCGAATAGAAAAGACCCCTCTTCGCGTTGTGTGGATCTTTGTCTGTATCTGTATTGAGATGGTGTGTTCGGTGGTCTCTAGCCCATGTTACTAGCGAGTACTACAAGGAAAAATCTAATTTAACCAGCAGGTCCCTATAGAAGATATTTTTTGTGAAAAATTCAAGGCTTGAACTCTGGACTTTGTATCATTGTGAAATGTTGCGTCATGTAGAGCATATAGCACGTAGACTAGAGACGCAAAGAACTCAATTTTGTTTACATCAGCAGAAATGCACATTAAAAGCTGCCGATCCGAGGATATATATATATATATATATATATATATATATATATATATATATATATATATATATATATATATATATATATATGTACCGGATGGCGCTGGAAGCCAACGACCTAGACAAAACATGCCCTATACGTCACTATTGTTTGTTATGTTTTCGGCTGGACAGAAAGAGACATCTAGAGATAGAGATATATAAAGTCTACTCTAAAGTTTGTCGAGAGATGCCTCTACATTTCATATAATGTATTTGTGACATTTTGCTCCTTTGTTTGGAAGTTGTGAAGTCGTTCGGTCCTCGATTTTGTAACTTTAAATTCTGTCTGCTTTCAAATTCTGTTGGAATTGTGTTTTCCCCACAACGAATTCTACATTTGAAATCTATCCGAAGAAAGAATTGGGGAAATCACAATTCTGTCATTTCAAATTCTACTGGTCTGGAGCAGTAGAATTCGTTGTGGGGAAAACCCAATTCCAACAGAATTTAAAATCAGACAGAATTTAGCTTAAAGTTAAAAAATCGAGGGTCGCTTATAAATCTGTTTTTTTTCAAGTTTTGAAATAAAATGTACATAATTCTAAAAATAGTTAGAGCAACGGCTCGTAGTCATAATTACGCTAGGGGTTCTGGGTTGGAATCCCACTAAGGCATGGATGTTGGTATATGTAAATCTCTCTGCAATTGGGATTTAATCCTGTCAAGAGGTTTAAAAAAAATAAAAAAAACTGATTAATACTACCATGAGAAATTTACGTACGGGAATTTTAGTCGGACTGTATTCATAACGATATCCTGGATCACGATCCATTAAATAATCATGGCATTCAATTATTTCTCAATTTAATTTTAGACATTCATTTGAAAATCCGGATCCACCATGAAACAAAATTAAATTTAGAAAAAACTACAAATAGAATAAGAAGCAAGTATATAAAAACAACATTGTTTAAAAATCAATAGAATAAGATAAATAATTATATACAATTCTTTTTACCTTTTCTTAATACTAATAACAATTTGTTTCATGCATTTTATAATTGGTTTTCGTTAATAATAATTCAAATGTTTCAAATATAGTACAGTTCATTTTAATAAAACAAGCAGTGACATCTAGTGAATACTCCGTGAGGGGACTTTACATATCTCTAATCCTTAGTTGTCTTTTTCTGTCCAGCCGAAAACAAAACAAATGCTATGAAGTTATATCTAGTGTATTTGTGATCGTTGCTGGAAGCCCGTTACATAGGCATTTAACATGGTAAAACAGCTTTTTCTTGCGAGTTGCTCTACCAAATTATTTTAGAAAAAAATCTTCAAATAAAAGTTGTGGAGCATAAAATTCTACTTCTAAATTAATAAACAAAATTCATTTTGTATGTTTAGTAACTCTAGAAATTAAATATAAATTTTTTGAAAATTTTAGTTTAAGGGGGGGTTTCGAAAAAGCGACATAAAGTAATATCGGCCAGACTATGTACTATTGTGTTTTTTCTAATAAAATGAACCAACAGAGGGAACTTGGATGGTTTGGGTCTGTACTAAGGTTCGTGCCTGAGATGAAGGAATGAACGTAAACAAAAAGATAAGAGACTCTTCAGGTCAACTTTTACCCAGAGCGTGGGGTTTTATAACTGGCAAATAAAAGCTTTTATAACCAGCGACGCAGCAACAGCAAACTATTCATTTCTGTAGCATTTCACTTTTAATGTATGATTTTTCATTTTAATTTTATTATTTAGGTAACTAAGTATGTATGTAGTGTTTCTACGATATCAAACAATTTACGTCATAATTAGGAAGTTATCTAATTTATAGCTAATTTATATGAGACCGAATCTTTTTATTTTGTGATTGTTGGCCATAAAGCAAAGCCAATGTAAAATAATATATGCATTAAAAAGTGTTGCAAAACAGTGACTGGAGAATAGTACTGTACAGAATATCTCATTTTCGATGTTTTTTTAAGGTATCTCGGGTAATATTACTGATAGATCAAAACCGTTTGCACATTCCAGGGTCAACTTTTCCAGCAAAGTTTAATAGTCACCACAGGAATTTTCGATTTTCTTTTGTTTCTGAGCTACAGGCAAAAACTCGGTTTTCGCTTACTTTGAAAATATATCATATCTTATTTATTATTATAATTGGAGATAAATTATTTTTACAAAATATTTACCGTTTTTTATATTGAATAAAATGGCGTAATTAGATTTTTTGAAAACTTAATTCTCGAGATATAATACAAACTTACGTAATGCTTCCAAAACTACAAGAGTTTTATTTAAATTGCATATTGCCGGAAATTGTTTTGGGAAATAGATTTCAAAATAAAAAATGTAAAGACCCGGAATACATTGTGAAAGCTAAAACTTTGAGGGATAAAAAATAACATTCACAATGCTGGTGGTTAATTGATTACATATCAATTACTCAGTGAAAAGCTACTTTAAACTTTTTTTGTAAATAATTTCAATTATTTATTAATATTATTTTATTATTATTTCATATATATATATATATATATATATATATATATATATATATATATATATATATATATATATATATATATATCATCAGTTCAGTATTTTTTTTTTACTTATTATACATAAGTTTTTAAGTTTATATTGTTATATTAGTATGCTGCGTATATATATTTATAGCCACCATGAAATAAATATTTGTGTAACTAGAAAAACCGAGTTTATTTAACATACAAATTCAAGAATGAAGTTTCACCATGTAAGAGCTGATACCATAAAAGTAATTTCAATTGCCTTACAACATATTGTATGTTGTTATTAGTTGATTTCTTGTATTTAGTGGAACAATACTACTTACTGAAAACACTTAATTGTTAATAATATATGTTTTTTATTTGTTCACAATTGAACATTTCGAGACAAATTTTTGACAATACTTCTTACATTTATTTTCTCTAAGAAACCATTCATAGAAATAGCCGCAATAATAAAAGGTTGTATATCAAATTGTAAAAATGTCATGCTCACGGTCATGCTTATATGCAGGTAGAAATGCAGTGTTTACTTCTTTACTTTCCATATATTTGAACTGCATTACCGACATCTCTAGTGCTGACATCTGAAAGATAATCCGCAAACTATTTTTGAGTGCCGCGGTAGTTGAATGAATCTGTTTTGGTAAATTTTTGAAACGCAGATATTTCAAAACCTGTCGCATACACTTATATAAAATTTATATCTTTGTTTATAGTTTTTCATAAATTTTGTCCTGAATATGATTTGGTCTACGTATTTCAAGTTATAAACCGGAAATGAAATATTTTTTCTTATCTCCGTTGTATTTTTGCAACAAAAAATGTTTCAGGACACAAACATAATAATATAATTTACAAAACTTTAATACATATCCGTTATTTTTTATTACAATTTCGAAAAACTACGTTCAAAAAATGATTTTTTGCTTATGCAACCCGCTTCATTCAAACGCCCCCTTAATAGCGCTAACCATGGAATTAAAATAAAGTACAAACAAATGATTGATGTTTTAACTGTCAAATATTGAGACTTTTTCAGACAGATAAAATAGTATATTATGTGGCAAGTGTGTGAAGCTGAAGTTTTTACATGAGGGTGGAGATTGCGACACGAGCCGAAGGCGAGTGTTGCAAACCACCCGAATGTAAAATAGGCTTCACACACGTGTTACATACTATACTTTTTCTACGACCTTGCAATAAAATATATTTTTTTCTTCACATTGTCATTCTTTAACGTAAAGCCTCTGCATTATCGACTTGTGTAACCATGTTTATCTACGGTACGGGGGTTTAACAGCTTTGTTTTATTAAAGCACAAGTCATCTTGTAATATTTAAAATAATGAAAAGGAAATATAATAATTTTATATTTTGTAATTGCTATAACCTGTAATATCATAAAATTTGTATTAGATTGCTTAGAAATTTTTTATTTATTGCTTTTGAATGCTTATTGGACTTAGATTTATATTTAACACAAAGTTGTAAATTTAGAATTACAAATTTTATTTTATTTATATAAATTAATTACACATTTCTCATAAAGTTGTTATTTCTTCGGACCATTTACCATCACATGATTTGCGTATATATGCCGATATTCATTGTGTGTGTTTAAACTGAATTATTTACTTCACGCACAGTGTTCAAAAAACCAAACTTCACACATGAAAATCAATACGTGAAGTACCCACTTCACGCATGGGAGTAGAAAAAAATATTACATTTGTTATGCTTTTTGTTGTAAAGGGGGTGGAAACCAAAAAAACAACTTAGCACTAAAAAATAGAAAAAAATATCTAAGAGTGTCACAGATATTATTTTGCGTAAGATTATTTTTATTAAATTTATTATGTTTTGTCTCTAATTAGCTATTTAGGTACGTAACCGATGCTGTTGGATAAGAGCTACATTTAATGATACTGGTATTTACGTATTTTATTTCAGTTTATTTCTAGATTTCAGTGTGAGAACATCGATATTATAGGGATTCAGGTGAGAGAGTTAATCTAGCATGTGTATGATTGTGAGTGTGCATGTGAGCAGTACTGGGTACTGTAGTGGCCGCCCGTGTGGACCCGGGGGTCGCCAGCGGCAGCAGCAGGGAAAGGCTGTAGTGACCCGCTTCTGGGTCGCCAACGGTAGCAGCAGTTAGGGCTGTAGTGATCCCTGTGGATGTGTTCCCGGATCACCACCGAAGCGGCAGAGGTTCCGTAGTGGCCGCCCGTGTGGACCCGGGGGTCGCCAGCGGCAGCAGCAGGGAAAGGCTGTAGTGACCCGCTTCTGGGTCGCCAACGGTAGCAGCAGTTAGGGCTGTAGTGATCCCTGTGGATGTGTTCCCGGATCACCACCGAAGCGGCAGAGGGTCCGTAGTAGCTAGCGGTACTGCCCGTAGTTGCCAACATGTGTGTACGGTGTGTGAATGCCTGAACCTTTTGTCAATGATTGCCTCCTCACTGAGTATTTCTCATGTGTTAATTCTTTTACAGAAATAATCACGGCGTGAAGGAGGATTCCGCGTGACCGGGTTCGGCCAAGCGACGGTCATCTAGATTTGTTATTATTTTTGTATTAATACTGTATATACCGGTTTGGGTGATAAATGTGTTTTAATATTCTAATTTTCAGCGCTAACTTTTAATCGTCATTTATAACAAGAGCAACAGTGAAAACCTCAGTTTGCTACAGACAATATTTCTTGAGATATTCAACCGTGAATATGTGACAAGTAGCGTGTGACGTCATACCGACACGAATCGGTTGAGCTTGCCCGCTGCATATGAGTGCAGTTGCGTAGTTTCGTTTGTGTAGACCTTACAAGGTTTACTAAAATATATATTCTTCGCTATTTGTTGTCATGCCGCCTAATTTTAATAACAAAAAGAATTCGACCGTAAAAATTACATAATTTTCCCCGGTAAGAAAAGGATCCCCAATGATATAACGCTTGGAAAAATCGTGTCAATAGGAAGCATTTTACTCCCAATCATAATCATGTAGTTTACAATTTACATTTTAAAATTGATGACTGAAAATAAATATTGGAGTTTTATATTAATCCTGCATTGATGGCGCCCAAAAATGTAATGTTACCGGTGCCGCGGTGTCTGACAGACTCCGTTAATATATTCTCCTTTAATATTAGTGTCTGAAAGATTTAAAAAAAAAATATAGTAGTTATATTAACATTGCACCATTTAACATACATTAAAGTTGAATATGAAATTTGGTTGTTTGTTACATTTTAGAAAGTATTAAGTTTATATTCACACATTTTTATAAACTACATAATCCATACAAAATACACATAGAAAATAAACTCTATTTTTTTTAAGTATATGCATGTACCTACATAACAATAATTAAATTAACATATAATAACGTTTTATTTACACAACGTTAATAAATCATATTTGCATGTTTTAAACACATACTTTTTTGAACACTCCTGTGTCTATTTCGTTGAAAAAACTTTTAAACTTTTCTCTTTTTATCGAAATTCATATTTTTTATATGGAATAAATAGTACATGCACAGAAAAAGAAATATTTATAAGTAAGCATAAGTAACCATCCGCTACTTGCGCATAATATTCTGTAGTATACTACAAAGTTAGGAATATAGAGAAACAAACACGAACATATTCAAATTAATTACCGAAATAAACGAACAATTAAAATCTCTGGAGTGTCACAGACTCCACACTACCACAGTAGGGTTAAAGGTAGAACACACCTAATATAAATAACGCAAGCATATTACTATTGTTAAGACGCATATTCTGCGTTATTGCCAATTCTGGGTCGGCCGGCTGATGTCGGTATGACGGCACAAGCGGCGGACGCGCTGTTTAAAACTCTTATAATTCTTCTATCTTTAACAATAGAAATATGCGGTTTGAAAATTTATTCTTAGAATTTTTCATTCTACAATTTTGATTTTTGGTTTACACCCCCTTTAATTTCATGGCTATCACTATTTTTGATGTAATTTTCGACATTTTCATATCAAATTTCTGCCGGTACAAAGCCAGCAAAATTTATTTTGTTTATTGATTCAAATGCAGAATCCCTTTTTACCTCTCGCTAAGAGAGGTATTGAATTCATGCTAAAAATCGCATATCCAGATTTTAGTGAATAAGCACGTTTTAGGGTCCCTAGAATCCGATTATAACATTTTTACAATGATGTCCGTATGTGTGTGTGGATGTGTGGATGTTGGATCCACAATTTCTCAAATACTATAAGACTTAAGATATTTTTAACTACGGATTCCTCAATCTAACAACAATGGGAAGAGTTGATTAAGTTTTGGTAACAATTGGACAACCGAAAGTAGTAGTTACAAGAAAAAAATTATCTAAATATTATTTATCGAAAATTTATGTAAATACTTATATTAAAGAGCGTTAAATTTTTTATTCAAAAAATACAAATTCATTATTATATCTTCTATAGATTTAGAGATAAAGAAATGCATATAAAATAATTTGATTTAAAAATTCTCAGATCAAACTACTCCAAGGCAAGAAATTCAAATGTTTGTAATTGACACATAAATGTCACTGTCAAAAATATTTGTATGCCACTGTCAAAAATATTTGTACATTATTATGAAGATTACGAAAAAAAAAAAAAGTCAACAACGCAAAAGAATATACGTAAAAAAGAATATAAAAGGAATTTGCGAAAAAATGACGAATATAAAGAAAAAGAAAAGGAAAGTAGAAAAAGAAAATTTCAGGATATTGAATATAAAGAAAATGTATGTATTGTACATCATTTATATTAAAATATCCCATAGATTTTGCAAATATATGTGAGAATTATTTTGTAGTAAGACACGAATATATGTATTTTATTTAAAAATATTTTTCGTTTTATGCGTACAACAACAACGTAAAATATCTGGGGAGAGGTTATGTGCTGGCCACATCAGATTTTTTATTATGCAAATGAATTCTTTGTTAAAAAATAAAGATAGTTTTTGTAGCATGTCCTATGTTAAAAGTAGGTAGTTGTTTAGTAAAACGGAAAATATATGTTTAGTAGGATGCTCTACTAAATAATCCCCTTGAACGTCCGGTATTTTCATCTCTCGCTAAACCGTCTGTTAAATTAACTGTCAGTTAAAATAAAAATGTCGTATCGGAAAATTGGTAGATATGAGTGCAGGGGCCAATAGAGTATGCGGGTTGGAAAGTGTGTGTCTACGGATCTTCTCTTCGGATTATATTTACAAGGTGGTTAGACATGCTTTTTATCTTGGTCACATGATCTATAGTTTGTCAGTTTTTTCAAAATGGCCGCCGAACTTATACCAATTTAATTGCTAGTGTGGTCAACACAATACCTCCCGCCATTTACTGCCCGAATCACAAAAAAGATTAAGCTTTATTCTTCTTGAACTATTTTAAATCTAATCTGAGCATTTTATACTTTCATTTTTGTAAATGAATGACATATTTTATTTTCACAGCAGTGCGGCATTTTGTTTGGTTACATAATATACCGACAGAGCGGTTATGTCAGATTGACATGTGAAGGTGGTAAATGTGTAACTACAGTGCCATTAGTTCCTTACTAAACGTTTCTATGAAGAATGTAGAGAAGTGACATTTCTCAACATTGTATAGTTAGAAATTTGGACAGCGATAGTTTTTCTACTTTGTCGCACATGAGCGGCAAAGTGACATTTTGCGCTGACAAAAGTACACAGTGAATAAAAAATGTCCCGCTTTTGCAAACGGACCAAACGATAATTTATTATATCTTGATTTTTGATTTATTTTGAATACCAAGACCAAAATCAACAAATCATGTAATGAGCTCCATTCCTTCTTGACAAATATAAAACAAATGCGTCTGAAACTGCGATCTAACGTCTAAGGTTAATTTAAGTTACATATTATTAATACATTGTTACCATGTCCTTGTTTTTGAATAAATAGTAAAATAAGTTCTTTTTTTTACAAAATTAAATGGCTCATCTTCATTTCAATTTCATGACAGTTTACAATTATTGATATTTTGTGTGATACGATGTTGATATTCTGTGTGATACGACGTACAATCGTACATATTTGTGATCTGCTTGTTTTAAGTCAACAATCCGTTAAATATAATCTCTTTTCTAAAATGTTCAGTGATTTGGAAATTTATTTTTGTACATGAAAGGTGAAAAACGTGCAACTTCACATCCCTCGAAAAAATGTAACTTGCAATTTATAAGGCACTTGACCTTGAATGAAAAATAAAATAAAATGGTCACGTTAAGCATGCCTATTGTTTTTATAACGTTTCTCTTGCCACAGGGATATTCTAAACCACTTCAACTCGCCAAATAAAATCATCTAGACTATACATAGTGTCCCAGAACGAGCTTACGCTGTCGTTATTTTAACTATTCAATATTATTTTCAGAAATTTAGTATCTAGGGGATTTCCGACATGCCCGTTTGAACTAAAATACTCAAAGCAGTAGCACTTTCGGTTTAACCGGAAGTAGACCCTAACTTTCTTATTTTGAGTAGAATGCTATATTTTTTATTTTATCATTGTATTCAGCGGAAAATTTTACATACAAAACAATAATAATATTTTACTCATGATCAACCACTTCCAGCGTAAAAAACTTTTTTGATTTTTTCCGTAAGAACGGCCACTTGTTTATCAATCGATATTTTGAGAATGGAATCGAATTTCTATAATCTGTAAAAACAGTTTTATGAAGAATTCTTTTATTTACACTAATATAAATTTATAATTGACAATTTTTGAAAAATGTAATGAAGTTCAAAAAGTACAAAAAAGCTCAGGTCATACCGTAGGTAAGGGAGGTAATGTGATCGGTTCAAAAATTCGATGGTAAGTTTTCAGTGAGTAAGCACGAATTAGGGTCCCCACTACACGTTTTTACTATTTTTACGATTATGTCTGTGTGTGTGTAAATATTTTATGATATATATATATATATTTAGTACTTAAAAAATGAATATATTTGGTACTTAAAACTTTTATATTAACAAGAAGGACATATTAGATTTTTTCTAAAATTGATAAACCGGAAGTAATACTTTACTTGAAGCTATGAACAGATATTCGTGAAAAATATATTATGATATATTCAAAAACTTGCCAAATTTGGTATTTAAGACTTTTATATGAAGGGGAAGGGGAGCAACATATTAGATATTGGCTAAAATTGATAAACCGAAAGTAATACTTTATTTGAAGTTCTGAACATATTTTCGTGAAAAATATATTTATACAATCCAAAACTTTTTAAATTTGGTATTTAAGACTTTTATATTAATGAGAACGACATTATTAGATTTTTTATAAAATTGATAAACCGGAAGTAGTACCTTACAGAAAGCTATAAACAGATTTTCTTGAAAAAAACTTCTCAAATTTAGTATTAAATAATTTGAAGCTCTTAACAGATTTTCAAGGAAAAACAATAAAATGTAATCCAAAATTTTGTATTACAGACTTTTCTATTTATTGGAACGAGAAATTAGATTTTGTTTATAAACGATCAATTGGAAGTGATACTTTACTTAAAGCTCATTACTATTTTAAACTTGGAATTGACGGGAGGTTATTTGCTGACCACATCCGATTTTTTAGTATGTAATAGTAATGATACAACTAATGCATCACCATATTACAAGTAGGTGTAGGAAAATAAATACTAATAATTTACTTACCCCAAAATAGAGATATAAACTTGGTTGATGGTATTAAAAAAAATCCATAAATTCCAAACAAATGTAACAGAAACATGGTCGCAGCATATGACCATATTATTTCTGTTCTCAACTGGAAATATGTCTCAATTTTGCGGAGAATGCGCAGCATTTTGGAGAAATTACTAAAAAAAAGTGATATAAAAATAAAATCTACAAAATATAATGAGATGAAAGATGTAACGTATGGTCCTAAAGTTTGCAGAAAACTTTTAGATACTGATAACTTTTTAAAACTCTTTTACTTATTAAACTAATTATTACAACAATTAACAATAAATATAACAATTAATATTTAACATTTAAATTATTGATAACGGATCATTATCTTCAATGGCCCTTCATTTTCTTCTAACTTGCCCCATCATTCCTTGTACGCTATAGCTTCCCAATACTCGTAAACACTACCGAGTATTCACATCCACAGCTATCCCAATATACCTGTAACTTCCCGAGTACCTACTCGACACCAACTGCATACGCTCACTACGATACTGCTGTGCTTCTCACTAACACTTTACTCTCTAACACTTCATGCATATTTTGTTGTTAACTCATCCCTGTTTTGATATTCAATTACCCTAGTCGGCCATCTATTTTCAGCCAGAGCTAGTAATGTATTTTTGTGCTTTCCTAGTCCAGTATTTAAATGGGCTCATGCAAAAATTTCATACCTGAATATTTCATGCAATTCTATTCTTCTCCAGGGTTTCAAAAGAAACCACATCTATAAAATATTTTAAACGTCAACTTTCATTCGCTAGTCATACCATAAAAGAAAATGAGGCATAATTTAACCTGCTGTGGCTAAGCCATGATATCAGGCAGGCTGTGAAAACAAATAAATAAAATAAAAATAAATATTTAAATAAATGAATATTTAAATAAATAAATAAATATTTAAATAAATAAATATCTAAATAAATAATTTTTTATATAAATGAATATTTAAATAAATAAATATTAAATAAATAAATATATCATCACGGCTTACAACCCATTGCTGGGTGTGCCAATCTGCTATGTACACAGGTATAGGTAATGATTATAACATAAATGTACCGTGCTGGCGCTTACCAGGCGTCACCTAGTCCAGATATATAAAATATACAAGTGTCTCACAATTTGAGCTCCAGACGAAAGTGACACTTGCCGACGACAATAGTTGCCGACAAATAGAAGAAAATAATTTGCGGCTGCTTGCATAACGGAGTTACAAGACTTTTTAATCCACCAATCCCGGAAGGATATCTTGAGGTGTGATGATATTATTACAAAATAAAACTGGTTGCTAGGTTTTAAAAATACTACTAGTGAGTTAAAAAATTGGTTTGACTTACTGTAATTTTGACACTTTAGAGTTGACTTTTCACTATCAACAAATTTAGGTTAGCGAAGGTGTCATCCGAGATCATAATTTATATCGTACAGTGCAACGTGTTGTAGCAGCTGTGTAAAATGTGTTAAACGAAAATATTATTGTCATTTGAATTCTTTGAGATTAAAACAACAAATGGTGGTTCTAAAAAGAACCGTTTTTATAGTAATGCAATTTATAGTGGTAATAACACCCATGAAACGAGCGATTCTGGGAGCACCACCAGTTTCTTTTCGATCTGGCATAACTTGACCGGTCTAATGCGTCCTTGCGATTGCTCTCAATATCACTTTATGATCCACAAGATTTCTATCCGGAAAACGTTTCGAATAGACTGGTGCTGTCTCTCTGGCGTTACGTCCACATTCTCCGAGAATTATAATCATTTCTAAGTAATCAGCGGCTGAATACATGGTAAGAATTTGCCTTTTTTATTCACCTTGTGAAATTTAATTTGACACTGACATTTTTCATAAACTACAGTCGCCCACACATATTAAAGAAGATTTGATTTGTATAAAACCCTAGTAACGTAAAATTACGGCAAACACACGTTAAAGGTGTAGGTCTCTGATTGGTCAATTTTAAGACGTCTTTTCTCGAATATCTTTTAAGCTAGATTTTTTTTCTTCGAAATTACAAATCCGAGTGCAGTCTCGTGTTTCCTCATTCGCTCTGGGGCGCGATTTGTGAGACAGTCTGTATAGGTGTCCCATTTGAAATATGAAAGTAAATGTCACGTGCAGTTAAACGGAAGCACTACCAGCATGCAAAATACCATGATTAGTGAGTCCTTAAGACTAGTTTACATATATATCAATATAATTTAAAAAATAATTGCCTATAAATAAAAAAGTTATATTGAGTAGTCCGTTTTTCAATGTCACTCTGTACATATTTGAAGTACAATTATTCTTTTATTTTCTAAATACTTAAAAGTACTAAAAAGTATTTGAAAATTTGGGTGCAAGTACTTTTTCAGACAATTGATACTTTTCTGATCCTACGGACTTTTCAAGGTACTTGTTCACAAAAATCTCGATATGCGATATTTGTTGAGTTATTTAAAACAAGACAGCCTGTAGATATGTGGATAGAACAAGAATAAGTTTGGTTTAATAGAAATGATTCAAGTGCCGACTATAAATTCTCTTTCAATAATATACAGAATGGTGACTCGAAGGCTCACATAATTTCGTGCCTCCTGTGAGGTTGTTTTGTCGAAATGAAACTTGGTAACTAGGTAGAATCCTGAATTTGTTAATAAATATATGAGTGAAATAGTCACATTTAATGTTATTATAAATATTTAAGTAATATTTTATTCTCTATACGATTTGACTGCATTTTATACTTAATATTAAATGAATATAGAGTTAAATAATTATAAAGAAATTAAATTTCACAAAGTAGACAGTTATGGATACAGCTAATATTAAAGAAAATTCTGATTGAAAAATGTCAGTGTCAAGTGCAAGTGACATAAGTGTGTTTGTCTTATAATTTGTATAAAATACATACAACAGCCGGAAGGTAATGTACAAGAAATATAATCTTTTGCAAGGAACTTTCTGTATGAAATTTGTACAAAATACATAGAACTGACGGAAGGTAATATGCTGGCCACATCAGATTTTTTTGTGTATTTTTGCATTCCATATAATACTTTATTAGTAAAAATGGTTGAGATACAGAAACAAAAGAAAGTGTAAATATGCATGTAAATAAGTAGTATCTTTGTTCCAAGTTTCAAAAGTTTATTGCAACTAGAACCAGAGTTATTAATAAAATTGTGTCTGGTGAGGTGCACCTTCAAAGGGCACACAGTCGTGCTGAATCACCCTGTATAGAAAGTGCAAAAAAACTAACTCGGAGTAAGCTATGAACAAACAAATGTGTGTCTTAATTTAAAAGTTTTTAATTAAATGTCAGTTTAACACGATATATTACTAAAATTGTTACCTACTGAAATCAAAACTTTTTATTCTTAGATCTTATTTTAGAAATGGAATTATATGAGAAAATAAGAGAATGTCAATATTCTTTTGTCATCTGTTAGAATGAATTTCAGATAAATTAAATTCAAAGATCAATTGTGTCTTGACTTTTAAATTGAATAATGATCAGACATACGTTTGTCTGTTCATAGCTTACTCTGAGTAAGGTTTTTTAACACATTATACTTCAAATACTGAAAGTACTTGCGAGGCTAATCAAGTAATTTTCTTGCAAATGTTGCCTAGCTCTTCTTACAGTGCTATTATTATTTGAAATCACTATATTAGAATTTAGCACTAAATTGTGAAATTAAATCGGAAATGTAAATAAGTCTTCTACTTACCGATTTCTAAAAAAAATAAGTTGAATGTCTATAAGCTTCGCACGAGGTTTCTGCTGGAGTCTGGAACAAAACTGAACTAGCAGTGGGTTCAGTGTGAAAACGCGAAAAGTGAACTAAGCGCCTAATATAAGAGTACATAGGAAGTTCATCAAATCAGAAATGACGTCATGTAATACTTAAGCAACATGGAAAAAAATGTTAAATATAAGTTAAATCATCTAATACAACTTAATTAATATTAAAATGTTATAAAAATTCATATTAGGTTATTTGAAATTGTAAATAGAAAGTTAATTGAATTGCAATATTAAAGTATTTTTCTAATACATTAAGGGGAATTTCAATGATAATATATTTTATACATGGGGAATACGAAATTTTATTGCCATACGCCAAATTGACGTTTTATGACTATGTATATAATTTATGAAAACCAGAAAAACGAAAATATATGTATGGATTATGGATAATGGTACTTATAAATTTAAATTTTGAAATTTCTTTTTACCTTCCGTCACTTTTAGGTAAGGAAGATATTGTCTGGTCAAAAAATTCGATGATGAGTTTTTAATCAATAAGACGGTTTTTTTTTTAAATTAAAACTCTTTCATATTCTTCTTCGTTACATTCATATGCAGAGCTGATTTGATTTTGGTTACAAATGGTCAACCGTAAGTACCCTCATATAAAGATTTTAACAGTACCTTGGAAAAATTATCTTAAATAGGTATCATTTATTCATATTTAATTTATTATAAGTATTAAAGAATATTTCATTCTCTATACGATTTCACTGCATTTTATACTTGAAGAATCATTGGAAGAAATACCCTGGGATCGACAGCTATATGAAAATGTTTTGCAAAGTATAAAGAAAGAAGAATGCATAACTAACAATGATGAGCAAATTGACAAAGTATATGGCGACAATTCAATTACGATAAATAACGATATTCAGAAAACTAAAATTATTAATACAAACAGATTTTGTTGTACAATATGTAATAAGAGTTTTATAAATAATTACCACTTGAAAATGCATATGTGTACACATAGTGAAAAAAAAGATTTCCTCTGCCATATCTGTAATAAATATTTTAGAAAAAAGCAGGATTTGCAAATTCATATGAAAATTCACACAGGAATTAAGGAATATGAATGTACTTTATGAAAAAATCCTCCTATATACTTTCTATATATCAATATATATTTTCTTTCATCAAGACGATCGCCAAATTTTAATCACCTCTACAGCCTAAACGGCTTGATCGATTTTAATAAAAATTGTTTCAAATTGTAGAGACTTATTCAACTTAATTTCCTAGATAGGTTTCATATTTTTTATGTGCATAGTTTTTGTGTAAAAAAAATTAACGTTTTGAAAATTTGAATTAAAACAATAAATTGAAACAAAAGATCTTAGTCATCCTTGAAATATAAGACGAAGAACGCTATGTAATGATACATTTGACATGTCAATTTGAACCTTTAAATGGAAATATTTATGAAATGAGGACAATTTAAAAGAAGTTTAATTCATAATCATAAATTATGAGAATGGGCAACTATATCCGCATAGGTAAAAAAGGCCTAAAACATAATTATAAATTATAAATTTTGACGGTTTACATGCACTTGGAAAGTGTTGCCAAACATGTCATAAGTAACTAGGTAAAAAACAAATATTCCTAACTAGACTAATGTGAAGTCCGTACACAAGTGTATTTTCTACTCCGCAAAATGTGAAAAAAATGACCCGATAAATATAGAGCAATAGTACCTCCCGTCAATTGAAAATTAGGATAGAGCTACATCGTTTGTTTTTGCAAAAAATCAGAAGTATGTCGTGTTTGATGTCAAATGAAATGTTTTCTCAAGAGCTGCCATGCAGAAATGTCAAGAAATTGACAACTCGATCGTCCTTTGTTTTTTTAAAACGCTGTCAGATATATATCGTATTTCCTATCAAATGAAATGTCTTCTCAAGACTTGTTATGCAGAAATGTAAAAAAATTAACAACTCGATCGTCGTTTGTTTTTTTGCAAAAACTTGTCAGAAATATGTCGTGTTTGGTATCTAATACAATGTTTTCTCAAAAGCTGTCAAAAATATGACATCTCGATCGTCTTTTGTTTTTTCATAAAATCAGGATATGTCATGTTTGGTATCAAATAAAATGTTTTTCCAAGAACTATCATGCAGAAATGTAAAAATATGACATCGCGATTGTCTTTTGCTTCTTTTATAATATCAGAAATATGTCGTATTTGGTATTAAATAAAATGTTTTTCCAACAGCTGTCATGCAGAAATGTCAAAAATATGACAACTCGATCGTCTTTTGTTTTTTTGCATAAAGTTGCCAGAAATTTGTCGTGTTTGGTATCAAATAAAAGGTTTTCTCAACAATTGTCATGCAGAAATGTCGAAAATACGACAATTCGATCGTCTTTTGTTTTTTTCATTAAATTGTCAGAAATATGTTGTGTTTGGTATCAAATGAAATGTTATCTCAAAAGTTGTCAAGCAGAAATGTCAAAAATATGACAACTCCATCGTCTTTTTTTTCATAAATTTGTCAGAAATATGTCGTGTTTGGTATCAAATAAAATGTTTTCTTAACAGCTGTCATGCAGAAATGTCAAAAGATGACAACTCGTTCGTCTTTCGTTTTTTCATAAAGTTGTCAGAAATTTGTCGTGTTTGGTATCAAATAAAATGTTTTCTTAACAGCTGTCGATGACTCGACCGTCTTTTGTTTTTTTCATAATCTTGTCGCAAATATGTCGTGTTCGGTATCGTATGAAATGTTTTCTGAAAACCTGCTACGTAGATATGCCAAAAATATGACAACTCGATCGTCTTTTGTTTTTTGCAAAAAGTTGTCAGAAATATGCCGTGTTTGGGATCGAACGAAATGTTGTCTCAAGAGTTTCTACGCAGAAATATCAAAAATATGAAATCTTGATTGTCTTCTGTTTTTTTGCAAAAAGTTGTCAGAAATATGTCGTATTTGGTTTCGAATGAAATGTTATTTCAAGAGCTGCTATGCAAAAATATGAAAAATATGACATCTTGATTGTCTTTTGTTTCTTTCATAAAGTTATCAGAAATATGTCGTGTTTGGTATCAAATAAAATGTTATCTCAACAGCAAGTCATGAAGAAATATCAAAATATGACATCTCGATTGTCTTTTGTTTCTTTCATACTGTTGTCAGAAATATGTCGTGTTTGGTATTAAATAAAATGTTTTATCAACAGCTGTCATGCGGAAATGTCAAAATCATGACAACTCAATCGTCTTTTGTTTTTTTTTTCATGAAGTTGTCAAAAATGTCTCGTATTTGGTATCAAATAAAATGTTTTTTTAACAGTTGTCATGCAGAAATGTCTAAAATATGACAACTCGACCGCCTTTTGTTTTTTCAAAAAATTGTCGGAAATATGTCGTGTTTGTATAAAATGAAATGTTTTTTCAAGAGTTGTCATGCAGAAATGTCAAAAATATGACAATTCAATCATCTTTTGTTTTTTTGTAATGTTGTTAGAAATATGTCGTGTTTGGTATCAAATGACATGTTTTCTCAGGAGAGAGCTGTCATGCAGATATATCAGGAATATGACAAATCAATCGTCTTTTGCTATTTTTTATAAAGTTGTCAGACATTTGTCGTGTTTGGTATTAAATGAAATGTTTCCTCAAAAATTGCCATGCAGAAATGTCAAAAATATGACAACACAATCGTCTTTTGTTTTTTCTTTAAGTTGTCAGAAATATGTCGTGTGTGGTATGAAATGAAATGTATTTTGCAAAAAATTTTCAAAAATATGACGTGTTCGGTATCAGATGAAATGTTTTTTCAAGAGCTTCTATGCAGAATTGTCAAAATTGTGACATCTCGATCGTCTTTTTTTTCGCAAAAAGTAGTCAGAAATAAGCCGTATTTGGTATCAAATGAAATGTTTTCCCAAGAGCTGATATGCAGAAATGAGAAAAATATGATTACTTGATTATCTTTTATCTTTTGCAAAAAGTAGTCAGAAATTTGTCGAATTTGGTATCAAATGAAATGTTTTCTTGAGAGCTGCTATGTACAAATGTCAGAAATTTGACAACTCGATATTCATTTGTTCTTTTGCAATAACTAGTAAGAAATATGTCGTGTTTGGTATCAAATAAAATGTTTTCTCAAGAACTGATAGGCAGAAATGAGAAAAATATGATTACTTGATTGTCGTTTGTTTTTTGCAAAACGTAGTCAGATATATATCGTGTTTGTTATCAAATAATATGTTTTTAAAGAGCTGCCATGCAGAAATGGTAAATTTTGGCAATGTGATCGTCTTATGTTTTTTGCAAAAAGTTGTCAGATATATGTCGTATTTGGTAACAAATGAAAAGTTTTCTCACGAGCTGCTATGGGAACAAGTTAAAAATTTGACAACTCGATCGTCTTTTGTTTTATGCAAAATATTGTCAGACCTATTTTGTGTATGGTATCAAATGAAAAGTTTTCTTAAGGGCTGCAGATATTTGACAGCTCGATCGTCTTTTGTTTTTTCGCAAAAAGCTGTTGCAAATATGTCGTGTGATCAAATGGGAGGTCCCCCTTTAAAGGCAATTTGGTTGGGTCAGTTTGGGTGAGCAAAATCGTGGGCAGATTAAGTGAGCAGGAGAGGAGTTGAACCTTTGATAAGACTGTTACCGTTTGCACTTTGGGTTTAAAGTATGCGCAGACAGACTGGACGTACGTAAAGACTGCCGAGTTTTCGCTAGTCCTATATACTAAACGGTTAGAGGATCTCTTCATATATATATTTTCTTTCATCAAGACAATCGCCAAATTTTAATCACCTCTACAGCCTAGACGGCTTTACCTGTTTTCATGAAAATTGTTTCAAGTGGTAGAGACTTATTCAACTTAATTTCCTAGATAGATCTCATATTTTTTATGTGCATAGTTTTTATATAAAAAATTTAAACTTTTAAAAATTGAAATTAAAACAATAATTTGAAACAAGATCTTAGTCATCCTTGAAAAATTTAAGACGAAGAACGCTATGTAATGACACATTTGACGTGTCAATTTGAACCTTTAAAAGGAAATATTTTTGGATTAAGTAGTAGGAATTGTAAAGGATTTATTATCATTTAAATTAACTGCAGCCATGAGAAAATAAATTAAACAAGTTGTAAGTATTCAAAAATAATGTATATAAAATGAAATATTTTTATAATTTACCTTTATTTTGCAGGTTATTTATAAATATATTATAGTAAATATGAATACCTATCGTAATATATACAACTAATATGCACCTATAATTATTAGATATCCACATATTTTAGAGATATTTAGCATAATTTTCACCTCGCAAATTGTGAAACAAAATGACCGAAGATGACGAGCCGGAGGCCGACAAGAAAATTTCAAATTTGCGGTGAAAGTAATTTTTAAGTATTTCGTGCACCACATTATATTTATTAATGAAAATTAGTATAACGGTCAATTATAGTGTCGGGAATTCATTTTTGAAGTCGAAAATAACACATTTATATCCGTATACGAGATAATTTACAGTAAAACACAAATTTTATGACTATTCCTTTACCATTATACTATCTGCTGTGAATAATAAAAGGTAGCAAAATATAATAAATAATGTCTGTAGAATTTAGATTTTAAGTTAAAACAGCTGTAAATTTAACTATTAGTGAATTCAATAAACTATTTTAAATCAGCCAGGTGTCAGGTAACTTAAGTCTGGACACGAAAAACGCGGGGCAATGTATTACACTTAGGTACTTGCAAAGAATCCATAACAAAGGTAAGTGATCACTGGATAGAAATATAAAATTTAAATAATTCATGAGGTTAATAACAATTAAAATGTTTCCTTTAAAAAGTTGTGGTTTAAAAACAATGTACTTTACATATTTATCATGTAAAATGTCTTAATTACAACAATACTTTATAACAATATAATCACAACTCAGCATTTATACAAAACATCTGCTGATTACAACAATAATATAGAAGCTCATTCATATTTATGTATGGGGCATCATCATTTCTATGTTAATTTGAAGTTATTTCAAACAGTTCAGGAGTTATGAGCTCCCAAAAATTCATGTACCTACTCTTGATTAGTTACGGCTAAAATGTGAGATTAAAATAGATTCAATCTCATGCTTTCTGTTGCAAATAGTGTTTATTCTTGCAAAAATGAATTTTAGAGGGTTGATATGTATATTTCCGGTATAAAAGTGGTTAAATATTGGATTAGAAACACATCATGCCCAGGTTAAAAAAATGGGTTGAATTATGTATATATTTAAAATTTGGTAGCTGCAACATTATTTTTTACTTTTACTTTCCCCATTTTGAAATTATGAATTTTTAAAAAGAGGCCTATCATTTAAAATCAGATATCTGTATTGACTAACAAAAAAATCAATACTGTTACTTTGACAGGCGTGGTTAAAAAATTTATAATTCAAAAACGGGGAAAGGTATTCCAAATCTGTTTAGATGAATACACAGGGCAAAGATTGAAGTATATTTCAGAGAAATTTTTAATGGATTGGATAAAGGGTGCAAATTTGTAAACGGAATAAATATTAATAAAATAAAATTATAAATAATTCTTTTATCGCTTAGTCAAATTTACACTGTTTGTTTAAAAAGTACTATGTTTTGGTATAAAAATTATCTGGGGTCTGATTATGTAATTTTGAAATCTATTAGATTTCAATTAATAAACAAATAAGAAAACACAGTGAACTTAGCGAGCGACATTCGAAATCTGACATATATTACCAAAATAGCAAGCCAACCAAATCACCCATATTTCAACCATATCTTAAAAACGGGGAAAGATATCTCAAATCTTGTTGAGACGAATAATACACAGGGGAATGATTGAAGTATATTTGAGACAAATTTTTAATGGATTGGATAAAGGGTGCAAATTTGTAAACGGAATAAATATTAATGAAACAAAAATTATATACTTACAATTTTTTTACCGCTTAGCCAAATTTTCACCGTTCAAAATGTACTATCTTTTATCTATCTGATTTTGTACCTTTGAAATCTACTATAGATTAAAATCTATCAAATTTCTATTAAAAACAAACTAGAAAACACAGTGAACTTAGCGAGCAATTTTTGAAATCTGACATATATTACGAAAATAGCAAACCAACCGAGTCATCTATGTTTCAACCATATCTTTGACCCTCTGTACTCAAAAACATCTATACAAAACCATTCAGTTTACCAAAACCTTATCCCTAAAATTCTCAGCTCTATTAACTACAGCATTCCTAATATTTACAAAAATCTTTCCAAAATACCGCCCATAGTCCATTGAAATACCTAACATAAATTTAGATCTCAGTCAATAGAAACGAAGAAGAAACAAATAATTTAATAATCAACAATCACTTTAGAACAATTCAAAAAGACTGGCTTAAATTTAAGGGTCAGCGGTGGAACTGGGCATAAGTGATGAAACATTGTATAATTTATAAAGTATAAAATGAATTTTAAAAAATCTGATGTGGCCAGCACATAACCTTCCGTCAGTTCTGAATATTTTGTACAAATAGGGGATTCCACCATTTTTTTATAATTTCATTAGAAAGTATAAGTAATACTAAGACTATTGGTGAAAATCCGATGAAAAAATTCCTGTTAATAAACGAGTTATGGTCCCCCGAAGTTTGAAAACATGGACGTGACGTCACGTATATAAGTTTTTATATAAAACTGTTTTCTTCGTGGATCTAAAATGTTCTTGAACTGTATGCTATTTTTAAATTATATTTATAAAAAACAAATTAATATTATAACACTGTACAAGTGTACATGCTTTATAATTGCAAGTGTATCAAAATTATTAAGTTTAACGCAAGAAATTTATATTCAAATAAAAACTGTTTGAGAATTGCAGTACTGGGACTGGTAGCCATGTGTCCGATATTTGAATTTGTCTACTTTGATTGGTAGTATACTCCACCCCTAACTCAGTATTCGTTGTATATTTATAGGTGGTCTTTGAGTCGCCAATCAAAATAATATATATGGATTTCATTTGAGTGACCAACTGCTAAAACAAAAACCACTTTATTTATTAGTATTCATTATTAAGCATCTACTTTCACTATTTTTTACTAATTTCTCTTAGTTTGATTGAGCTGTAATCCCCTATTGCATACAAAAAGTTTCTTGCAAATGATTCTTTATTTCCACAACATTATCTTCTGTTAGTTCTATGTATTTTGTACAAATTTCATAGTCATTGATACGGACATCTGTGAATCAGAATTTTCTTAATATAGTACCTAGCTGTTTCCATAGTTATAGCATATTTGGCTGCTTTATGAAATTTAATTCCTTTATAATTTTTTAACTCTATATTCAATGAATATGATTCATAAAATACAATCAAATCATATAGAGAATAGAATTTTCTCTAATGCTTACAATAACATTCAATGTGAAAAATGATATTTAACAGCATTTTTTCAAGAAGTTTGGTTGAGCATGTTGCGTGGGCAGGTTGTGTGAACAGTTTCAGTGGGCATCTTGCGTTGGCAATTTGGGTGGGTATGTTACGTGGGCATGTTGTGGGCATATTGAGTGGCAGTTTGGGTAAGCCGGTTGCGTGGGCAGTTTGAGTGGGAATATTACGTGGGCAGTTTGGGTGGGCTTGTTGCGTGGGCAATTTGGATGGGCATGTTGCGTGGGCAGTTTGGGTGGGCATGTTGCGTGGGCAGTTTGGGTGGGCATGTTGCGTGGGCAGTTTGGGTGGGCACGTTGCATGGGCAGTTTGGGTGTGCATGTTGCGTGGGCAATTTGGGTGGGCAGTTTGGGTTGGCATATTGCGTGGGCAATTTGAGTGGGCATGTTGCTTGGGCAGTTTGAGTGGGCATATTGCGTGGGCAGTTTGGGTGGGCACATTGCGTTGGCAGTTTGGGTGGGTATGCTGCGTGGGCAGTTTGGGTGGGCATGTTGCGGGGACAATTTGGGTGTGCATATTGCGTGGGCAGTTTGGGTGGACATGTTGCGTGGGCAGTTTGTGTGGGTATGTTGCGTGAGCAATTTGGGTGGGCATATTGCGTGAGCAATTTGAGTGGGCATGCTGCGTGGGCAGCTTTGGTGGTCAGGACAGAATTCAAACACTTTGAAAGACTGTAAGCGGTAGCACTTTGGGTTTAAAGTGTGTTTAGACGGGATAGATCTAGACAAAATAATTCCACTTCATGTGTATGGTATTGTAACTTCTTTTAACATATAAGTCAGTTTTTGTAAAACGACGTGCACCATTAAAGTGCTTTTTCATTGTGAATTATAATTTGTTAATTATAAATTGTAAAGTTGTATTTATAGTGTAATATAATGCAATATACAGTGTGAACACTGAAAACCGTAACACACGCATTTAACATGGGAACCCAGTTTTTTTTCAAATATTATGTCCCGCAAGACTAAAGAGTATCTAAATACTCGTTATTTAATGGCTTATTATTGAAATATTTGCAAAAGTTTAATGCAATTTAACAGTTATCAGTATCACTTATAATTTATTAAGTATAATTATCATGGAAACGTATTAAGTAGCTGAAATGGTTAGATCGGGGGGCACTGTAATAATTATTCACAAATCCTGCCAGTTTTATATTTTAATAATTTTTCTATTTTATTGTAAAATGAATTATTAAAAAATCTGATGTGGCCAGCATATTGCCTACCGTTAGTTCTATGTATTTTGCATAAATGTCATACAGAAAGTACCTTGTAAAATATCCTATTTCTTGTACATTACCTTAGGCAGTTGTATGTATTTTATACAAATTCCATACAGAAAGTTTCTACCAAAAGATCCTATTTTTCCAGTAAAATTATAACACAAACCTATTGTCAATTGCATTTGACACTGACATCTTTCAATCAGAATTTTCTTAATACAGCAGCTGTTTCCAGAGTTATAGCATAGTTGGCTAATATATCATATTTAATTTTTTACCTTCCCTCACCTTAGGTAAGGAAGGTATTGTCTTTGGTCAAAAAATTCGGTGGTGTTTTTGATGAATAAGCACGTTTTAAGGTCCCTAGAATACGATTTTACAATTTTACGATGATTATATATATACAGGGTGTTTCCTTTAAAACAACTAGCGCTTTTTTGGGTGAACTAGTGACTTTAGAAAATAATGTTATATACAAGAAATGATCAAGAGTAAGGGGCTAATTTATTAATAATAACAAACCGAAAATTCGAGCAGTGGTTCTCAAACGGCACAACAAAATCATTATTTTTAAGTGGTATTCTATATAATTTTTTAGTCCATTAGGTAGAGAATTTTTTTCTGATTTCAACGATATAAATATGGTATAGGGTTGTATGACTATATCATTGAAATCAGAAAATAATATTCTATTTAAAGGGTTAAAATTTATATTGGGTGCCATTTAAATAAATATAATTTTGTTCTGCCGTTTTAGAACCACTGGTTAAATATTCGGTTTAGTTCTATTGATACATTTTCCCCTTATACTTGATCATTTTTGGTATAAAACATTTTTCTCTAAAGTTGTTAGTTCGCCTAAAAAAGATCTAGGTTGTTTTAAAAGAAACATCCTGTATATATATATATATATATATATATATATATATATATTATATTATATATATATATATATATATATATATATATATATATATATATATATATATATATAAAAAAGATAGTATACAATTTGCGAAATATGTTTTTATGTACGAAATCCAGTTTCTAGTAAAACTGTATATACTCGTAAGTTAATATTGTATCTCATAGTTTGAAAATTAAATTTATTATCTGTTTTAATATTCCTTATTGTATTTATTTTGTTTCTTGCCCACGGTGTAAGAACATTGTTCTTTTACCGTGATCTTTTCCTATCATA
Organism: Harpalus rubripes; assembly: GCA_963082715.1. Classification (NCBI taxonomy): domain Eukaryota; kingdom Metazoa; phylum Arthropoda; class Insecta; order Coleoptera; family Carabidae; genus Harpalus; species Harpalus rubripes. The sequence continues at coordinate 30,243,143 of OY720463.1, read as the reverse complement.
TTTACTTGAATCACCTTTCTTTTTTACGTTAAATTGCTGAAAATAATATTATTTAATATTTTCTTGCTATAAAATGAATTAATTTATATTTATTAAATAGTTTTATGTAAATAAACTTTATTACGTATTATATTTAGACAGTTTTAGAAATACTGCATAAAATATGTTATTTTTTTCTGTTTTCTATGCTTTTCAAGCATCCAAGACATGTAGCGCCACAGCGGGATAACGGAGAACTAAGTGTATTCCGTCTGACCGCGTTTGTAGCACAGAAAATATAGCGAGTGTCGTTACATTAGCTTCTTATATCTACCGTGGTATTAAATAAATCATTTAAATTTGTGAAACCAAACTTTGTCAATAATAAACATTTTTATCTGTAAAAATGTGCAAAGTCTGATTATTAAAAATTACAACAAACCATTGTTAAACATCATTTAATTATGTAAATTTTATTTGATAATTGACAGGTAATATTTTTTTCGTTTTTGTGAAAAAGGTTTGCATTATGACCAATAAAAGGACAGAATTTATATCCCTATCTAAACCAACGCTATTTTCATACATGAAACGAAGTATATATTTATCGTAATTTGACCAAATTAATATAAATGTATTCGTATTTTGTGTTTTCCTCTTGTTTAATAGAAACATGTTTAAAATATTGGTGATTTATTGTTGTATCGTCTCCTTTTACATTTTTAATTTGTACAGCTAATGTAAAAATTGTGTAAATCAAGCTTTAAACTACATAGGGTACCTTTATAACCAGGGTATGGCCATGGCGTGGCTCACGTTTCGTCCGCCATTACCGGGACATCTGTTATATGTGTTGTTCTTGCGCAAGTTATTATGTATTTTCGTGTATATTTGTTTTATTTTAATGAAACACACATTTAATTATCATTTTAATACGTATTTATAGTGTAAGTAATATATTTTATTTTATTTACTTGTGTAGTTTGTTAAGATTCCCACCACGATTACTGACATATTGAAAACAACTATAAATTACCAATATTAAGCACAATCATTTAAATTTTAAAAGGTAAGTTTAGAATATACAATTATTATGTAAATAAGAACTACAGATATTAAATTGGATGTGATAATAACAACCCATGTCATATATTCTACATAATCTCTAAATGTAAATATTAATAATAATTGTGTATCTCTTAAATTAATGAATTTTTATTACCTTTATAAATTCACAGTGTGATAATTTAATATTCTTTTATAATATAATATCACATTTATTACAAATAAATAAGGAAATGAATTACCGACAATGGCGGCAATCTTGGCACATGGCCATACCCTAAAAGGTACCCTAAAACTACAGCGCCAACACTGCCATCTATGATGCAAATTTTAATGCTAATATTTTATAACCTTACAAAATATTGAAAGTAAAATTGTGGTGTCATTTTTGATATATTTTAAATCTATGCTTCCGAAACGTTAGTTTATATTATACAGAACTTTAACTTAAAGGTAACATTGTAAGTTCTAAAAGATTCTATACAAATCTGTGAAATTTTGTTTCAGACGATTGTCAAGTTTTGAATAAAAGCACATAAATGTCCAACATGTAATGAATCTTTTAAACGATCTTTCATATGAAAATTCACAGTAGAATAAAATACTGTAAAAACAGCTAAGTACTCAGCACAAAGCTTGACGGATCCATTCGTCCGACTAACCACTCCGAAGCTTTGAAACCCTATGGCTGTCCGACCATGTTCAACTTTCTCCGGTGAACGGAGGTACGATTTTGTAGCGACCTATAATGAATGGTTCATATCTCAGTTCATATGCTCAGAATACTCTTCATCCTGTCTCTATTCGTTCCACATTAGAGTGCATATCATAACTCATACTTTATAAGTCATACTTCTTATAAGTCATACTTCTCATAAGTCCGAAAACAACGACAGCCGAACACGCTTCGTTTTCTATCGGAAAAAGATTTGAAACCCGCATTACTCAACTAAAATGTTGTGACATGACCATACACCTATTAGATATATACAAAACAGAGTGCTCGATGGAGAGAGAAGGTTTCGAGGCCTTGGTTACTGATGCGCAAGCGTGAGTCTGGGGGCGTGTTTTGTGTAATTCTGAACGCAATGTTTTAGAAAAATTTAACATATACGAGTTGATTGCTTATATTACAGTCTACTTATAATTTTAAAATTATTGCAAACGTCTTTCTTAAATAAGTTAATCATTAAAATGACAATAATATGCAATACGCAAATTTTATTAATAGCATTACTAATTTATTGTTCCAATTAATAATTTTATAATAAAATAAAAGTAAGGAAAGGAAAGGTACACATAATGTGAATTAAAAAACAAATATTTATTGATGCTTAAACAAAACAAGTCTACAATATTTATTTCTAATATAGTCATTTTTTCACATAATAATTTTGTTTCGTGATGCAGCCCAATTTTTAGATAAGTATTTATTATAATTTTAATAATTTGAAATTTATGATTGTCTAAAGGATTTTGATTTTTTATATGGTTTATATATTCCGGTGAAATGAAATCATTGGAGGCACACTCATACAATACGGCTTGCTCCATAGATTTTACGATATTTTTGTTAGTAAATGCATTTTTTGTATTCTGTCGCAGAATTTTTTCTGCTGCTTTGCATACTATTGTAACATTTTTCGGTGGGTTTATTAATTTTCCTCTATTTTTAATTGTAATAAATACACAGTTTTTTTCTGTTGCAACTAAATATTGACTGCAAAAAAAAAAAACACAAGTTCAGTTTCAATATTTTGTTTACTATATAACCACCAATATATTCAACCACGTCTTCTACGTATGTATTCAATCGCCACATGGTGTTCACATAGTCGTGATCGAATATATTGATGGATACGTAATCGTTCTCATTGCCATAAACGGGATCTGTTATTTTTTTGGAGGATACATACAATATGTTCAACCTATCCGCTAAACAGTTTGAATTATCGGCCAGTTTTACATCACTTTTTACTAACAATTGTTTATATGATGCTTCAAACTGTTTGGCATTTGAGTTATTAAACCCTCCCCGAGTCCTTATAGCTCTAAAAAAAGTTTCTAAAAAATCCTGGCTTAATTTAAAACTTAATAAATAGTCCACATCCCCATTAATATAATCAAATAATTGTAAAATATTTATTAAATTAATTATCATCCCTAAAAAACCAGTCTTCCTGCTGGAATGAATTATTTTTGCACCCGTAGGTTTCGTCAAATTAGCGATATAATTTACGTATACATTATATTCGTCCCTCAATTTTTGTACGGTTTTATTATTAATAACAATTGACTCATTACCGCGTTTCGTAAATTTTGATTTCACATTTAAAATATCTAAAATATTGTTGAACATTTTGTTAAATGGTATGGTACCGTCGCACGCGTTAAACATGCCGTTATCGTAATTTGTCATTTTTAAATACTGTAACGCATTCGCTGCACTTAATGATAATGTCTGTGTCGCCAGTTTTACATTCATTCTATTATTTTGATACTGAATATGTTTTTTTTTTGTCAATTTTGTTGCTAAATGCAACCTATCTTTTTCTTCTATAGCATGTTCATTTGATATATCTTGCCATAAAATTTTGTTGCCGTCCCCATCTAAAATTATCCCCTTATCCCCTAAACAATTTCGGACCAATTTTATCATGTAGCATAGAATGTGTAAATTTTGTTTTGTTATGGGATGTAATATATGTGAACGGAAATTTTCATCTCCATAATTAAAATTTGCCCCCAAATTGGTACACATGCTGATGTTTGAAGGTGCGCCGTCAAAAGTAATGGAGTGTACATGAGCCCCCGATTCATGAAGCAACTCCAAACATTTTTTCAATAAATTAGCCCTTTCTGAACCTGTTAAGCTTTTTATTAAAAAATAACCCACGGGCACCTTCCAATTACCGTTTAAACATACAGCCATGAATACGAGCGCGTATCGCGCCAAAGGTACATTATCATTATTATTATTATCTACTCCGAAATCTACCCCACCGTAAAACTTGTCGTTTTTATACACAAACTGTTCTCTTATACACATTTTAACAAGAGTCAAGTTTGCGTAATTTTTTTTATTTTTAGCTTCGGCCGATATGTACTTCAGTGCCTCTTTCGTAAACCCTGGTCTCCCATCCATAACACTGTACCACGCTCGTAAAGTGGACGGATGTGGCAACAAATTCTGCCACATACTCCGTACATAATTGTACGCCCTGGAAGACATGAACTGCAGCGAAAGAGCAAAAGATCTTAGCTCCGGTGTATATTTAGCTCTGGATTTTTTTTTGTAGTATCCTGTCTATTATGGTCTTCACAGATACAGGTAGTATATTCTAAAAAATTGTAAATAGCAATAATTAGAAATTTATTTACACAATGCACCCTCAAAAAATATAATACAAATATCAATAATATTGTTATTGTTAATAAACTAATCTAATGATTGAAATTATTAATGTTATTTGAAAACCTATACAATTGAAGCTTAAATATTGATCTTCAGATTGAAGCTCAGTTGATCCTTGAAGTTAAATAACATTGTCTAAGGGCATGGGACTGATGGGGACCAACCTTAAATTGTTTAAATATATATTTGTGGGAAAAATAAAAATTATAGTTTTCTTACCATAATAGTATCTGCGGCGTCTTCGGATAAACTGTTATTTCGTTTAAGCTGTTCCAGCATTTCCCCCATTCATGTTATTTTCGTCTTCAATCTTTGATTTCTTGAACGTAACGCATGGTTTTTCATTTGTAATTTCTTTACTTGATTAATCGCTAAATTCAAAGCCCTTCTTGCTTTTCTCGGTGTCGCTAGATGAGGAGATTCTATTTCGCTAACGAAACGGGGTTCATGATATTTTCTTTTCTTTGGTGTTTCCATTACGTGCGGTTCTGCTGTAAATAGACATACATTTTAGATACAGGTATCTCATTTAAACTTTTAATCCGGTTTAATTGCAATTCTCAATTTATAATGGAAAATAGAAACCGTTAGTCTGGTAAGCTCATTTAGGAATGCTTACTATTGTACTGGAGAGTAGCATTAAAGCTAAATACAATTTTCATCTTTTCGAAAACCACAGGTAGGGACTGACAAATGTAAAAGATTATTAATTATACGCTAAATGTATTTTCTCCCTTTGAATAATCCAAGTCACATAGGTTCCTATTCTTCTCGTAAACGGAAAACTTTATGCAGTAAAGATAGACATTTGTCAAAATAAATATCACGATATTAAGATTATCTTAATATCAAGCCGAAATTACATTATTTACGAATTATTAATATAAATTTAATACTCTTTTTGGGATATGAAAACTGAGGTCCTGCGTTCAATTTTTTAACAATGTACGGAAATTAGCTCTCCTGTACAAGATTGTAAGTTGTTTAAAATGAGTTTTTACTTTTAAAAAAGTCTTCATTTAATGCAACAGAATATCTGTATTACCAGTAGCACCAGATATTTAGAAAATGAAATATATTTTCTTCAATAATCTGATAATGATGGATATAAAAAATAAATAAAATAAAATCGCTTTCTGACAGCAGTATTATTACCTCTCGCTAAGAGGTATTGTATTCATGCTAAAAATCACATATCCAGATTTTAGTGAATAAGCACGTTTTAAGGTCCCTAGAATCCGATTATAACATTTTTACGATGATGTCCATATGTGTGTGTGTGTGTGGATGTTGGATTCACCATAACTCAAATACTATAAGACTTAAGACATTTTATCTTCTATAGATTTAGAGATAAAGAAATGCATATAAAATAATTTGATGTAAAAATTCTTAGATCAAACTATTTCAAGGCAAGAAATTCAAATGTTTATAATTCACACAGAAATGTCACTGTCAAAAATATTTGTATGCCACTGTCAAAAATATTTGTACATCATTATGAAGATTATGAAAATAAATAAAAAGTCAACAACGCAAAAGAATATACCTAAAAAAGAATATAAAAGGAATTTGCGAAAAAATGACGAATAAAAGAAAAAGAAAAGGAAAGTAGAAAAAATCAGGATATTGAATATAAAGAAAATGTATGTATTGTACATAATTTATATTAAAATAATTATTTTGTAGTGAGACATGAATATATGTATTTGTATTTGAAAATATTTTTCGTTTTATGCGTATAACCAGGTAAAATATCTGGCGAGAGGTTATGTGCTGTCTACATCAGATTTTTATTTTAATTGTTATAACTATTGCATCTACATTGTTATAATTTAGCAGTAAATATTCGACTATTATGATCTTACGTGGTTACGTGTAATTTTGACGAAAGTGTCATATTTTATTTTGATTACATTATGAAGATTGTTTAAAAGTAAAAATTTAAATTAATATTAAACAACTTTTCATTCTTGTTGAATTTTATGTTCATGCAATACATACCTTGTGATGTCGAAACTTCTGACGATGCGGTAAAAAAGTTTTTCTTCTGTGGCTCAAGATATAGAAACCACAATATTTAGTTCTGATACCTCCAGAGTCGCTGGAACAGTATCTACAATCTTTGGTTCTTGTACGGAGACCTCCTCAATAATATCACAAACTGAAGGAAAACGTCCAGGTTTCAATCTCTTTCTTCCATTTGACCCACAAGAGTAGTAGTCCTCTTCATTAAAATGTTTGGAACAAAGATGCAGAGTGGTTACAACGTTATGATCTTTGAAGTTGCAAATTTGTTTCCAAACATCCGTTGACTGTGCATCTTTTGGAAAACTAAAACATGAACATAATATTATAATGAAAATCAATTACTTTTATTTATTTGTTAGAAATCTTAAATTTTGAACGATAGTTAACAATATAATGAACATTGAGGTATCATTTTAGGTAGTTTTGATAGTAAAAAAAAAACTATATAAATATCATTTAATATTTTGACTTACCAGTGAAAACTCCCTGCAGACACCACACAAACAACAAGATTTAACCATTCTGATAAAAGTGTTCACTTTGAAAGAGAAACTACAGAATAACTGAAAAGTTAAGGGCTTTTCTCCTTTAAGTATATTCAAATATTCGAATAACAGTGCACTGACAGCTTCAGCCAATCATAACGTTTGAAGGCCAGAGCATGCGCATTGGTACCGACAGCACCGAACAAAAGAGACAGAAATATAGATTTCTTGTCTCCTTCCATCGAGCACGCTGCAACGGCGGGTATCGGCAGTATATATCTAATTAGCGAAAAAATTCAAAGTGGGTGACTGGTGGCAGATTTGCGAACTAGAGGAATAAGGAAACGTTGATAGCATACATTGAAACGCATGTAATTTTAAACAGATTTAATTTATATTTCTTGTAAAAGAAAGTGACATATATAGTGTATATTACATTTTCAGGTTTAAATAATGATCAGTAAATGCCATAGATCAGTGATGCACAAACTCCGGCCCGCGGGAGTTATAATGAAAATAAAATTGAAAATAAACATTAATCAAATTCATAAATTTATGTGACACTTTAATTTTATTGATTTCATTCATGTCTTCGAAATGCTTGCGAGCAACTTCTATTCCGCTACACCCGTAAGCAATCTCGCACGGTGATAAAGAACAATATGGCTGTATTTTCAAATCCTTTCTAAGTTACAATGGATAAATGTGACACAAAAATTCAGTTAGAGCTAATTGATATTCGGATTTGTTGCGAGCAAAATATGAACCAGAAAATTTACTTTCGTTTTATAAAAACCTTTCATACAAGTCATATCCAAATGTTTTTGATAAAGCACTTTTTTACGCAAGTATGTTCGGTAGTACATACATTTGTGAACAAGGATTTTCGATAATGAACTTAAATAAAAATAAATCCAGAAATCGAATTAATGACGAAAATTTAAATGATATCTTGCAGTTGGCTACAACCTCCTTAGCACCTGATATTGGCCATATATTTACTGATATTCAATGTTATCCTTTGCATTCTTCAACGAACCAAAGTTAGTTAACATCCCTTCAATCATTTGTTTTTATTATATTTAAGAAATTGTGATTTATATAGTTAAAATTTTATTTGCTGTTTGTTATATTTATAGGAAAATCTATAATGAATTTAATTTTTATTCAGTTATTAAATGATACACATACACAGTCAACAAAAAAAAAATATAAAGTAATTCATTTTTTATTCCATCCAAACCTAAATAATGTTTAAAAGATGATAAATGGAAAAAAGGAGCAGAAACCGACACAGATCACTTCCTAGTAATTGCCAGATTTAAACAGAACATTCCCCCAAGTGAGAAATAAAGATATCTGGAATGAAAAAATACAATATAGATACACATAAGATCGAGACCGAGAAAGAGAAATATGAACAACTCCACTCCGAAATAACTTATAAAATTAAATATTGCAACGACTGATAAAAAAAACATGGGAAATAATGGAAACAGCAATAGGGAAAACGTCGAACCAACTCTTGAAAGTCCCGAAGAATAAAATCATACAGACTTGTTCGATAATGAATGCAGAAATGCATTGATTAAGAAAAATAAAGCAAGACTGCTCTAGTACAGACAGTAAACGAAGGAAATAAACTAAAATATAAAGGAAGAAAGTATAGTATATTCTATAACTAGTATGGAATAGATACCGCGCGAACGAAAAGTTTCTGCCGAGCCGTAGGCGAGGTCTACGGTTTTGCGAGTGACGGAAACGCTATTCGCGAGTGAAATAGAGCAGCATGACATCTAGCGACAAAAATATGAACTAGTACAGGGTAGTAAGTTCCAGCCGAAGTAGCGGTTATGCAAACGCAACGTTTCTGATGAGTTTCTATCGCTTATTCGACAAATTCAACATGAGTGGAATGAAATTTCCGATTTTAGCAACAAAATTTAAAACTTCATCATGTTTTTGTTGCGTTTATAAATGTACATCATTAGCACGCAGAAGTCCAGAAATTAGTTTTTGTAATTTCCCGAAAGCAGGAACCAAAATTCGATGGAAAAGTTTATTAGGGCAGTTTGAAAATGTTGATGGACGAAAGTTGTGAATCCATATATTAAAAATAGAAAAACACCGAGCAAAAATACGCGTGTGTGCTCCTTGCACTTTATGAAGCAAGACTATATTTTGCCAGGAATAACTGCATGATAATAATTACTACATGCTTTTTTGTAATGAAATCTGAACTTATGTAGACATACCTGGACAAAGAAGACACGCTTACCTGTCTACTAATCTTTCAAAGACTGTAAGTGTAAATAATGCGGATCTAAATTCAAAAAAACAAAGGCTTGAATCTCGTAATCTAAAAATTCAAGAGAACGCTTATCTGGCAAAGGACGCGGATATGAATTTTCACGCAATCCCTCAAGAAAAAAATTAGAAAAATTAAATAACAACTGATATCAACCCCACAGAAAAAACCCCGATTTGGTGAAAGAATAGTTTAGGGATGCAACATGCCAAATTAATAATAATAATAATAATAATATTGCTTTATTGCATAAGTAATAATATTACATCGCAATCGTCAAAAGTAGTTATAATGCCTAGCAGTGGTTGGTTTCAAAAAATTCGTTTAGCGTATAAAATACATTTTCTAATAACAAAGATTTCATTTTATATTTAAAAACAGACATTTTTTCGCTAGATTTAATAGAGATGGGTAAGTGATTATAAACTTTTAGCCCAAGCACATTAGGAGAATTTTTAGTTTTGTTTAACTTAGCAAAAGGAATTCTCAACTGATTATGATTTCTCGTGTTCATATAACCAAGCTGTGAGTTAACAGTGAACTTATTCTTATTTTGATATATATAACAGGATACATCCAAAATGTACAACTCTATCAGTGTCATAATTTTGTATTTTAAAAAAAATTCACGGCACGAATGTTGCGGTTTAATATTTGCGATGCATCTAATGATGCGTTTTTGAACCACGAAGACTTTATTGGCGTGTGTAGAACTACCCCAAAGTCTAATACCATACCGCAGCCTCGATTCTACAGTTGCATGATAAAATAACAATATCTGATCAAAATTCAAAACACTTTTCAGATGTCTGACCTGATAAATTACTGAGTTTAATTTCGAGCAAAGTTCATCGCAATGTGTTTTCCAAGAACCAAGTTCTTCAAGCCATATACCTAAAAACTTGGTTTTGGTACTGTTAGTGATGGGCTCCTCATTAATGCATAATTCAAAATTTTCATCACTTAAATGGCTATTCCTGAATCTAGTGAAGGAAGTTTTCGAATGATTCAGGTACAGTGAATTAATCATGCACCACTCATATAAAATTTCTAGTTTATTATTGCATCTATTTGTTAGTGTTTGGGAATTTTTATGTGATAACAATATTGAAACATCATCTGCAAAGAAAGCGAGGATGCAGTCGTTTTCTAGTTTTTCATTTAAGTCATTTATGAAGAGGTTGAATAATAGGGGAGAAAGCACCCCGCCTTGAGGTACCCCTACAGAGACTTGGGATAGTTCAGATTTGTTGTCAATATTGCCATTTATAAATGTGTATTGTCTGCGGTTTTTAAGGTAGCTCTCAATCCAATTTAAAGCAATTCCTCTAATGCCGTACTGTTCCAGTTTGCTGCAAAGAAGATCATGGTCTACTAGATCGAAAGCACGGCTTAGATCCCCAAAAATGCATACCGGATACTCGCTAGCTTCCAAGTTTTCAAAAATATTTTCGACGACATATTGGACAGCATTAATAGTGGATAAATTTTTTCTAAAACCATATTGATTATTACTAATAATGTCATGTTTCGTTATGAAAACTTGTAATCGATCTAGATAACAATACTCAAAATTTTTTGAGAATATAGATGATAAGGCAACAGGACGGTAATTCTGTATAGCCAATTTACTATCTCGCTTGTGAATTGGTATAACCTTATTAATTTTTAGTAGATCTGGAAACATTCCCGATTCAAAAGAAAGATTTACAAGATAAAGTAAAGGAGAGATAATGAAATCTAATACAAGATTTATCAAGAAGCTAGGAATGTCATCAGGCCCAGCCGAAGTTTTGTTTTTGATCTTTTTTTTCAGCAAGTTGGAGAGTTCATATTCATCAAAAGGGGCTAGAAATAAACTAAAATCAGGGCTCTTCCTAAAGCCAAGAGAGCTACTACGGTTAAAATTCAAATTATTTTTTAATTTTAAAGGTTCGTTAATGAAAAAAACATTAAAAATGTTTGCGATCGTAGTGCTGTTGCTCACGATTTTACCTTCATGCATAATTTCGGTTTTATTATTGTAATTTGTAGCATTACTTTTCTTAATAACCTTCCACACTGATTTATTAATATTACTTGATTGGAAAATCTTATTTTGAAAATAAATTAATTTTGTATTAGTAACTAAACTTACGTGATCACTCCTAGCTTGGTTATATAGTTGCTCAAGATCTGGATGATCTTTTTTTAGGAGATACAGATCATTCAATTTACTACTCGATTTAATGATGTCATTATTAACCCATTCAGCTCTGCCATAAATTTTCTGAGTGTATGAAGAGAGAGGAAAATGTAGATCAAAATAGTATTTAAAAGTTCTATGGAAACTATCAAAGGCCTCATTTAGCCCTTCCGCTTCGAAAATTTCACTCCATGTTTCCAGTGCAAGTGCATGACTAAAATTAGCAATATTGTTTTGACTAAAAATTCTCCTACTCGCTGAAACAGAGTGCACTTGAGGTGATACAATATTTACAGGAATAGTAAAGAGAACTGCATCATGATCAGAAATGATATTAGGTAATATTTGACACATGTCACTATTGATATTGATATTTGTAAAGATCTGATCTAAGCAATTTTTTTTACGTGTTGGAACGTTTACAATGTGAATTAGATTCCAACTTAAAAGAATGTCACAAAGATATTTAAAATCATCTAGATCCCTTCTAGGATCGATATTTATATCACCAAGTAATATATACAAATGCTTGTTATTATAAATTTTTTCAAAAATTCTTTGAATCATGTCAAGAAATACCTTTAAGTTGGATCTATAAGGTGGTCGGTACACAGTTATAATATTCACAATCATATTTTCACTGGGAACCCACTGAACACCGCACAGTTCTACTTCTTTGTCAATGCAGAAGCTGCTGAGATCCAATGGCTGTACTGAAATATCTTCTTTGAAGAAAATAGCCACGCCACCTCCTGTGCAGGATGTACGCGAATAAGAGGATGCCAGTTTGAAGCCTGGGAAACTAAATGATGCCATGGCAATTTCGTCACCCCACGTTTCACTTAAGCACATAAATAAAACACTATTAAAAGTCAGAATTTCTGATGTAATTATGTCAATTTTTCTTTGGCTTAATGAACGACAGTTTACCAGCACCACTACTGAATTTTTATTTATCTTCGCGCATGAGTCACGAATACTATACGGTTTTAGAGCTTGAGGCTGATTTTTGAAAAAATCTAGTAACCAACGTACCCGCCGGCCACCTCTGTGCTTCAATGACTTTCTCTAAGTTTGTATAATTTATTATCACCTTACAATACTTCTTTTACTTTGTACAAGGAAGTAAAAAAGAAGATTATCGCAATGGGGTGCGATTACGATTTTTTTAAATGTCTGGGAGTAGCCAATAACCAATGAAATTGTCCGGGATCAATTTTTCTTATTTTATTTAATGGTAATTAATAAAATAAAGCTAGTCCCAGACAGTTTGTTATCATATCCTCCCAACTGTAAGTGGTCGACGAAATCGCAAGGGTGCTGTGACCCTTATATACAAGTAGGGTGTCTGGCCATAATTTTTTTGTGTCTTGTGAGGTAAAAATTGTCAGTTGACTAAAACCCGGATAGAATGGCATGAACAATTTTTGTTAGATAAAATGCACAGCAATAAAAGGCTTTACCGCCCCCCGTAACGTTTGAAAATGTCTGGCATTGATTATCGGCTAACATTTACATATACTTAATTTCATTTTATGCAAGTCCCATACAGAATACCGAGATTCTAAAATGTCATATTTTTGAACATTTTTGGGTCATGGCCCACAGCTGGGTAGATCGTCTTTTTTTTCGAGGAAGACAGTAAATCGTTCTCCAGGGTATTTAAAGTAAGCACCAAGGGTCAGTATTTGGAATACCATGATACATTTTTCACGTAGCACTAGCCCCCGGCACAGAAAACAGCAAGCTGTTTGTCTGTGCCCCGGTCTATATTTTGAGGTTCGTTTTCACATGACAGATCTCAGTTCTTTATTTCTTATACACTTATTTATGAATATTATTACATTTTAGAGAGTTTGTACTGCTTTGGATGTGTCACATGTGACGCTAAATAATATCAAAAATGAATTCGAACGTGGATAAAGATAAATACCGTCCCCAAAAAAATAGTCATCCGTCAAAAATCAATGCGAAACGTTGCACTCTGCAGTTCGACGTACTTATGGGTGTATTCTAAACACAATCCGTTAAAATATATTATGTAAACGGATTCCGTTAAAATATTTCTTATTAACGGATTCTGCTAAAAATTCTATTCACAATATGACATTTAAACGGATCCGTTAAAATTAATATAATAAACGGATCCGTTTGCTACTGTAGGGCAGTGTTGTCAAATTGTAAATGTCAACATATTTATATTTTGATAATAACAAAATATATTAAGATCTAAACAGATATTTGTGATATATAAATTTAGAGATACTATTTAGTAATAAATTTATATCAAGAAATAATCATAATAAGAATATATTCTTTAAAATAAACTTTGTAATGTTGGTAAATACTTTGTTGTAATAAATGTCAAAATTGCCAGTTTCATAACCTTTTGATATTATTGTAAATTTGGAAAAAAATGGGCATAAACAAAAAAAGTCTATAAAATCATAATTCGTTACATATTAAGCGCAGCTAAAGTAATAATGAAGAAGACCCCCAACATATATCTTGAAATTATTAGACACCACCAAGCTAATCTACGGTATCGAGAAAATAAACATACGCGGGGTCACAATTACATATAGGCGCATGCACTTTAAAAACTACACAAATTATAAAACACACATTATGAGCTTGATTTTTAATTCTTCGCAAATATTAATGAAATTTTCGCCATTAGATTTATTCATCTAATCAGTATTCTTCGAATATAATCAAAATGTCCATTGTTGTAATCACAATATTCTTTGTTGCAATAAAAAATATCCTTTGTTCTAATCAATAATTAAAAACAAAGGCACCAATAGAACATATGTGTCTTGGGCCCCTGAAGATTAAATGCAGTCCTGAAAATATTTGAATATTTTTAAAACATTAGGTAAAGTTCAAGATTTGCAATGTAGAGTAAAATATATGCTCGTTTCATTAGAGAAAGCATTTTAATTTTTTTTTTGAGACCGATAAATGGATAATTGTGTATTGTTAAAATCTTTCATCAAACCGATTTTTTATAGGTTATGTACGAGTATAATTTTGTTATAAAAATTATTTATTTCTACTTTCCTTTCAATTACATTCTATGAATCCAAGGGTCGGAGCAAACAGTAAAGGATGATAACGCCATTCTCTGTGTATAAATTAAAATTTTCTAAATATTTATGTATTAAATGTCGTCCGTTTACAATTAACGGCTATGAAACATTCTCCGTTTAAATTTTATTTATAAACGGATAACATAAACGGATCTCCGTTTATATTAACAGATAGTGTCTTTAGAATAGCAAAATCTAGTTAACGGATATCTTAATTTTAACGGTCCGTTTATAAATAACGGTATGCCTTTAAAATACACCCATAAATATTTACATGTGTGGTTAGAGTTAAATTCTGTTTAAGGCCCTTTTCATAATAAATTTTAAGTATTATAATTAAATTAAAAATGATTTCTGCGTTGTACTTTCAAAGCTGTTTTTTATGGTATTAATTGTTGTAATCAATATTTATTATTGTAATGAATTATAATTAAAAAGATAATAATTTTCATTATATACCGTTTATATTATTTCTAATTTAAAGTCCATAAACGATGATCAGATTATAATGAGGGCATAATGAACTATTATGCCCTCGCATAATGTCCCGGTTGTTATAGATATGTTTATATACACCGTATCCTAGCAATAAACAGTTCATAATACTTTAGTAGTAACAGCGAGTGGCGTTACCTTAGCTTCTTATACCGTGGTTAGCATAGGGCTTATACAATTCAAACTTTTTGGACGCCATCTAGTGAGTAAAAAAGTATTTAATAAATAGTTATGTAGTGAGCAAGATTTAGCTCCCCAGTTTGACATTTGTCACGTGATCTAGCATGTGATCACAATAACTGTTCTTTAAAAAGGAAACGTAAACATGTCAGATTGAACACATTTCTATATAATTACTTAAGTATATGATCTACTCAGTGCATACCTTGAAATTAATTCCTGTTTATTTCCACTTTTCTTCAAACCCCGGCATTCTAGCCATCTTTTCAACTGTAAGCCGGAATGATTTCAATGTTTTTAAACACAAATCGTGCCCCCGGTACATCATTTGTGTTAAACTCATTATTTATTTGTGAACTTGTTTTTTAGTGATATTTCAAATTCAAGGATCACTACATTTCAGTGCAAGAGATAATTAATAATAACAGGCACTACACAAAATAACATAACCAAAGTTTGCTGACTATATAACAAACAAATTGTTTGATCAACGTGGCGAAGTGCTGAAGGGGAGAGCATATGATTGAATCGGCCATGGTATATCACAACGACCAAATATAACTAGACAAAATTTCATTTGGTTTGTTTTGATTTCGGCTGGCCAGACAGAGAAACTAGAGATAGAGATATGTCTTGTCTAATCCGAGTATTTCTCATTAGAGGTTACCACTGAGGCCACGTACAGTATCAGTGTCTAGTTTGAAGGTTGCTCACTGGTTGCGCAAGTGTTCTTAGTTAAAATTGCGTGGTTAACTTTTAAGGTTAACATTAAATATTTTATAAGGTTTAAGAAAATCCAACGTATCACTCACAAAAATACTACAACTACAAAACAACGATAAAGCACACATGCTTCTACGTGGCCTCTAGTGAGCAACGTTCAAAATAAACACTAGACTTTACACTGTAGGGTACCTTTATAACCAGGGTATGGCTATGGCGTGGCACACGTTTCGTCCGCCATTACCGGCCCGTCTGTTATATGTGTTGTTCTTGCGCAAATTATTATGTATTTTCGTAGCAATTTGTTTTATTTTAATGAAAAACACATTTAATTATCATTTAAATATGTATTTAAAGTGTAAGTAATATATTTTATTTTATTTACTTGTGTAGTTTGTTATGATACCCACCACGATTACTGACATATTGAAAACAACTACAAATTACCAATATTAAGGCGGTTGTCTACTAGTCTTTAACCATCTAAGGCTTTGGAAGAGTAAAGGGGGAATCATGCAGTGGGCCGTACCTTACACGGTTCCCCTCTTCTAAAATTATAACCCTTGTCTGCTCTGTACCGTCAGATGTAAAAGTGTATGTATATTTAAGTTTTATTTTCACTACCACAGTCGAGTCGAGTGCTATGCTATGCTATGAGAGCTCTCTGCTTGAGGAACGTGCCTCAAATGCTTTATAATTGAAACAAAAATAAATATACACGTATGTATTAAAGAAAATTTTTATTTGAAAAATAATTATCATTAATAATCGGCATTATTAGTAATTTATTATTGTTACTATTATTATTATTATTATTATTATTATTATTATTATTATTATTATTATTAATTTATTATTATTTTTTGAAGAATAACAAAAGTATATTTTTTTAGAATAGTCGTTAATAAAGGTTTTTACATCTAAACCCACAAAAACAGATCCGATTTTAATAATTTATTTTTTAAATGTTTGTTATATTCAATTATTCAATTTCAGAAACATTTCAGCTGGGGCGCTCAATTATTTACACAGGTTGTCCGGATTTCGTAAACCTACATTGGGATCTCGGGAACTATAAGAGATACAACTTCAGTTATATGGAACATGTGGTATGCCTTTGGGAGTCCATCTTAAATGTGCTATTGTGTTGCCAAAAATTCTCATAGATTACTTGATAATGGGGGAGTACTGAAGATGGTCGATATTTTTCATTTCGAAATTATTTCTAAACTGTCAGTAATCGAGAAAAATGTTTCAAATAGAAAAGTTAGATAATTTTATTGTCTATTGAGTGGTGTACGAAAATAATTTTTCTATCGGCAAATTTTCGAAATGAAACACAAAATTACATTTTTTAAATGGAAGCCATATTTGATTATTACTTTAAGAAAATACTTATTTTTTATTTCTTTCGATTGGTAAGTATTAAGGACACCCTATGTAAATAATTGAGCGCCCTAGCTTGAATGTTTATAATTTTAAATAAGTAAAAATAACAAACATTTTTAAAAATTTCATCATAATAGGATCTGGTTTTGAGGGTTTAGAAGATTTAATGTTTTTTCCGCTTCATTGACTCGACTATATTACACCATTTTTTAGCATATTATGAAAGATTTTTTTTACCCCGATCTGAGTACTGGCGTTTTCCGATATCGGAACGGTAGGCCTATAATTTGTACATACAGATAGAAAGTACAAAAAACATTTTATTCCGTTATATTTTCTATTATTTAACAATACATTATAAAAAAATTTACGAAAAATTTTTAGGTTTGAAGGGTGAAACATATTTAAAATACAATAAACTTTATACCAATCGAAAGAAATAAGATATTAGTATTTTCTTAAAGTAATAATCAAATATGGCGTCCATTTAAAAAAATGTAATTTTGTGATATATCTCGAAAATTTGCCGATAGAAAAATTATTTTCGTACACCAGTGGATAGACAAAAAAATATCTAACTTTTCTATTTGAAACATTTTTCTCGATTACTGATAGTTCAGAAATAATTTCGAAATGAAAAAATCGACCATCTTCAATACTCCTCCTTTATCAAGTAACCTATGAGAATATTTGACAAAACAAAAGCACATCTAAGGCGTACCACATGTTCCATATAACTGAAGTTGTATCTCTTATAGTTCCCGAGATCCCAATGTAGGTTCACAAAATCCGGACAACCTATATAAATAATTGAGCGCCCCAGCTGAAATGTTTCTGATTTTGAATAATTGTATATAACAAACATTTAAAAAAATAAATCATCAAAATCGCATCTGTTTTGCTGGGTTTAGAAGTTTTATCTATATTCTCGCGTCATTGACTCGACTAGAATCGAATATCAAATTTTTGAAACGCAAATGTAACACTCTGACAACGATTATTTATAGTCAATTTATTTTTGCTTAATTATTCATATTTATTATTGCAATCAAATTTTCTTTATTATAATCAAAAATTTCTGTTGTAATTAAAATAAATACATACAAGAACAATTATTATAATCAAATTTTTTGTGTGATTGATCAATTTCTTTGTTGGAATCAGATTCTCATTATTGTTATCAAGCATTTCTTTGTTACAATTAAAAACTTTTTTTAAAGAAAAAACAGCCGCCTTAGGCTTTAGCAAAATTAAAGAATTACACAAATCAGAAATTGTTTATTATAATTTATTCAAGAAATGTTTTATTATAATAAATACCTGAGAAAATCTCTTAAATTTTGACACGTTCTTCTTTTTGCATTTAAATACAAACCACCTTTTTTGCTCTGTTTCTTAGTCATTATTTTACTTTATTATCGAATATATTTTCACTATACAAAATTAAATTATGAAACACTGTGCAATAGTAAATAAATTCACTCTTCTACTTTTACTGTACTGGGGTGGAGCCAAGTTAGTTCATCATAGATGTCAGGAGTTTCGGTGCGTTTCTTGAGTATTATTTGCGTAAAATGTACGTTTAGTTTTTCCATTAAAATTGCAATAAATATAGCGATATTTATAAAACAATTATAATTTTCTGGAAGAAAATGAATTTCTTTAACTATGTCTAATAACAGTTTTTTAAAATTGGTGTTTAATAATAGTGAAAAAATAACTTGAATATAGGCATATTTAACTGCATATAAATAATTATTAACACATAATTAAAAAAAAAAAACATTATTATAGAAAGGAAGAGGACAACTTAAGCTATCCAATAACATTTTATTTTTTATGAAAATGTTAAATTTCAAGTAAATTTTAATGGGAAAACGATGCACCCTTTCTGTCTATTCCAACTGCTAGTAGTCAACCGCCTTAAGCACAAACATTTAAATTTTTAAAAGGTAAGTTTAGAATATACAATTATTATGTAAATAAGAACTACAGATATTAAATTAGATGTGATAATAACAACCCATGTCATATATTCTATATAACCTCTAAATGTATGTCTTAATAATTGTGTATCTCTTAAATTAATTAATTTTTATTACCTTTATAATTTCACAGTGTGATAATTTAATATTCTTTTATAATATAATATCACATTTATTACAAATAAATAAGGAAATGAATTACCGATAATATGTGGAGAGAGGTCCGCCACAGGTGACGTCAAATTTATAAGTCCCCATTCCTTACATGTAGTTCGTAAGCTATATGATCTAAGATGTAAACGTATTAATTTTGAAATCCAGAAATGCCAACCTATGGTGAAAAAGTCAACTGCAATTATTTTAAATAAATTAAAAATGTATTAAAAACAATATGTTTGACTTTAAAATAATTGTTAATTTAATTAAAATGTACTTTTCTTATAGTATTTAAACAATAGCATTTATTTTCTTCATTTTCCTAAACATATACATCACACGACCATTACTACATTTTTTTTCATTTTGTAATGTTTTGATGACGTGCCTCCTCTGTATAAATATTAGTTTCTATAATTCGTTCATGTATAGATGACTTAAAAAATTAAATTGTATTATTGCAAATGATATTTTTATGTATGCATCTGTAAATCAAGCTTTATACTACAGTGCCATCTATCATAGATCAGTATAAGCCAAGCTAGCTCTGAGTTGATATTGCAAACGGTTCAAACTAAAGTCACTAGATCTAGTGACTTTAATTTAGTTCACTTCGGTGTTGTCGGTATTGTAAATTTAAACTCAATCTCTGTGTATATATTGTGTCAACCTCTGTTTTATCTACTACAAGTTATTTGTTTGTAAATAAAAGTTTTTGTAGGTATCGTTTAGTGAAAGTGATTTAAGTATTTATTAAACATGTGTTCCATGATTAATTTGTGCTTCATGTGCTTAAATGATAACAACAAATGCAACATTGTGGATAACAAAATTATTACTCAAGTAAAGTATGTTATGCCTGAAATAGTAAGTAATTTTATGTTTTTCTTTTATTTAAAAACATTGAATAACTTAGGAACTTATATTGAAATACGAAGTCATATAAAGAGTTAATCTGAAAGATTTTGTGTGTGTTGACATTATAGAGCCCGTGCGTGTGACGTCACGGATATTTAAAAATGGCACCCTAGTGGACCAACAAACCAGACTGACATATAGGAATGTGTTTAAAATGCTATAGTTTTGTGCTATAGTTTAATATTCCAAACGAGTGACAGTAGTGACGGGTTATAAATTTGCATCGGAAACAGATTTAGAAGATAGAATTATAGCTTTTGGAAGCTAAAATGGTTAGGTACGGTCAATGAGGTCCTATACTATACTAAAGTGCTTACAGCCATAAAACTCCAATGCTGGAGATAGGGATTAGCTTGTCGCCAGAGAAACGTCAAAACCATCATATAGATGAGAAACCTGTCCTTTTCTAATAACGGATTTCTCTCTCTTTCGAGCCAGTCCTTCGCATGCGCGAGTATTTAAGCCAGTTCCGTCTTCGAATTTTTGTTAGTTTCAATTGACAACTGACACGACCGTTGGTGGCAGCACCGTCGACAACTACACGTGCGTTTGATTTAGTACTCTAAACTGCCATTCGTATTACTTCTGCAGGCGTCATATACAATTTTGCAAATATAACACATTTCTGTAAAATTATTATATAAAAAACTAACCGATAAATCTTGTATAGAAGGTATTTTAATAAACTAGTCATTATTAAAAAAATAAAACGTTATAATTAAGCGAAAATAAGGATAACTACTGCCGAGGTTAGATTTCTACATTCAAATCCGACCTCAAGATGTTTTGTAAAAGGTACCAAAGTACGTTAATAAATTGAACATTACTAAATATGTGTCTAGTATATTTTTTAATTAGGCGAAAACATAATAATGCACAACATATTACTGTATAATTTGCGGGAGAAGCAAGACCTATTCTTTTATATATTTTGTGCTGTTTAAAAACTGGTGCACTAAAATAGGCTTCTGATGAAATTGTCATCCACGAAGATAATGCATTAAAAACTTTATTTTATACATTTCATTAATATTTTAATTCGAAATACGAACCCTGCATTGCGCCCGTCAAAGTTTAATTTTGTGCTCATTATACTAGCGATAACTATAATATTTTCACCGAAGTTCGATAATTTTGAAAGCCGACAGTCCATTTCATGACTTACGACCGTACAACAATCAATAAGTTTTGTTTTAATGTCAAATCAGCCAGAGTACTAAATCACACAGTTACAAATTATGCCGCCAGATGTCATGGCGCTTGGTGTCAGTTGTGAATTCTGCCCTTCTGTGGACGTATTAAGTGCTAATTTTGCCAACATGGTAGTTTTGTGTAGTGTACCATTTGTAAAAATTACACCGATGTAAAAACAAATCTTCATTTTCATAGGTAAGTTATTTCTTCGTGTTTAATTATTTAAAATATAGAGTTATTTTCTTTATTCCATATTTATTATTTACTAATAAAATTTATTTTCTAAACAATGTAATACTTGTTATTATTATAACATTATAACGTAAATAAAGTATTACTATTCATAACAAAATTATAGTCAGTAGGGATTGTTTAACAGTACATCTTTGTTTGAAAATAAATTATGATTGTCATCATTAATTTTAATTCTATTGCAGATATTTGCATCCTATCTTCCATAAAGCTTCAATTTCTTCTTCAATTGTATAAAATAAAATTATTATTATGATTATTATTACTTGCAAATAAAATTAATGTTCTTTATAATTGTGTAAAATAAAATGATTAATATGACTACTTCCATATAAAATGTTTTATTTAATCCTTGTGTAATTTGTTGACGCTTGTTTGAGTACTACTGTAATAGTGAACCACCGTTTGAGAACCGCCGTTTAAAAAGAAATACTAGCCGTTAGAGTGCAATGGAAAACCCGGCGACACGATTTTATGGCTGTAAACACTCTAGTATGGTATAGGACCACAATGGGTACGGTAAAGAGAAGTGATCTTACGAAGGTAAAATAAGAATAAATATAATTGTAGGTACTCTATTGTAGATATTTATTAAGTATTTTGACTGATGCGTAATTTATTACCTACAAATAATATTAAACTAAAATATGTCATTATAACGTAAACGAACGTAGCCTGTAGCCATAATGTTTTAGTAATTTAATTGCGTATGTTAGAAAATAGGACAATAAAGGTACATTCACAAATAAAAATTAGGTTCAGATTTATGGTTTATACTTTCGATTTAAAGACTTTGGCCGCATATTATGTAATGACTCCATTCACACTTCAGAATTTAGTGTCTAAATCCAAATCATAAAGCTAAACATTGTAAGGTCCAAACTTTAGGTTTATGATTTAGTTTGACGTCACAAACTTCACCAATGAGAACGAGTCTGAAACGATATAGATATTTACACCCATCTTTATTTAATATTCACTTGGTGGATTCGGCTCATTAAACAAATGCGAGAAGAACATGGAGACTGTCAAAACTTAATTGTTAAAATATATCCAATAATGCCAAGCGAATGACAGTTTCACGGCGCTCAATAGGTACTGCTCTACCGATATTTTAATCTTGTTTTTGAAGCATATACATAGATGTCTGTACATACCAAAACTAAATTACAGTTAATTTAAACTTACATTTATGAATGACATACTTAAACCTAAACAAAAACCATAAACCTAATTTTCATTTGTGAATATACCTTAAAAGTGTTTTTATAGAGATATTAAAAATTTAATAAAATTATATTAAGAGTATTCACATTGTCAGCTAGCTATACAATCTCAATGAGCTCATACAATGTCACCACTTTGCAAATCATACAAGATATTTAGAAGATAAGATGTTTGCTAGTAACTTTTGGGAAATGAAAACCTGTAATCAGCCAAAAAAATTTATAGTTTAAATTTTTAAAACACTATATCATATTACTAATATACCTTGTCTTCTGTTATGCTCAAAGCACACTACAATATCTGAATATAAGGTTTTGGGAAATTATCCGGACCTAAACATTGTATTCATCTCAATACGACATGGATGTAGGTTGTGATTATCAATAAAAGATACGTATTTTTAACATTTAACATCCACCAAACTCAATATAAACAAAGGCACATAAAAGGTTTGTTGGTCCACCAGGCTGACGTGATGCACGCGACCTATAAGGGCCAGTTTTTCAATCTCTGGTTAAAATTTTAACCAACAGTCAAATGACAGATTTATCATTGCTGTCAAGAAAACGATGTAATATTGTTTACTTAACTGTTGGTTAACATTTTAACCAGAGATTGAAAAACTAGCGCTAGTGTATCAAATGAATTTATGGTTAATTTTACAATCCCTAGTTAAAATTTTAACTTCCAGATAAATGAACAATATGTCAGATTATTGCCATATGTCAGTTTATTTCGTCTCAGTGTTGTTTATTTAACTGGAAGTTAAAATTTTAACCAGAGGTTGAGAAGATTAGCCCTAGCCCATAGTAGTGTATATAACGAACTTCATTACTCTGTTTCTATGCCTTTGATAAATCCCCCAAGTAAATTCTGTGCTGTGCTAAATTGTTTTGTGGAAAGGAACGTATCAAACATGCCATATGATAATTTATTACTCAGAATTGCTTACCAGGTTCTGCATTATCAGTATTATTATTTTTTAATTTTCCAATACACGAGGTTGCGGAATTTACAACAAATATAATATATGGGGTGTTGACGATGAGGTGCCAACATAGGGATTTAACATGGGATTTTAGTTTTACGTAATTTCACGCTCTTTTGTTCATTTTACGGAAGACTGTGCAGTGCAAAGTTGTGCAGAATTAAGTTATATACAAAACTATTTTTACATTTCTTATTATGTTTCTGGTTTCTTAAAATTTTTAAAAATAAATTTCAAAAGTTCCATTATGTAGTAGCATTAGCCATGACATGACATAGAAAACAATAAAAAATTCTGTCAATTTTTTTTGTGTAAAGTAAATGAAGTAGATAATGTTTATTCGAATAAGGAACGTATTTTTATCATTAATTATTATCATGGAAATAGGTATTGTAATGTGCAGTGCCCGCCGTCGCCGCCAATGTCATCGCCGCTGTCCCCGTCGCTGTCGCCGCCACTGTCACCGCCACAGTCGCGGGGTCGTGCGAGCGTCTATTGTTAGCGATGATTCAACGGACCTGTCTGAACCTGCTTAATTACGCGGTTGATGTAACCTATTGTGTTTTATCTAGAATAATACTCTCGAATTCTCTGGAATAAAAATGCCAGGGTATATAAGCACCGTTAGCGAAGGCACTGGACAGTCTGATATAAATAAGCGTTGCGTGTTAAACAGTTAGTGATATAAACAGATAGTAGACAAGTGGTTAATATAAATAAATACAATTGTATAAATAAATAAGTGATCTATATATTGTTTAAATAAATAATCTTAGTGTTTAAGTGTTTCATAATATTCTTAGTCTTAATTAGTGTTTAATATTTGTTTAATCGTAGTGTTCGTTATATTTATCATCTTTTAATTATATTTAATATCTATTTATCGTTATAATAAACTTTTATTTTAATTAATACTAATTGTCTAACATTTACACTTCACCCAAATAAATAAAAACGTTGCAGTACCAAAGAATAAGTGATTTTTTTCCATAAATCAAATTGATGTTTGCCGTATATAAATAATTTCTGAAAACCAGAAAAAAGAAAGTAAATGTCATGGCTATTGTTACGAAGTAACAGAAATTTTAAAATTTCTTTTAAACTTGTGAAGAAATTAAGAAGTTCATAAAAATGCAAAAATTGTCGTAAATGTAACTTTTAATTCTGAACAACTTTGCACTCTACAGGTTTTGCCGTAAAATGAATAGGAGAGTAGGAAATTGCATAAAACTAAAATCCGTATATTCGCACCTGACCGCCAACACACTGTATTTCCATATTCATAGTAAATTTCATTCTAATTTGGATATACAGGCGCCATATCTACCAATTTTGACATTTTAAGCAGTACACTAGGTGACCTAGAGGAATTTGTTTTCGCTAGCCCGCTAGACTAGCGGTTGAAACATAGCGGACCATTCAACAAAGTTCGCTAGGTTAGTGAGCTAGCTGCTAGATACGGCTGAACGCAACCATTGACTACGTTTACACGTATGAGAAAAATTTACTTTGACTTGACTTTTAAAAGGCGACTTATGAAAAGTCAATTTAATGGTGCGTTTACACATAAGGTCAAATATACTTCACTTTACGTTTGTTACTTGTCCTTCACTCAACTTTGACTTTGACAGCTAAGTAAAGTTTGGTTATAATACGTGTGATGTAAGTTACCTATTTAACTATTATCATAATCATAAAAAGAATAAATTATTTATAGAAAAAATGGATAGTAAATTACAGTTACTAAATTTAAGCGCGATATTTTTAAATAATATAACTATGCAGCAACAATATTGGATGCGAAGTAGATTAAAAAATAATCGCATAAAATATTTTAAAATTCGAGAATATTTTAAACTCAGATATAAAACACGAAATTGTGTAATTAAATATCCAATTATTAGGAATTTGTGGATGAAAACTAGATGTCATTGTTAGGAAAGTAAAGTATGTTTCGTTCGTTGGTTCACACGACTTTTTAAAAGTCACTTATATGAGTCAAGTCTATTTTATTTTGGACTTGACTTTAGGAAGAAAAGTAATAGGCGAGAGTGTTTACACAACGGCAAAAGTCGCCTTTTGAAAGTCAAAGTCAAGTCAAAGTACTTTTTTTCTATACGTGTAAACATAGTCATTGATTAGTTTAGTGCAAAAATGAACCTTACAAAAACAAAGCATGTACATATAAATACATTATTTTTAACTTAAATAAAACAAATTTTGATATAATAGTATATTAAAGAACGTGTTTTATAAGACATGTTTTTTTCACACGCGTCAAAATTTAGCGTTAGCGAGTTTTCTAATTGACAAGTGCGAAAGAAAGTTATAAAATGAGTTCTTTATACTATTTTTTATATTTTGCGCCTTCTACAATTAACATTTACTTACTCAATTTGTGATTATATTTATAACCATTTGTACATTTTCATGTAAATAATCTTCCCTAAATAAAAAAAAAACAATAATAATTTCGACATTATATTATTAAAATGAATTGTCAATTAACTAAAAATAAAGTAGGTAAAAATGGGTTAAAGAAACGTCATCTAGTACCAACCGTCTAAAACAAAAAATTGCGTATCGAAATGAAGGTCATTACGATACGCAATTGCGTATCGTAATGACTTCATTATGAACGTAAAATATAAAAAAGTTTATTTTAACGTGAAATATGGGATTTCTCATATCCATGGTTACGAATTTGAAAGAAATGTATTAGAGCGTTCTTTTTTAAATTATTGACGGGAGGTTATGTGCTGAGATATGATTAATATCCTTAGCACTTCCAATTACTGCAGTTCTGGTCTTCCTTTGGTTCGAGTGCTTTTCCACGACTGACCACTCATTGTCTACTTTCATTTGGCAAATTACTTAAATTTAAATCACTATTGTTTTGTATAGTTATGTTATTACTAGCAGATTAAATTTTTCCATTGTTCATTTTGTTTACTTTTTGTGGTGACGATCTTGCGTTGATATTAGTTTTAAGTTGTTTCTCGTTAGTTTAATTTTTATTTGGTAATTTGACAGATTTATTTTGTTTAGTCCTAGTGGATTTATGTTTATCGTTTACTCGTATATTGATAGATGACTCTACAGTGTCAAAATCATTTAATTTAGACTTAGAGACTAACAATTTTAGTTTTATCTTTTATAATTTATTTATATTTTGTTTGCCATAAGCCGCCACGATTATATATGACCCAATGAGTTATAAAACTTGAAAAATTTTATGTATTGTTTGAGCATTTGTAATAATTCCAGAAACGTTTTCAATTTCAACTTTTAATTGTTCTATATTTTAAAATTTTATATATGTATAAACTTGACGTCTATACAAATCTACACCGTATTACGTATCGACGCTAAATTTTATAGAGATGCTCTTTCAGCTTCCGGACGTGTTATAGAAGTACTTGGTGTTCAAAACTATGCACTCTTTTTTTATAATTAATTTTCAAACTTAACAAAAGAAGAACATTAGCATTGTTTTCCGGAGCAACCATACCGACAATCAAAATCTCACAATATATTTTCAGCATTTTGGCGCTGTAACCAACCTAATATTTTTGAGACGTACATGATTTATAACCTTACTTTTCCGTCGATCAAATATTTTCATTAAAAAATAAATATATTCGACTAATTTTTAGTATAAATAAATGATGTTTAGTTAATTTTGTGTTCCATGTAAATTTCAGCCGAATCCATAACCAAATAAAAGTTTTTGAAGAATTGCGAAAAATTCGCAACGGGCGTCATCTTAGAAATATTTAAATAAAACTTTGTCCAGACGCTTTTCAGATTTGGGAATA
The DNA here is from genome assembly GCA_963082715.1 of Harpalus rubripes. NCBI lineage: Eukaryota > Metazoa > Arthropoda > Insecta > Coleoptera > Carabidae > Harpalus > Harpalus rubripes. The sequence continues at coordinate 30,215,258 of OY720463.1, read as the reverse complement.
AGTTATCATACATTAAACCCTGTAGAATACGAATTTCGTGTTAATAATTTAAACTGTTAAGGAATTGTGAGCAGAATGAAATGCATGTTTTTGGGACAAATTTTTTGGTTTTTTTTAAATGTCGACCCTATTTTCCGGAATCCTAAGGCCTTTTTGACACTTTTAAAATATTAATTTATCAAAATGTACCCTCAGAGTTCGTTATTGTAAGAATGAATACTCTATCTTTAATCGATATCAAGATATTGCCCGTTTTTTAACCTCATATTTATAACCAAAATCTATAATTTTTGAATCCGTGTTTGAGTAGTTTTTAAAATAATAACCAAAATCTGTCAGTTGCAATTGACACTAATTTTTAAAATAAATGCCAGTAACAAAACACAATTTTCACATTAAAACAACGTAACTGACGTTACTAATTTGTAAAATTTTACCAAGTTAGCAGTCAATTTTACAAGTTAGTAAGTATTACTGATTAATTTTCAAAAGTAGTAGGCGGTATTAATAAATGAAGTTTAAAAGTGAGGAACAAATAAAGAGTTTTACCGGTTTCAGGATATTAAGCCTTTGTTTACAAATACATAATTAGGCTAGTAACTAAGTAGTAACTGTACAGGTGTCCCAGGGCGAGCTTACGCTATCTTTATTTTAAAAACTAATATTATTTTACGAAATTTTCCGACGTGCCCGTTTCAGCTAAAATATTTTCAAATCAGTGGCTCTTCGGTTTAACCGGGAATGGACCCTAAATTTCTAATTTTACATGGATTGCGGTATTTTTTATTTTATCATTGAATTCAGAAGAAAATTTGACATATGTAACCATAAAAAAATTTACTCATGATCAACCACTTCCGATGTAATTAAACTTTTTTGATTTTTTCACTAATAACAGCCAGATTTTATCACTCTGTATCTCGAGAATGGAAACGAGTTTCTATAATCTGTGAAAACAGTATTATAACGAAAACTTTTGTTTACAATAATATAAATTAATAGTCGACATTTTTTTCGAAAATTGTAATTTCTACGTGAACTTAAAGTTGAAGTTAACAAAATTCAAAAAACTCATTTTTTTAAATGGAACACCCCATTTTTTATTATGTAAATGAATTCTTCGTTAAAAAATAAGGGTAGTTTGTGTAGCATGTCCTATGTTGAAAGTTGATAGATTTTTAGTAAAATGGAAAATATTTATAATGCATTTATTTACATTAGTTACTAAATTTAATTTAAGCGGGCCATGGTTATTATTTATTTAATTAAATTTGTATGAATTACTATCATATTAAATGTAAAATACGAAGTAAACAGAAACAGAAAATATAATTTAAAGCTAAAACAAAATGATCATAGCCAGCTACACTAGACATAAATAAATACTAACGCATGCAATTTAAAAAATTTCTATTTTACTAAAAATCTATCAACTGTCAACATAGTATATGCTACAAAAACTACCCTTGTTTTTGATTGGAGAAGTCATTTAGATAATAAAAAATGGAGTGTTCCATTTAAGAAAATTGAATTTTTTAAATTTTGTGAACTTCCACTTTATGTTCACGTAGAAATTACAATTTAAAAAAATTGTCGGTTGTTAATTTAAATTATTGTAAACAAAAGCTTTCTTTATAAAACCGTTTTACAGATTATAGAAATTCGACTCCATTCTCGAGATATCGAGTGATAAAGAGGTAGCCGTTGTTACAGAAAAAAACAAAAAAAGTTAAATTATGCCGGAAGTGGTTGATCATTAGTAAGATATTTTTAATAATAATAATAATAATAATAATAATAATAATATATATATATATATATATATATATATATATATATATATATATATATATATATGTATATACCGTGTGTCTGTAGTAAAGGTGTACATAGGAGATTAACATGGGAAATTAGTTTTTTGCAATTTCCTGCTCGCCTAATTATTTTATGCAAAAACGCGTCAAATAAAAGTTTTAGGGCATAAAATTCTGCATCTAAATCAATAAATAGAATTACCTTTACATGCTTTATAACGACAGAAATTTAATATTAAAATGTCGAAAATTACGTTGAAAATATCGACAGACATGGAATTGAACAAAAAATAAATAAATGCTTGACGTTTTATCTGTCACAACGTATGTTAACTTATTTGACGTTTCTGACAATTTGATAAAACGTCAAGCATTTATTTATTTTTTGTTCAATTCCATGGCTGTCGATATTTTTAACGTAATTTTCGACATTTTCATAATTAATTTCTGTCGTTACAAAGCATGTAAAGGTAATTCTATTTATTGATTTAGATGCAGAATTTTATGCCCTAAAACTTTTATTTCATGCGCTTTTGCTTAAAATAATTAGGCGAGCAGTAAATTGCAAAAAACTGATTTCCCATGTTAATCTCCTATGTACACCTTTAAGACAGACACACGGTATTGTGTTCCTTAAGCCGGTATCCCACTGTAAAAATTTTGATAAAAATGGACGTAAATATTTTTATAAAAACAGTTTTGACAGAATTTTTATGAAAACTGTATTTACATGACGTCACGTAAAATTTTTGATGTGACGTCACATAAATACAGCAGTCTGTATTCATTTTGTTGGAAGCTGCGTTATGATTGGATGTTGATGCGGGCGTGCGCAATGCGGTTGCTTGAATCATGTGTAAAATCATTTTCTAAAGACAGCTGTTACTCCCTGACATTATTTGAACGGTGGTGAGCATTTGTTTATATTGAAATTGGAAATAATATGAAGCAAAATAATCAAAATGTGTAGTGTGGCTGACTGAACAGACAGCGTTTTAATTGATTTGTATAGAAATGAAGAAGTTTGATAACACACAAAATCGCCTGGATATTATAATAAATACGCCAGGCAAAGTGCGATTTTCAGCTGTTAAATGTTATTATCTTATAATAATCAGGCAATACAACATCAAAAAAATAAGTATTAAAGTTATTTAATATTTACATGCGTTATTCTTTGCATTTCTTTTTTCTCCTTTTACATTTCCGTCCGAATCCTATTAGAATACTCATTAATCGTAACCAACAAAGTTTTTCAACCAATAATTTTACGTAGTATTAGTATAAATATCTTGATCTATAGTTTATAGAAATTGTATTTTAAATTACCTATACAAATTTGCAAAAATAAAATATGAAGTAAATGAGAAGCCCATACAAATCCGCCTAGTTTAAGCATTTTAAGATGGACTTTATTCACCTATATACTCGCGTCGTACCCTTTAAGTAGTGACGATAAAAGGATTAATTTTTCAAAATTTATGTGTACACTAGATAGAACAATGCCTATCTTTCATGTGCCGAAATACACTGCCTTAATTGATTGTCACGTTTCTTACTTTACTTTCGAACCATGTCCATGATTTTTAAGAAATGGTCTTTCATTCGAAAAAAAATTTCTGTAATTTATTTCATCTTCTATTCGTAATTTGGTGTGTCTGATAATTAAACACTGCGTTTTCTTTTCTCCAGTCATAGACTAGTCCACCAGCGATGTTCTGATTTTTTTATTTTTAGTATAACTGTAACCCATTACTCCAGCAATTATTGCAGCTAACATTTTTTATTTGAATGGACGTTATTCATAATGAAATTACAAATCACAACTACCTCTGCAGAACAACAGCTACAAAATGAGGTTTAGTAGTATCTTTGGCGCCAATTCTCTTTCATGAGTTATGCAACACTCCATAAAAACGCGCAAAATTTTTTACAGTGGGATGCAGTACTTTTCATGGAACGTTTTTATAAAAAAAAATACAGAAATTTTTATCAAAATTTTTACAGTGGGATACCGGCTTTATTCTTATTTTCTGTATTATTATGACAAAAAAATATTATTTCGTTTAATAATAATAGTTACAATTGTTTTAGTTAATTGTTTTATTTCAAGCCACAGTCATGGCTCACTATTCTCTTTCCAATTAGGTGTATAAAAAAGTGCCCGCCATTTTAATTTTTAATAATGTAACATATGGATTATTTTACATGATTGTAAAGCAAATTTGATGCACTTTCAAATTTGTAAAAAATATGGTATGTTCCATTTGAAATTTCAAAGTAGATATTAATTACTCATAAACCGGAAGTGGTATCAGGAATATACATCCGTCATCAAGTAGCTTACATGTTCCTGTATAAATCATGTTATATGAAAAAAAATGCCAACTTAATAAATAAGCGAGATATTTGCTAGGTCCATTAAAATATAACACCCTGTATATATATATATATATATATATATATATATATATATATATATATATATATATATATATATATATATATATATATATAGCATTCCATTAAAAATAAGAAAGTTAGGGTCTACTTCCGGTTAAACCGAAAGTGCTACTGCTTTGAGAATATTTTAGTTTAGTTCTGTTTCGGAATCTACACTTGTCATACTACTTACCCTTAAATTTACGACAATAAGGTCAAAACCATTCTGTATACACGTCGGCAAAATTAGGGGAACGTCAAAAAAACTATGTATTTAAAAATATGTGAACCCTCCGTATTTCATATTTATATTGGCAATTTTACATATAGAACAAATAATGACGTTATAACACGTAAATATAGCCACCTAATAAAGATTGATTATCCTTTTTTGTCGAGGTATTAAATATTGCTCGGCCTTTAGTTTTATTAAATATGGGTGTTTAATTCGTGTTCACTGTAGATCAAGGGTTAACGATGATTTCAGCTTTTGTTGTTTTTCTATTCTAAGTATTTAAAGTAGCAAATATTTTTTTGAATGGAAAATTATTATTGTTAAGTAATAATTAATAATTTATAAAAACTAAATTTTCCATTATTTTGCCGCTGTGTACATACTGCATATTTAGGCATTGATATAGTTGTTTCTAGTTTAACATTTTAAAAAAGGCCAAAATATATTTTATGCAACAAGTGTGTAAAGTAGTACTTGCGCCTTATGCGGAAATTGTAGCACGAGACAAAAAATACTATTTTACACACGTGTTCATACAACATTTTCCTACAACCGAAATGGTATTGATGTTTCTCATAATACTGAGTGTATAGGCATCCAGCAGCTTCAAAAACTGTTGGTACTCTTCCTCATAACACTGTACAAAATGTAACTTAAACACTTTTATAATATACAAATTGAACATTTAATATTAATATTAAAAATTAGGTTAGGTTATAATACATGTCAAAAAAATGTTAATGTTCTTCAAAATTAGATTAGTACTCAATCTGTTAAAAAAAATATTAGATTTGTTTCATTTACAGTGTATATTAATATTTCATTAATAAATTTTATTACAATCATTATTATTTACTACCTAATTATATACTTGATGCGCTGTAAGTGTGCACTGAGACATTTATCAAATGCGGAGCACGAGCACAGATCGCTCCAGAACGTGGTCGAGCTAATCGAGTGAGCTCCAAGCCCTTGGATTCTAATACCGAACGTAACTTACTCCATACATGACCTGGGCGTCCATTTTGTAACTAGAAAGCGACAACGAAGACCAATTCAGTTGAAATACGAACCCCCCACCACTTTAAAGGTAGCCATTTTGCGCTGAATAAGTAATTTGAGAGGTCTGGAGCATTCGAATAGCGTATTCCATTGTAGGATATGATTTTTAGTGACACTTGTTGGAAATTTCATTCGGTCATGGCTCGTTTATTTCTTTTCTTTTAGAGTGAAGAAATTATGAAAAGAAATACTACTCAAAATTCAAAGATAAAGAGAAGATTAAAGACGCGATGATCCTTTTAGACTACCTTCGGAAGAATTTCAGAGCATATATTGGTAAATTTAAAAATAAAACTGCGTAGTAAAGTTAAAATTTCAAGACGAATAGATGATTTTACACAATTCGATAGAATGCGTGAATCTGAATAGAAAATAAACATGGCTCGCTCGCCATATTGATTTTGTATTCGTTATCGCTTTATAGTTACAAAATAGTGGCCCTGCTCATAGTTTAATTTCGATTCCACATTTTTAATATAACGTGTGTGTGCCTAAACCAGGTATCTGACATCAAAAAGTTATTATTGAAACATATGATTCTTATTGACCATAATATTTTAATCACAATAATAGTTATTTATGTATCAAGGGATTGAAGTTCTTATGTTATCACGAATGTGGATTATATTTGCCGAGGCTCTTCGGGCCGAGGAAAATAAACCATATGAATGTTAAAAAGAAACTTCAGTGCCGAGATGTCTATTAAATTTATTTGAAATCGAAAAATTGTGAAAATATAAGAAATATTTATATCATGCGTTTACTTATCTGACATTATGAATGAAATCGTCGTATAATAGATTACTTTAGTGCAGATTTCTGAAATTTTACTGACGATTTTTGTGCACTCTAGTGACGATTTCAAATAAACTAATTTATTTGATTAAAACAACCAGTATTACATGTAGTTATTAGATATTTTCAAAAAAAAAATTTTTTTTCATCAATATTAAGTGAAAATCTAAGATTTTAGGGGTAAAACAAAATTACAACACAATAATCTCATTCGTATACCATTGAAAACAGAAAAAAATATATTTTTAAAGTAATAATCCAATATGGCGCCCATTTATAATAAGAAAGTTGCTATTAATATCTTGGAAACTGCCATCTTGAATTTTATTGACATCACTTTTAAGTTTGCCTCATCAAATCATGTTACTTTTATCTGAAACATTTTTATGTATCTTTTGCAAGTACGTAGTTATTTGACATTTTAATAAATCGCGATTTTCAGTTTTTCTTTAATAACTTTCAAACTGTTCGGATATTTAAATAAATTTAAAATTCTGAATGAACACTTAAAACTGCACATTTCTCATTTAACCGACCTCGTAGCGTTTATAGTTTCCGAGATCCCAATAGAATACCACTTAATATGGGACACTATGTTTACAATGAAAATTTTTGTTTCAGTCAATCATCATGTTGAGGCTTCCGTTGCGCATCTGTTCCATTTGCGAAAATAAACTTCATTCGTTTAGTAAATTTAAGAAAGAATGGGTGCAGAACAGCCTACGTTTTCTAGAAACGTGGATCAAGGAGAAACAAAGCAACACAGATGTGACAAAGAAGTGTAAGATATCCGAAACAAATATTAATAAAATCAGTGAAGTTTGTGTCAAAGAGGGAGTGTTAGACAAGAGTGATAATCTGGACGTAAAATTAGTGGACGATATTTTAATTAAAGAAGACCCGCTACCAGAAAATCCATATGACAGAGAATATAGTGTTACACTAAAAGATATATTGAAGGAGGAAATAATAGACACTCATCTCCATCAAGAAAGCAGCGTTGACATGGAAGACGAAAGTGATCAGCATTCTGATGACCTTAACGATGTAGTTCCTGATAATGAAGACAGAACTGTTGAGAATAACGACAAAATTGATCAAAATTCTGATAGTGATGTAGTTTCGGATAATAGTGAAACTAACTCTGATGTAAATATTTTAGTTGCTAGTAAAGCAGGTCGTAAGATTTATACTTGTTTAATATGTGAGAAAAGTTATAAAAAATTATCATATTTGAAAAATAATCATATGAAAATTCATATGGGTAAAACAGATTTTCAATGCAATGAATGTAAAAAATGGTTTCTACTTAAACATCGCTTTAGACACATGAAGCAACACACTAGAGTAAAAGATTTTCAGTGTGATGTATGTAAAAGATGGTTTTTATACAAATCAGAGTTAGTCAAACATATTAAAATACATACTGGAGTAAAAGATTTTCCATGTAATGTATGTAAAAAGTGGTTTTCACGCCAATCAAACTTAGCCAGACATTTTAAACTGCATACTGGAGTAACAGATTTTCAGTGTAATATATGTAAAAAATTATTTTCACAAAAATCACACTTAGCCGACCATATTAAACTACATACTGGAGTAAAAGATTTTCAGTGTAATATATGTAAAAAAACATTTTCACGAAAATCACACTTAGCCAACCATATTAAACTACATACTGGAGTAAAACATTTTCAATGTGATGCATGTAAAAAATGGTTTTCAGAGAAATCGAACTTAGTCAAGCATATTAAACTACATATTGAAGTAAAAGGTATTCAGTGTATTATATGTAAAAAAATGTTTTCACGAAATTATTTACCCAGACATATGAAACAACATACTTAAGTAAAAGATTTTTAATGTGATAGAATGAAAAATTGTTTTTCTAAAACATGAAAAAACATTGGAATAAATTTAAAATAATAACTCGTTTTATTAATCTACCATTTCGAATCGTCGCATTAGGCTCATTTAATCCTTGAAAAGATTTAGGTATTTGTTTTGTTTGGGAAGTTATTTCGGAGTTATCGGTTTCAAATATATATTACAAGTGTATCTCTTTTTGCTTTTGTTTGTATACTTACAAACACCATTTTTTTCATTGCACTGTCGTCAAGAAATGTTTTGTTTAACATATCTTTAAGAAGATTTGTGCAGAAGGCACATCTCTAATATTCATTTTAATATTTTATGGGTGGATCATCAAGTTGGTATAGTATATTGAAAGACAAGTATTACAATGATCCTTATTGTAATACAAGTATAGTTTGCGTAATCGAGCCGTAAGCGAGTTACTTAAAGTACGAGTATTACAAATGGACATGTAATGCGTGTTTTTCATACTATATTTTTCCTATTTTGCATTAAATTACTAAATTATCATTAAAAAATATTAAAATATCAAGGATTATAACATTGACAGTTTCAATAAACATTTGAAATTTATTTTAGGTTAGCGATAAAATTTATATTTTTTATGTTATGAACCTAAAAATAAATACGTCGAATTTTAATTTAAACGTTACTGTTTAACATGTAATAAAAATTAAATGAAAGATATTTATTTGGTTTTAGACTTACCATCTTTACAATTTAAAAAATCCTCAAAAACATTTATACAAAATTGTTCATTGTAACTATGTTTTTTGACAAAAACAGTTGTACAAAATACACTTTGTGTACGCGAAATAGGAAAAGAATATTTGTGAAACGAACTTTCACTTTTCAATTAATTAAACAAGTATACAATGGATACTAAACTGCAAATTGTTTGCACTGGTGCAAAAGACGAATGTACAACAATTAATAAACATCAAAAATTTTAAGAAATTTTTATTAAGGCACGCAGCCAACCAAAACAATAAATTAGCGACATGTTCTCATTTTTTTTTCTCAAAACTGTGAAAATATATCAAAATGAAAATAACAGGAGCAAATAAGGAAAGATAATTTATTTCAAAAGCACATTTTTAAAAATTGTATATAATATTATTGATGAGAAAAAAAATATTGAATTCATTAAAATCTGAAATGATTATTTTTTATATAAATGCACCCAAGTCATGTATGGAGTAGTTTTATGTTCAAAATTTTATATCACAGGAATCACAAGAAAGTGCTGAATATAGCTGGATATATAGAATTTGCATTTTATGATTTATTTCTTAGAAAATAAGCCAACATTTGTACAATGTTTAAATCTGTAACTTTAAAAACATTTTTAAATAGATTGTCAGGTAATTTATGGAACATTAATTATACTCACTATGTAGAACTTTGGCTCAAGAATCACACTATATTTTTTTATTTTTTTTTAAATGAAAATTATATCGCCTGTTAGCTCCGAAATGATTTTCCAATGTTACTTACAGGCAAATTTAGTTTACTCTTTCGCCACCACGTGCCGCATGAAATTTGAGCTGTTGAAACGGAACATAAGGAGTTAGGGCGGAGCTTAGGTTATTAGATTACTGTAAGTTACCCATTAATAACAAAATTTAAACACAGTAAGTGGATCTTTTATTGCACAATTGGTTTCCATGGTTACATCATTTACTTACCGTCCACGGTGGATGGTAAGTGAAACATGATTCTAACAACTTTTTCCAAAAACACAAAAGACAATAAAGTTTCAATTTTTTGACATATGTGCATGACAGCTCTTGAAAAAACATTTCATTTAACACCAAGCACGACGTGATTCTAACAACTTTTTCCAAAAAAACAAAAGACAATCAAGTTTCAAATTTTTGACACATGTGCAAGTTATATATACATTTATTATGTGAATTCCTTTGTTCAGACATATATTATTACACGTAGGTGCTGTCTACAATATTTATATCTTATCATATTATTCATGTTACAAGTAAACAGCACGTGTTTAGTTGTTAATCATCATGTAGTATAAGAGTTACTCATAAACCATCCACAGTCAATTGTAGTCTTGACTTGTATCGATTCACATCGAATAAAATCTTTTTAAAAACAAACTTCTTCGGTATCATTATTTATTTTGTACAACAAACTTTATTCTTTCTTTGACCAGTGCGTCCCAATGAAACGTTCCTACAGAAACCAATATCCACCCTGGTTTACTGGTGATATTAAATCAAATATAAAAAAGAAGGAACATTATAGAAAGATGTCTAATAAATTTCAAAACAATCAGCAATATTTAATTGCTTACAAATGTTTACGTTCAAAATTAAAAGTAGATATAAGAAAAGCTACGCGGCCCATATTTCAAAATGTGATTTCTCAATTAAGGAGGATCCTAACAAATTTTGGCATTTTATAAATTCTAAAAGAAAACCATCAACCATACCTAGTGTTATGATTTTTAATAATTCTAATCTTACATCTCCAGGTGATATAGCTAATGCATTTGCTTCGTACTTTCATTCCGTGTACACTCTCTCTTCTAACAATCCTACTAACAATGCAGATACCTCTGGTCATAATTTTATTTCCCTGAATTATATTTCCAAAGATGACATTAGTTTGTCCATTAAAAACCTGAAATCAAATCTTTCGTGTGGTCCTGATCTTATTCCTAGTCTTATAATTAAAGATTGCACATATCCCTTTTCAAACGCTCTTTTTCATATTTTCAACTTAGCTATATCTACTAAAACCTTTCCTGATATGTGGAAATCTACCCGCATTACTCCCATACACAAATCCGGAAATATATCACACATTAACAATTATCGCCCCATTGCTGTTCTATCTAACTTCAGTAAAATATTTGAAAAGATTATTCATCAATTTACTCTAAAGTAAAATATCAATTATCAGTCTCTCAGCACGGCTTTATGGAAAAAAGATCTACGGTCAGCAATTTAGCGTACTTTACACATTTCGTCTCTTCAGTTCTGGATGTCCGGGGTCAAGTAGACTGCATTTACACTGATTTCGCTAAGGCGTTCGATCGAATAGACCACAATATCCTAATCAATAAGCTTCAGTCCTTCTCAATTTCTACACCTCATATCTCTTCTATCGTCTTACCTGTCAAATCGTTCTCTCTTCATTCAATTCTTGGGCTATAAATCTTCTTCTTTCTTTGCCACATCAGGAATTCCTCAAGGTTCAAATCTTGGTCCTCTTTTGTTTTTGTTATTTATTAATGATATAACTGATGTTTTAACTTGTGATCATCTGTTATTTGCTGATGACTTAAAAAATTTCCATCCAGTTTCCACTACTTCTGATTGTGGCATTCTTCAATGTGATCTTGATCGCTTATCACAATGGTGTGCTTCAAACAACCTCGCACTAAATTGAAACAAATGTTACTCCCTATCTTTTACTAGGAAATCATCCCCTATTATTTACAACTATTCGCTTAACCATAACACTCTATCCCGGTGTTACACCATCCAAGATCTTGGAGTTACCTTCGATTCTAAATTAACCTTCATTACTCATATTAATAATATATCTAACTCATCGATTCGTCTTGGTTTCATTATCCGCAATGCCTCATCTATTTTTATTTTATTCTACTCTTTCATACGCTCAAAACTTGAGTACTGTTCCTTTATTTGGAGTCCATTCTACGAAATTCATCAGGACCACATTGAATCTATTAAAAAAAAATTCATGAAATACATTTTCTTTAAAATTCATCAACACTATCCAGACTACTCCGTTAGTTATAATGACTTATTAATGATGTTTAAAATGCCCAGCCTGACGTGATACAATTTCAGTACACTACCTTTGTAAATTGATACATGGCGAGGTAGATGATCCTAAGAGTCTGACTTCCCTTTCCTTCCATGCTCCCATTTTTGCCACGCGTAGTTCCACAACCTTTTACCTACTAACCCCTAGAACTAATGTATTCTTCTCATCGCCTATTTATCGTATGTGTCTACTTTATAATCTTAGTTTTTCATCAGTTGATGTTTTTCAACTCAAACCTGCACAGTTTTTAACAGCTATTAATCAAATTTGATTCCTTCTTAGCTACATTTATTTATATTTTTTTATCATTTTTTGTATTTCCATTTTCTCGCATTTTACTTTAGTTATGTATGTAGCAAATTGTACTTTATTTTATATTTTGTATTCTTGTGTTTTGTTCCTGCTCCCTTATTAGGCTTTCGCCTGTCGGGCAGTGTAGTTAAATAAATAAATAAATAATTAAAACAGAACGAACCTCGAAAACACACACGCAGAAATACAGATTAATAAAATACTAATTTATATTCAACAACTTAAAAACACAGTCGATAATGTTATAAAATCATTAGAATTTTGTTCATTGAACCAATTAGATATTACAATTATAGATCCCAATAGCCTTTTAAATATTACACGAAAACCGAATATCTTCCAGACGATTGAAACAATATATGTCACATGCACACTAAAGAGACAATAAAATACACATCCTTTTAGCTGTCCCAAATTACACAAAAACTTTATACAAAATACAACAATTCACACACACACCGTACTACGATTCCTCTTATAAAAAAATACTAGAACAACATGCATATTACACAACAATAAACATGTATCCATCCTTAAGTTTATAAACAATAAATATTGTATATCTAACTATAATCCTGTAAATAATTGTATTAACAATATATTACATAAACAAGTATATGATGATTGTTTAAGCGAGCAAATTACAATGAAAAATTATATTTCTCAAATACTGTTCACGAACAAACTAATCATTTTCTCGCCAAATTTACAAAATTTCGAATTTAATTGTGGGAATTTTATTAACGATCAAGATACATGTGCTATTAAGAATTGGCAATCTCAGAAATACAAACCCCTCTATCAAGAACATATTTTCGATAACATAAAATTCACAGAATTGAAGAAAGATCACTAAAATAAATGAAGCAAAATTAAACGTTACACATTTAAAACAAATCGAATCTGTTGAACAAATAAATAATCAACATATACCTACGTTCTGTGTAATCCTTTCTATTATAATAATTATAATTATTTTAATATCATGTAAGAATAGAATATATACCTTAGTTATGAAATGTAAACAAAACAGAGTTACAAAGAATATAGATAATAAAGATTTAGAATTAAATCCGTTGAAATAACGTTGTTTCTTGAAGGGGAGGAATTATAATCTTTGAAACACTGTAGTTTCAGAATTCGATACCACAAACAACGTCATTTCACCCGACACTTAGAAGATAAGAAAATATGTTCTAAATAGGTGTAAGAAACAAATGTAGACGATTTTTGTACCATCTTGGATAACAGCAACATCTACTGTAATAAACTAAATATTGAAATTAAAGTTTTTTTTTTGACAAGTATTGGGATCGAAAACATAATTTATATATACAGAGTGGTGGCTTGGACGACGCAGCATAGGGGTTTCAATTGTAAAATCTTAATGTGCAGTTATTTGCTCACCTAATTATTTTAAAGCAAAATTGTATTTAGGTTTTTGCCACAGAAAAAAATCTGATGTGGACACCACACGACTTCCTTGTACACAAGACCAATATGAAGTATAGACCCAAGTATAATATTGCACGTATTTGACGTAATTTGACATTAGCATCTATTTTTTAATTTTTTGTTATTTTTTTGTCCTAATCCATAGCAAGCTTCATTACAAAAACCAAAAATTATATGTTTTAAATATACATATCTCGCTTATACGAAGGGCTAATTTAATAATGCTTGATGTGCTAGACACAGAATTTAATTCTCCAAAAAATTTATTTGAAACATTTATTTCCAAAATCAAAATGAAACCATTTTATTGAAGAAAAACTGTTAACAACTTCAGGTAATATGTCACTTCCGGTTAGCCTGTTTTAACCAAAATCCACTATGTTATTCCAATTGACATAAAAGTCTTATATACCAAATTTGAATAGTGTTAGATTATATTTTAAGATAGTTTTTCATTAAAATCTATTATAGGCTTCAAATAAAGTACCATTTCTAGAAATTATGTAATGACCAAAAAGGGAGGTGCACAACTAGATGTTATAGCAGTCCTAAATACAAAATTTCAACTTTCTACGGCTTACCGTTTTTGAGTTATGCGAGATACATACGCACGTACGTTCGTACGTACGTACGTACGAACGTACGTACGTACGTACGTACGTACGTACAGACGTCACGACGAAATTAGTCAAAATGGATTCAGGGATGGTCAAAATGGATATTTCCGTTGAAATCTCAAAACCGAAATTTTTCGCGATTACAATACTTCCTTTACTTCGTACAAGGAAGTAAAAATACTGCATCCGAATATGATATTGTTTATAATTTTTCCATTTCCAAAACCGTAAAAATAGTCGAAACCAATTATAACATTTTTGCAAAAATCATTGGTGCCATGGAATAAAAATTTAAACAAATATCACATAAATAATTAGGATATGTCAGACAAGAATTTTACAACAGGCGGGGGTATTATTTAATGGTAAATGGAGGTTTGTTTGAACATTTTATGCCTTTTAATTTAAATAAGTTAAGGATCATATTCATAGTTGTTATATATAATCAACTATTACTTTGTTGTCATCAACTACAATAAAGGTGTTTTCATTTTACTCGTTTTGAAAATAAGTTTAACGTTAAGAATCTATGACAGATGTTTGCAGTTTTGTTTAAATTTTTGTTCTATGGCAACAATGATTTTTGTAAAAATATTGTTTTCGAATATTTTTACGGCTCCGGAAATCGAAAAATTATAAACAATAGCATATTCGGATGCAGTATTTTTTTCTGTTGCAAACACCTCAATACAATTTTGCTCTAGGGGAACAAATAACTATACATTACGATTTTATCATTGAAACCCCTATGCTGCGTCGTCTAAGTCACCTTCCTGTATATATATATATATATATATATATATATATATATATATATATATATATATGTGGAAAATTTTATATAGGTGAAACTAAAAGACCGTTAGAAATTAGGGTAAAAGAACATAAAATGCATACCAAAAATGGTGAAGTATCAAAATCTGGGGCAGCATATCATTCATGGGAGGAAGGGCACCATATGTTGTGGAAAGAAGCTAAAATACTCCACAAGGAAGAACAATGGAGGAAAAGAAAATTTAAAGAAGCAGTTTTTATATTTTCAAATGCAAATAATATTAGTAAACCTAGCGTTGAAATTAGTAACCTGTGGAAAACATTATTATGTCAAATAGAGGACGTCAAAATTTGACTGAATAGTTTTATCAAAGTCTATATTTTACAATTTATATATTTATTATTTATTTTATGTTTTATAATTTTATTATTATAATTATTTTGTAACCTGACGACGACTGTAGATTTGCAGCAGTCGAAACGTTGTAATATTTTAAAAAATAAAGACAATGCAAGTCCAACCAATATGTTTTAATAACTATTTTATTATGAATGGGATCCTCCACCATTGTAAAAAATTAGCACATGGGTCATTTATATTAAAACTGGACCATAAAACTGTTTGTTAAAATTTTTTCGAATAAAATCATGGGCCTTCCTCAGGAGCTGAAGAATTACATAGTCAAAATTACAAATAGTTACAGGTAATGTTACAGATCTACTTACATGAGAATAATAACTTTTTTTGTCGATTATTTTCGTTTCATTAAATTTAAAAATAATCGACAAAGAAAAGAACCTAAATAAACGACTGACATTAGAAATGTTACATATACAACAGGATAAAAATGATATTAATTTCAGGACGGACACCATGTACATGAGTAAAATATATACTAACGTTTTAAAACATAACTTTAAAAAATAGATATAAAAAAATTTACATCAAATAATGATTACAATTATCTTTCTTTTAAAATTATTTATTTAATTAATTATTATTTAAAAAAACAGTAAAAACTTAAACTACACTAAAAATAATAAAATTAAAATAATTTAAAAAACCGTTTTCGAATAAATAACTGTCTTAACACGCATTTTATACTTAGCAGTTCCATGGGTGTGGTCACGCAGAACAATACGTTCTTAGTTTTTTTATACATTTGTGTAAAATCTTTATATTTTTTATATACATTTTTTATATTTTGGACGAATGCCATGTGCTACAGGTTGCACTATTTTAATTTTTTTTCACATATTTTACTTCAATGTTTAAAATTATTTTTATTATTCTCATGTAAGTAGATCTGTAACATTACCTGTAACTATTTGTAATTTTGACTATGTAATTCTTCAGCTCCTGAGGAAGGCGCATGTGGGGCGCGAAACCGGTCGACCCGAGAATATAAATAATTTTTTTTTGACTGAAATCCAGAAACTTCTTTCCTTCATCATTATAGTCAAGCAGCTATTCTCTTATTAAATATAATGTTTATTATAACTTGCGTATATAATTATATACAACGACCAAATGTAACTAAACAAAACTTCATTTGGTTTTTGATTTCGACTGGCAAGACAGAGAAACTAGGGATAAAGATTAGTCTTGTCTAGTTCGAGTATTTCTCACTAGATGTCATCACTGAGGCCACGTAGAGTATCAGTGTCTAGTTTAAAGGTTGTTTACTGGTTGCGCAAGTGTTCTTAGTTACAATGGGATATGTGACTAAATTTTTATTTTTACATAATATGATACTAGACAAAAAAATAAAATACCCGTATTTTTTTACATCGATTAATTATTCGCACTTTACGAGAAAATAATTATTAAAAATTTGAGGAAGGGATTTGTGACGTATGAATGGTAGAAGCTTGAAAAAAGACGGTTAGACTGGGAGGGAAAGAGATAGTTATAGCCAGATGTAATCATGCCCCACCCTGCCACGCCTACCACAACATAATCGCGGCGCTGATAGGCTGTTTTATAACTGTCTCTTTCCTTCCCGCAGTCTATTTGTCTTTGTCCATGATTCTGCCATACTTACGGCATATATCCCTTCTCCAAAACATTAAATTGTTAATAACAAGATTATTACAAATTAATGTTTCGTTTTTATTATTATAATAAAAAGCTATAGTGGTTTGTTTTTATATTTTATGACGAATATATTGAAATTCGAATATGGTCACATACCCCATTGCGTGGTTAACAATAAAAGTTAACATTAAATAATTTATAAGGTTTAATATTTAAAAACCAACGTGTCACTCACAAAACTACTACAACTACAAAACAAAGATAAAATACACATGCTTTTACGTGGCCTCTAGTGAGCAACGTTCAGACTAAACACGACTATACACTGACACTTTACGTGGCATCTAGTGAGAAATACTCGACCTAGACAAGACATATCTCTATCTCTAGTTTCTTTCTCTGACCAGCCGAAATCAAAATATTCAGTGAGGAGGGATATGGAATGTTTTGTCTAGTTATATTTTGTCGTTGGTTATAATGCGCAATTATTTTTTGTTATATTGGTAGCTTGTCAGGCAACTGGACTGATATTGTCAACTGTCAAAAATTATTTAAGTAATAAATAAAACATTTTTAGAAGGTGAAATGTATTGCAGGCTAATTATGCTATAATATATATATACAGGGTACGGCAGAACCAATTGAGCAGTTTGGAGGGGCAGGTGTTCGGGCGGTGGAGGGGGTACGCAGCTGCACTAGGTCTCCCTTTGTTTTGTCGGCATCCCCATTTTAGTACACAACATGGTTTGGACATGAGTATATCGTGGTTTTGCCGTGCGTGTGTTTTATGAAAACAACCTATCTATGATTGCGACGCAATGAGCTTTTCGGCGACGGTTCAACATTCCGCGAAATAATGCGGTTCCTACTGCGAACACAATTCGGTCCTGGATTCGGCAGTTGGAGGAAACTGATAGCACACATGGTCGACGTAGATCCATCAGAACACCAGTGTGTGTGTGTAAGAACTTGTGCATTTTAACCAGGTTAGTACCTATTCGTTATATATGTTTTTGTTTTAATTTTTCATACTGCATTCTTTATTTGCATAATTTAACTAGTCGTTATTAAAAGTAAGCTTTTGACGTTAATTTTTGAGTTAAAATAGTTATTTATGATATGAATGTTAGAAATATAAACATTTTTAACAAATACTTATATGGTGCAGTATTTTTTATCTACAAACATAATTATTAAGTATCTACATTTTATATTTCAAATACAGATTTTTACACGATGCCGAATTCATTCAAAGTAGGAAGGAGGTGATCGTTGTGTTGTTGATGGCTGTCTGAATCACTCACGACGTGAAAAGAATTTGTTTTAGATTTCCAAAATAAATACCTGTTTTTATATTTTTTATTTATTTATTATATCATTTATACAATACATATCGATGGAAAGACTTTCCAAATTTTTCTACGCAATTATTTAAAGTTTGACGTTTAATTGAATTTCCCGCGCTCACATGCCAAATTTCATATCTCAAAATAAAATGACATTTTATACTTTTATCTATATGGGAACACACAATGTTTCATAATGTACATATATAGCCCTGTACATACCTTGCCTTATACATTTTCCTAACGTACAAATATTGTCGCGTACATTTCCTGCCTTATACAAATTCCTAATGTACATAGATCGCCCTGAACATACCTTGCCTCGTACATTTTCATAACGTACAAATATTGTCCACGAAGTTGGCGCGGGTCCTACTTCGCGCGCTCACAATTTAAAAAGTACATTCCGGAGTTCAGATATTTATTGAATCGGAATAGGTTGATAATTGGAAGCACTAATACTAATATATGACGTAAGTAATAAATTGTGGATGTTACAAAAATTAAAAATATGAATAATATAGGTTTTTATATAGGCGTAACAACTAGGCGAGCTTCCTCAAATAATTTCTATATTATTAAACATACAGTAAAATACTATGAGATGATCTTGTAGAAGACCAAGGGGGACATCCAACTAGAGGAGAAAATATTTTTTTGAAACCAGTAGTTCTCAAGTAACACAAAGTTATAATTTTTAAAATGATATGGGATATATTTTTTCGCTCATAATCATTTTATATCCTTACATATGAAAAATATTAAGAAAAATTCAATTGAAATTTAATTGAATTTGATGTTTATAATCATTTTCAGTAGGCTATGCATGAAAAAAAAATTGAGCTTAAATTGAAACGAAACATAAATATGTGT
The DNA here is from genome assembly GCA_963082715.1 of Harpalus rubripes. Classification (NCBI taxonomy): domain Eukaryota; kingdom Metazoa; phylum Arthropoda; class Insecta; order Coleoptera; family Carabidae; genus Harpalus; species Harpalus rubripes. Next base: position 30,195,798 of record OY720463.1, on the reverse strand, counting down.
TAATAAGCTTATAAATAGTGTTCTATTCTATTTGATTTCTATCCTTAATAATTCAAATTGACGAATAGCATTTTATGTTTTTCATACATAGCCCACTGAAAAATAACAAAAAAAGTTTGATATAAGATAAATATCGTGGAGGAAAATCGTCAAACACAGATACACTGACAGACATCATTGTAAAAATGGTAAAAGTGTTGCGGGGACCCTACTTCGTGCTTATTCACTGAAAAGCATTACCTCCCTTATAGACCGGGTGCTAGTATTCCAAATACTCATTCTTGGTACTCACTATTTAAATACCCAGAAAAAAGACGATCTACCCCGCTGTGGGTCATGACCTAAAACTGTTTTAAAAAATATTTTAGAATCTTATATTTTAAATATTAGAAGTGTAAAAAAAAACAAAATTGGTTGCTGTCATTACTATTTATTTTTACTAAGACCAAGCGACGTGATTTTTTTAAGAACGAAAGAAAGGAAGAATTTATCCAAATTTTCGTCCAAAAACGCGACACATGTATGAAATAAAATGCTGTACGTCATACACCCGTTAAATAATTTTTACGGTAGCTACTCATTTCGATTTATAACGTAAATTACTACAACGTTTTATTTTATACTGTATCACATTTTTCAATATCATTCGAAGGTTCGACTTTTGCTGCTTTCAGAATAATAAATGATTTCACTAAGTACTGTATATTATGAAGCGTGATTTTACATTATATTCTTATAAGGTTAAACGGCTCTTTTAACAAAACCAATTTACAAAAGGGGGTTCCTAGAACAAGCCAAAGTTTTATATGCATATTTTAATAAAAGTAAAGGTAAAAATTGTATAAATCAAGCTTTATGCCACAGTGCCATCTGTGATACAAATTGTGATACAAACATATTCTAACCTCTACAGGTATTTAAAAAAAGCATAAACAAATAACACATTTGGTATTTCGTAGGTTTCAACATTATTTATATTTAGCTTCATTGTATATACAAATACTGGCATTATGCTTTATTTATCTTCTACCGGGAGCTAGTTCTACATGAAATATACGTAACATGGTATTCCAAAACAATGATCCTTGGTGCTCACTTTAAATACCCTGGAGAACAATTTGCTGTTTTTCCCGATCCCCGGGAAAAAAGACAATCTACCCTTGTGGATCATGATCCAAAAAATATGGAAAAAAATATTTTGCATTTTATGTGTCTTAAGGTAAAAATTGTTAGTTGACTAAAACCCAGATGGAACAGCATGGGCAATTTTTGATAAGTAAAATTCACAGCAATAAAAGACTTTAGCGCCCCATGTAATGATTGAAAATATCTGGCATTTAATATCGGCTACCATTTACACATACATAATGACATTTTATGTAGGTCCCACACAGAGAACACCTAGATTCTAGAATATTTTTTTTAAATAGTTTTGGGTCATAACCCACAGCTGGGTAGATCGTCTTTTTTCCAGGGAAGCCAGCAAATTGTTCGCCAGGGTATTTAAATTTAAAGTGAGTACCAAGGATGAGTATTTGGAATACCATGATACATTTTTCACGTAGAACTAGTCCCCGGTCTATAAGGGAGGTAATGCTTTTCAGTAAACAAGCACGAATTAGGGTCCACACAACGCGATTTTACTATTTTTACAATGATGTCTGTCTGTGTGTGACGATTTTTTCCTCTACGATATCTCTCATATCAAACTTGGAGAGTATTTTTTTTTTCTGAATTCAACAATATAATTGTTTTATATCCTATGAATTTGATTTTTATGTTATTTTTCATTGGGCTATGTACGAAAAACAAAAACTGTTATTTGTCAAATTGAAATATTAAGGATGGAAACACTATTTATAAAATTATTAACAAATATTTGTTTCGTTTCAATTTAAGCTCATTTATATACATATATATATATATATATATATATATATATATATATATATATATATATATATATATATATATATATATATATATATATATATATATATATATATATATATATATATATAGCCTACTGAAAATGACTATAAACATAAAACTCAATTAAATTTCAACTGAATTTTTCTTATATGAAGATATAAATGATTACACGGTTGAATTCAGAAAAAATATTTTATTGAATGAGTCATAAAATATATACCATCCAATTTTAAAAATTATAACTTTAAGTTGTTACTTGAGAACCACTGGTTTCAAAAAAAAAATATATTCTCCTCTAGTATATTTAAAAATATAGAAATTATTTGCGGTAGCTTGTGTAGCTGTTACATCTGTATATAAACCATAAACCTATATTATTTATATTTTAAATTTTTGTAACATCTACAATTTATTACTTACGTCAGCTATTAGTGCATCCTAGAAATATCCACATACTCCCATACAACCAACGATCACAAATACACTAGATATAACTTCATAGCATTTGTTTTGTTTTCGGCTGGAGAGAAAGAGACAACTGAGGATAGAGATATGTAAAGGCCCCTCACGGAGTATTCGCTAGATGTCACTGCTTGTTTTATTAAAACGAACTGTACTATATTTGAATTATTAACGAAAACCAATTATAAAATGCATAAAACAAATTGTTATCAGTATTAAGAAAAGGTAAAAGTAATTGTATATAATTATTTATTTTATTCTATTGATTTTTAAACAATGTTGTTTTTATATACTTGCTTCTTATTCTATTTGCAGTTTTTTCTAAGTTTATTTTTGTTTTATATGTGGATCTGGATTTTCAAATAAATGTGTAAAATTAAATTGAGCAAGTGAATGCCATAATTATTTAATGGATCGTAATCCAGGATATCGTTATGAATACAGTCCTACCGAAATTCCCGTAGATTAATTTCTCATCGGGTCTCGTGGCCGCGATCCTGAGTGCCTGGTCGCGAATCTGGGGAACCGGAGGCGATCCCGACCGACACCAAATATTTTTCGAATTTTAAATGGCACAAAATTGACCCCTGTGGTCAGACAGAATTTAAAGTTACAAAATCGAGGCCCGAACGACCACAACTTCCAAACAAAGGAGCAAAATGTCATAAATACATTATATGGACTGTAGAGACATCTCTCGACAAACTTTAGAGTAGACTTTATATATCTCTATCTATAGTTGTCTCTTTCCGTCCAGCCGAGAACATAACAAACAACAGTGACGTATAGGGCATGTTTTGTCTAGTATATTAGTGGTCGTTGCATACAACAAATATTTTCCTTTACTATTTGAACTCCGGAATGTACTTTTTAAATTGTGAGCGCGCGAAGTAGGACTCGCGCCAACTTCGGAATTTGTATAAGGCAGGAAATTTACACGACAATATTTGTACGTTAGGAAAATGTATAAGGCAAGTTATGTACAGCACAATCTATGTACATTATGAATTTGTATACCTACCCCCCTCAGATTTTGAATCCATAAATAGTTTTAAAAATAATTTATTATTATTATTATTAATATTATTATTATTTGTAATTTCTGTTGACGTGAAAAATTATTTATTTAAATCATTAGATAATTGTTGAACAGAAATTACTAATAATACCTAATAAAAGCAAAATAATCTAACTTGACAGATAAAACGTTAAACATTTATTAATTTATTTTTTTAAATTCCATGGCTATTGCTTTTCTTTTGGGTGATTTTCATTTTCATATCTAATTTCTGTCGTTACAATTATTGATTCGGATGCAAAATTTTATGCTCTACAACTTTAATTTGAAGCTTTATTACCTAAAAGGAAGCAGGAAATTAGGAAAGTATGATTCTATATTATGTTAAATTCATTATCTTTGGTAGTTTCAGATACCATCCTGTGTATTTCGATGTCATAATTATTCTCAGTGAAAAAGTTTTTTTTTCAAAATTTAATAACGGAGATATTAGATTTTCACAGTTGCTGAGTAGTCATTCCCTTCAGAAAATGATAGCAAAATATCAAAGTTAACCAGAAATGGAATTACGAGGTTTTCTCATGTAGGCAACGATATTTGTAATTAACAAGGCATGAATATGTATGTTGTGGTGGGAGGTAATGTATTGGCCACATTAGATTTTGTCATAAAGTTATCAGAAGAACTGTCAAACACAATTGTTAAAACTTTTACAGGTCTTTTCGTTTTTTTATTGTTTATTATCAAAAACGAATATTCTTTTAGTTTATCTTCACTGCATCTGTTTTCCTTTTGACTTAGTTCATTATATTCTTCACATTCTGTAGCAAAACAAATAATATTCAACTTCATTTATTAAATTATAAGTTGTTTTATTCTTTTGATTATACATTTTATAAATATAAATATATATTATAAATTATATCGCTAATGTTTTACCAAAAATTTAAAACAATAAATACAGTAATAAAATAAAATAAAACACAAACAAATATACTTTCTAATCGATTTCGGTGTTATTCACCATCATCAGAGACAAGAGACATATAACGAAAAATTATAAATATAAATAAGATTTAAATATTTGACATAAATAACAAAAGTATAAAATACAAAGTAAGTTGGTATAAAATTATTTAAATCTAAAATTATATTAAATTATAGAATAAATTTGAATACACACAAATATAATTATGTTAAAAATATAATTAAAATATAATTAATTTAATAATGTTATAATTACTTAAAATTTTGTAAAAATTTGTATTACATCAGTCATAATTTTGGTTTTAAATACCACCACACCAAAAAAGGGTTAAAAAATACCCGTATTGTTCTATGAAATAAGTTAGGATTTTTTATGTTTTGGAGTAGTAGATAAAAATAAGTTATGGTAATATTATATTTTACGCATTTATGTAATAAATACAACGTATGCAGGTACATATTTCCAAAGAACGCGTATCCCACCATACTTCGCCACCACAATTCTTATCTTATTATAAACATGCATTACAATTAAATTTTAAAGAATTCATATTTGAAATTTCTATTAACAACCCGTCATGCATTTATTCAATATGAAAATTTATTTATTTTTTCGAAATATTATTTGCCTGATAAAGATATTTTTTTTTTAATTTTCATGGTATAAAACGTTTTCTAACATTTACTTACTCAAGTATACAAAAAATCGTAGCCATGAAACTATTATTCTTTATCTTTAGTTTTTTAATATCATTTGGTAAGTTGAATAGAGAATTGACTTTCACGAACTGTAATTATTATTACATAAACATACCGTCAGCTTGAAACAAGACTTTTCACAGAAAAATCGTCAGATCTGTACATATTTGTTAATAACTCTGCACTTGTTTATACTTTCTTTCGTGTTTGTATCTCAACCAGAGTCGTCTCATATGGGGAAGTTTTAAACGATGTCCGGTTTCGAAGGCTACCACCATTGAGATCTGAAAACAATAAGAGATACGACTTCGGTTTAACGGGACATATGGGGGGGGGGTGTATAGATTATCTTGAATGTGCTTTTGTTTTGACAAATATTCTCATAGGTTCTTAGAAAGTGGCGAAAAACTGAATTTGGTCGATATTTTCATTTTGAAATTACTTCTAAACTATCAGTAATCGAAAAAATGTTTCAAATAAAAAGTTTGATATTTTATTGCCTATCCAGTGTGTACGAAAATAATTTTTCTATTGGTAAATTTTTGAGATATAATACAAACTGGTAAATTTTCGAGATGTAATACAAACTTACATTTTTTTAAATAGTGTGCATATTTAATTTTTACTCTAAAAAATACTTATTTCTTCTCTTTTGATTGGTGTATTATTATTGTGTTTTAATTTTATTTTACCCTCAAAATCTTAGATTTTTCATTATTTTCCATGAAATTCCTTATTTTTTTTTAAGATAATATTTTATTTTGTTTAAATTACTTATTTCATAACCATAGGCGCCGACTTTGAAAAATTTTGTCGAGTGCACTCACCGAACGAAAATTGAGATTATATATACCGTGATTTTTTTTAACAGTGGACAAGGGCGTATGTCATTACCATAGTTACACTGAAAATGATTGACAGCAATGTATTATCGCGTTTTGTTTTTAAATGGGCATAGGGAGTTGCCAAAGTCATCAAACTGTCATATTCCAAAATGATGTATAAAAAAAAACATGCAAATCATGCATTATAGAAGCCCAATATGAGTTTAAGAAAAGTTTCCGATTTATTTGCTGCTACTTTTAAAAAGCGACTCAGGCCAGCAACTATTATGGAGTTATCAAAGTCATCAAACTGCCATGTGTCAATGTCAGAAATTCCATTTATATTGTTTTTTATTACTTGTTCTAATTTTCTTTTAATACTGTCCATTGATGCATCTTGTAGTTCTATAATTATTATAAATTTTTGTAATAGTTGCTGACCTGGTTCGCTTATTAAAAGTACCAACAAATAAATTGGAAACTTGCCTTAGACTCATATTGCACTTATACGTTATGATTTGTACTTTATTTGATACATCATTTTGGAAGATAACAGTTTGATGACTTTGACAACTCTCTATGTCCAGTTTTTAAAAAAACCGCGGTAATACATTGCTACCAATCATTTTAAACGTAAGTATGGTAAAGACATACGCCCATGTCCTCGATAAAAAAAAAAAACTATCGGTATTAAGGATACATAGGTAAAACTTTGAAAATGTCCAATTTTGTTTCCATTCCATGGCTATTGCTATTTTTGAAATTTTCGACATTTTTATATCTAATTTTTGCCGTTACAAACCAAAGCAAGCAAAATTAATTTTCCTTATTTATTAAGATGCAGAATTGTATCATCTACAACCATATTTTTAAAATTTTACGTAGTTTTTATCAATTTCAATAAAATTCTCATACTTTTGAAGAACATTGTGGTCACCGGACCAGTGCTACGCCGTCAAATATTACCCAGAATTTCATTCATGGTTGTAATTTCCTAATCCACTAGTTCCCCTTCATCGTTCTACACCAATAAAATCAAAGCAATCCGGCGCTTGCGCAGAGCTATTCTTACAGACAAGTGCAGCTACATATGCAGATATATATATATATATATATATATATATATATATATATATATATATATATATATATATATATATATATATATATATATATATATATATATATATATATATATATAATGTCTGCACTCGTCCAATGTCACAAATCTCACTCCCACGAGCGGAATATTTTAGTTTTATAGGTATATTCCTAATTCCTTACAGAGAAAGTAACGGTCAGTCTAGCTTTAAATTTTTTGCCGGTTATGTATAAACACATACTGAATGACAGAAGCCAATCATTTAAAATGGGTAATTTGGAAAAACATTTAATTATTATTAAGCATGTAAATATAACTGTATTTATAAGCAAAGAAATTTGTTAAAAATATTATTTTGTTCATATTTTACATAATAATAATTCTATGTTGTATTTAAACTTTTCACAGTTATTGCACAGGTGAGTAATTATTTACTATATTTTTCCGTATTCTGATACTGCATATTTTGCATATATTTTTGCATATGCTGTACACCTAACTGCATATTTTCCAATAAAATCCTGCATATATATATGCGCATATTCTTCTTATTTTCATTGCATATAAATCCGAGCTTTATTCATAACTATTCTCTTTCATAATTTAATTTTAACTCTTTATTTTCTAATTCACGTAAGTAGGTATAACAAGAATGATTAAAAAATTATTTAAAATACAAAACCCTTACACCAATCGAAAGAAAAAAAATCTAATGTGGCCAGCACATAACCTCCCGTCAATTCCATGTTTAAAATAGCAATGAGCTTCCGATTGATCGTTTGTAATTGGGGCGATTCTGTTCTCATCTGTAAGATCTGTAAGCAAATCTATAAAGCCTGTAACCACTTACGACCAAATTGCAATTCTGATCACATTTGTAGCTTACAGAAAATCTGTAAGTTTGTAAATTCTTATGGTGAAAGAAACCCTGTCCGTAAGCTTACAGATCATTCTTAATATTTTATGAATCAACAACAACGATTAATATTTAATGTTTTTTTTTGATAGAAAAATATGAGAATAGGTAGATTTGTATAATAAAATAGTTATTTCGGTAACTTTTTAAACAATATTAATGTATTTCAGGCTAAATCTTGTGAGGTTGGCTCGCAGCGCACATACAGTTAAGAAAGACATCAAATAGTTTTGAAACTCCAGAATATATTTTTTATAATGTTTAAAATAAGACAACGGCTTTTGAATTAACTTCATTAAAAAGTAGATATAGAATTTTTTTTATTTCAATGTCGGATTTTACCCATTAGTTTTAAGTTCGTATCAAAATTTTAGTTGCAATAATACGATTGCTATAAGTCAAATCAAACTTATTTAAGTTCTATAATTTTTCATTATTGCTGATTTTGTATAACCCCAGAAGAGAATAAAAATTTATAAAATTGTAAGCAAAGCAGTAATTGTTATTGTCATTATTTTCGTAACAAATGCTGAAACTTACTTAAGATTTTATGAAAAATAGTGACTTCTCCGATAACTAACGCGCTTCACCCTTCTTTTAAGGCCGCTCCGGAGTACATGCGAAATTGCTTAAAAATGCTATACATTTATCCGCTGTTCTATAGGGCCAAATTTAATAAACTTTTATATAAATGATGATGATATAAAAATATTAACATTTGTCGCCATAACCTTAACAATCCTATCCGCCAGAATGAACCTAAGGAGTGTAACATTGAGTCAAAGGAGGATAATGAAGAGCCTTTAAAACAAAAAACGCAACATAAACAAAAACATAAAACTGTGTTTGGCACAAAAGAAGCCTGTTCATCTCAAAATGTGGCTTTAAAATCAGTTCCAAAACGGTCATATATTCATATTTCTAGATTAGATCCTGCAATAATGGAAGAAGATGTGTCAAATTATTTAAAAGATATGTTTCCTGAAGTTAAAGTGGAAAAATTAAGTTCTAAATTTCCCCAGGAGTATTCATCATTTAAGGTTGCTGTATATGATACAAATTTTGAAGCAGCTATGAATCCAGAAATTTGGTCCTCCGGAGTTTGCATAAAACGTTTTTTTCATTTAACGAAGAAGATCCTCCAATCAACTTAATAAGAGAGAAAACATGTCAAACCGCAAATGAGGAGAATATATCATCAATCTCTATTTTTTACCATAATGTGCGATCATTAAGAAATAAAATTGAAGAACTAGAAATCTTTTTCAGTGTACATAAATGTGATTTTCTATGTCTCACGGAACATTGGTTTCAAAGATATGAAGAAAATGTATATAATATAAACAATTTTTCTCTTGCAACAGCTTTTTATCGTCAGCAACACATTCATGGTGGTGTAGCAATTTTTAAAAAAACTGACATAATTTGTGAAGAAATTAAATTTATTCATAAATTTAATATTGAATTTGTTTTTGAATGCTGTGGAGTTAAGTACACTACAGACGATAATGTATGTAATATTATTTTAACTGTTTATAGGTGCTCTAAAGGTAAAGTACATGAATTTCTAAAGCAATTCAATTCCTGTTTATCATCATTGTTTGATTATTATAAAAAAATTAATTTATTTGTAGTTGGCGATTACAATATTAACATTCATATTGATAATACTGACACAAAATTGTTTTTAGACTTAATGGCTGCATACAACTTATATCCCACTATAAATGAGGTTACAAGAGTCACACCTAATGGTGGATCGTGTATAGATAATATTTATACGAATATAAAAGAGAATTTTAATGCCAAAGTAGTTAAGTTTCAAATAGCAGATCACTTCTCTTTAAATATTACCTATACAGTAAGTAAAACATTCACTAATCAATCTATAAATTTAAATCGCTTATTCAGTAAGTCGAATGTAGATATGTTTATATTTTATTCTTCTCGTGAAAATTGGGAGGATATTTATAAGGCAATGGGTGCTAATTTCAAATTTGATATATTTTTAAATACTTTTTTATATCATTTTAATGTCTGTTTTAAAAAAACTCAATACAAATCAAGAAAAAACACTTGGATAACAAAGGATGTAATAAGACAGTCTAATCATATCAAAGATCTTTTTCATTTATATAAAGATGGGCTTGTATCGTTACAGTATTATAATAAATGCAAAAATAATTATAAAAAATCTATATTACAGATAAAAAGAAATCATGATACCCAGCTTATTGAAAAATCTATAAATAGTACAAAATGTATATGGAATATTATTAACGAAAATGTTTCTAAGAAAAATTATGCAAATAATAACTCTCAGGAGATTAGATGTGATAGTGTAGTTGCAAATTGTCCATCTGTTGTAGCTAATTTATTTAATAATTACTTTATAAACATAGCCCTTGATTCTGCCGATAATGCGATTAATAATTCTAATATAAATTATCCTACTATACAAAGTAACTATAATAGTATTTTCTTAACTCCTACAACTGAGGAAGAAGTAAGATCGATTATCTTGTCGTTAAATAGCTCATCTGCTGCAGGTTTGGATGAAATCCCTGTTAAACTTTTAAAACAATGTCTAGAAGTGTATATTACTCCTTTAACGCATTGTTTAAACAGTTCACTGGAAGATGGTATATTTCCAGATGCACTTAAGTATGTAAAAGTTATAGCTCTCTATAAGAAAGGCGAAAAAGGTAACGTTATGAATTATAGGCCTATAAGTATAGTCTCGGCTTTCCATAAAATATATGAGAAAGTTCTTTTAGTTAGAATTTTATCTTTTCTTCAGAAAAATAAAATTTTAATTAACGAACAATTTGGTTTTAGGAAAAATAAGTAGGTATACCGGCACTTGAGACCACCCCCACTCCTTGCTATTGATTTTATACCACGTGGTGTATAATTAGGTACGCTGAGGTGCGAGGAGCGGTTTTGATTGGTTGGCGTAAGGTATGTGTGAGATTGACCACGCCCCCGTTGAGATTGACCATGCCTCTTGAGATAAGAGAATTAGATTTGATTTGTTGGCGTAATATTGACAACGTGTTTGTTAATATGTGCATATGAACTCCATCTTTCGGGTAAAAAGTTATAAAATGTACGATTGATAATATAGTTATTTGTTTAATATGCGAGCATGAACGCGTACGCCATCTTTTGTTTAAAATTTATTTTGTTTAATAAGCAGAAAAAAATTTTTTCTTCTCCAGAGGAAGAAAAATAAGATGCATAAGCAGAAGCATAAGTAAGAGTAGAAAAAAATGTTTGTTATAAAAATAGAAAAAGGGTGAAGAAGAAGCAGAAGCAGAAGCAAAGAAGGAGCGCATACGCCATCTTTTGTCTAAAAGCTATAAAAATGTACGACCGATAATATAATTATTTGTTTAATATTTGCGTATAAACGCATACGTTATTTTTTGTCTAAAAAGCTATAAAAATGCACGACTGGGAATATAGTTATTTAATTAATAAGCAAAAAAATCTGATGTGGCCAGCACATTACCTTCCGTCAGTTCTATGAATTTTGTACAAATTTCATACAGAAAGTTCCTTGCTAAAGATTATATTTCTTGTACTTTACCTTCCGGCAGTTGCATGTATTCTATGCAAATTCCATACATAAATTTATAACAAAAGATCCTATATTTCCAGTAAAATTATAAAACAAACACACTATAGGTACGTTCCATCGGTGTCAGAAATCTTACTACTTCTTCTAGTAGAACCTCAATGATCGTTCTTCTGCGTCAAAAAAATCTGAATATTCCTACGAATCATTCCAACTTCAGAGCTGGAAGCGCTGGTTGGAAGATATATAGATTGGAGATAAATTCAAAATTGTACTAGCCGACTGTCGCGCGTACCTTTCTGTTACATTTTTCAATGTTCAGATTAGACTGTGCTCAAAGAAATACCTCCTTTATATTTTTATTATTTAATATATTTTTATATAATTATAATCTCTGTAATAACAACATTTTGAAGATCCAAAATAAACATACAAAGTTAGATTTAGTTGTTAACTAACAATAACACATAAACACTCCCACTGTTCTATCGTATTTTTTTTTTACTTGACAGTTATTTGCCACTGAGCGTTCTATTGCTTTAAGAATATTCTTATTCTAGTAGGAATATTTGTGACACCGATAGAACGTACCTTATGTCAATTTCACTTGACACTGACATCTTTCAATCAAAATTTTATATAGTAGCTGTTTCCATAGCTATAGCTACTTTATGAAATTTAATTTCTTTATAATTTTTTAACTCTGTATCCATTTAATATTAAGTATAAAATGCAGTCAAATCGTATAGAGAATAAAATATTCTTTAATATTTATAATAACATTAAATGTGAAAAAATGATATTTAACATAGTTTTTTCAAGAAAAACTGTTAAAATTTTCAAATGAGGGTATTTCCGGTTGTCCAATTCTAACCAAAATCTAATCAGCTCTTCACATGGATGTAACGAAGAGAAATACGAAAGAATTATAATTTTTAGAATTGTAGTATGGAAGTTATCGTAGACGAAAATTTTGTTACACACACACACACACACACACACACACACACACACACAGACACACATACATACACACACACACACACACACACACACACACACACACACACACACACACACACACACACACACACACACACACACACACACACACACATACAGACATCATCGTAAAAATAGTAAAATCGTATTCTAGGGACCCTAAAACGTGCTTATTCATCAAAAACTCACCACCGAATTTTTTGACCAAAGACAATACCTTCCTTACCTAAAGGTGGCGGAAGGTAAAAAGATTTTTTTTTTGTTTTTCAGAGGAATAAAAAGAAGCCGCATAAGTAGAAGCACAAGTAAGAGCAGAAGAAAAAATGCTTGTTATAAAAATAAAAGAAAAAAAGGGGAGAAGAAAAAGTGGAAGCAAAAGCAAAAGTATAGGCAAAGAAGGAACGCGTACGCCGCCCCCGATAATATACTTATTTGTTTAATAAGTAGAAGAATTAAAAAAATTGTTCTCCAGAGGAAAAATAAGCCACATAAGCAGAAGCACAGGTAACAGCAGAAGAAAAATGCTTATGATAAAAATAGAAGAAAAAGGGAAAATAAGAAGCAAACGCAAAAGCAAAAGTAGTCACAAAGAAGGAGCGCATACACCGTATTTTGTGTAATGTTATAAAAAATGTGGGAATTATAATATAGTTATTTGTTTAATAAACAGAAGAAGAATAGCTTTTTTTGTATAACAGTAAACAGTTTGTTATTTTTGTTGATAAAATAGCTGTTTGTTAAAATTTTTCTTGTAACCGTTGTATAATGAATAAAAGATCTCATTATCGTGAAAATATTTTCGCATTGTTTTGATTAAATTTTTATTGCTGATAAAATCCATAGGCGTAGAGTATTATTTAATTTAATTTTAATACCAGAATTAAAATATGTGAGATAAGTAGCGTGTCACTGCCCGGTAATCGCTTCAGAACGTCCGCCGACCGTAAATTCCATCTAACTTCTACGCCTATATGTATGTGAACTTATTATAGCTATAATATTGTGCTACTGGTAGCATAATTTTATGTTTTTTACTTATTTGCTGCTATTTGGGTATTTTGTTATTTGGGTGCACAAACGCATATTTTATAATGCTACAAATGAAGAGTGAAAATAATGCAGATATAAAAATAACTAAAAATAATAATATTAATTATAAAGCTAATGGACAAGAAAAATGTAAAATTTATTTTTATTAATTATAATTGGTTTTTTTTTTTTTTTTTTATTTACCAGACCAACAATTATATAAATGTTATACATGGTATTGTTATACATTATGTAATATTTTATGTCAGTGTTTAGCTTTAATGGAGTCTGTGGGTTGCACTCTCCTGTAACAATGGTTTTGTTAATTTATTATTTTACTTTAGAGTTTCTCAGTTGTCGCTATTGGAATATTCCTCTTCTGTTGATAGTAGCAGCTCTTGCGGTAGTCTTTTCTTTAATCTCGTGCTTCTGCTTCTTTTTCCGAGCTGGTAGTGTTCGGCGCTAGGGCATATGGTCATGTTGTTGAGGAATGTTTTAGTTGTTTTTCTGATATGTTCTTTTACTGTGTTGAGCCCCATTTCGCGGTGCAATTGTGTATTCCTAATAAACCATGGGGCATTTACGCCAATACGTAGGACTTTATTTTGTAATGTTTGGATTTTATTTATTAGGGTATTGGCTGCAGTGCCCCAGACTGGGCATGCGTATGTCATTATTGGTCTTATTATGGATGTGTATATTAGTTTCACGTATTCAGGTTTTAGTTTTGTTTTTCGATTAATTATTGGGTATAATATCCCAAGTCTTTGTTTACCTTCTTTTACTTTGGCTTCTATATGTTGCTTCCATGTGAGTCTTCCGTCGAGTCGTATACCAAGATATTTAACTGAAGAGGTTTTGGGATTCCAATGTATTTACGTTATTAATAATGATATTTTTTGGTTCGAAGTATCTTTTGAGGCTAAATATTTTGGTTTCGCATTTTGCTGCGTTTATGGACAATCTCCATTTAGTAAACCATGCACATAGGTGGTCTACTGTTATTTGTAGATTTTCAACGGCACTGTTTAAGTTTTCGTGCTGCGAGATTACTGCAGTGTCGTCAGCGTACATAGCGAGTGATGTCAAGTTTGAGGTTGGTAGGTCTGCCATGTATATATTAAAGAGGACTGGGCCTAATACTGAGCCCTGTGGGACTCCTGCCTTTATCTTTCTGGATATGGAATAATTATCCCTGATTCTTACACTAAATGATCTGTTGTCTAAGTATGATATTAGTATATTGAGCAGATATGTTGGTACCTTTAGCCTTTTTAACTTAGTTATTAGTCCTTCGTGCCAGACTTTGTCGAAGGCTTGCGCGACATCGAGGAATACGGTTGTGGTGTATGTTTTCTTTTCGAATCCTTTTACTATGAGTTCGGTGAGCCTCTGCAGTTGATGAGTAGTTGAGTGATGTGTGCGAAAGCCGAATTGATGGGAAGGTATTACGTTGCTTTCCGTTAATATTTTGTCGAGTCTAGCTTTTATAATTTTTTCGAAAAGTTTAGATAAATTTGGGAGAAGACTGATTGGTCTGTAGCTAGTAGGATGGTTTTTCTCTTTTCCGGGTTTATGGAAGACTATTATTATAGCATGCTTCCAGGTGTTAGGGAAGTAATTATTCTTTAGGCAGGAGTTCAGGATAGAGGATAGGAAGGCTAACCCTTTTTTCGGTAGGTTTTTTAAAATTATGTTTGTAACTTTGTCATGTCCGGGAGATTTTCTGTTATGTAATTTATTTATAATAAGTTTTAGTTCCCTAGGTGTTGTGTGATTGATTTGTTCATTTGTATTGTTATTTTCGTCTAGGGCGTGTTCGTCTTCATTTATATCATTTTCTGTCGGTTTTGGTATAGTCTGTACAGAATTCTACCGTTATTGCTTTGACTTACTAAGCCTGTGGTAGACCAGGCACAGCGGAATGTAGCACTACCTGGCGTAAGGGTCGGACTCCGAAAAATTTAAATTTGCTAATCTTTGTTATGCATTACGAAATTTCAAAATTGTTAGCTAATGAATTCACAGAATCAAATTACGTATTTGACCATTGTTACAAATTAGGAACAAATAAGATTTGTTAAAACATGCTGTGACCATAGATTAAAATTAGGGAAAATAAGATTAGCAATGACGTACCAAACGTATATAAATGAGTTTTCAAAATTTTAAAATCAGTATTACTTTACTTTTCGTACTGAGAGCAATTATATAGACACTTACTATGTGGCGACCATTTGAAGATGATAATGATAGTTTACCCGTTGAAGAAGATCGCTGTGCAAAATTTAAACGTACGTGTTTGCCGCTAGAAGCGAAAGAAATAATTAAAAATGTGTATAACTATTTAAAAGATAATGAAGATGAAAATTCCGCCTTAACCAAAACATGTGAAATGATGAAAGTGCCGTATAATACTGTTCGTGATATAATAAGTGGTGAATTGAGACCAAGAAAGAAAAGACGTGACGCGGGTAAGTCGAGAGTAGTGAATTCTTTTGAAGAAGATATAATTCGACGTAAAATATACACGATGTATACTGAAAAAAACGTTGCCGTCTGTACGTACATTGTACCAGAGACTAAAAGATGATAAATGCGATATAAATTGCTCTGTGGCTACTTTGCATTCGAACCTTCGTAATATGGGTTTTCGATTTAAAAAAATTAATAAACGGCAAACTATAATGGAGAGTAGAAGAATACGTGAATGGCGCTTTAAATTTTTACGTGATATAAAGAAATATCGTGCTGAAAAACGTCCGATAATATATTTAGACGAAACTTGGTATGATAGTCACGACACAGTATCAAAAAGTTGGACAGACGGTTCAAAGGATTGTAGTGTCAATGTTCCACCAGCACGAGGAAAACGATTTATTATACTTCATGCCGGAAGTGATCAAGGGTGGATAAATGGTGCGCGATTTTTAGCTGGCCATAAAACAAAAAATATTTTGTTAGACTACCATGACAATATGTCTGCAGATATTTTTGAAAAGTGGTTTAGTGAGAATTTATTGCCAAATTTGCCAAAAAATAGTGTTATTGTTATGGATAATGCTAGTTACCATTCGCGGCAAAGTGTAAAAATACCGACAAATTCTTCTACGAAGGCCGAGATTCAAGAATATTTAATTAAAAACGATCTCTACTTCGAGGAATCGTACAGCAAAAAACAATTATTGGATGTTGTAAAAATTAAGCCTCCTGTAAAACAATACGTGTGTGACAACTTGGCAACACAATTTGGACATGATGTACTTCGATTGCCCCCTTATTATTGTATTTTTAATCCTATAGAATTGATTTGGGGGCAATTAGAAAGTAATGTAAGAAGGAACAATGCATCACCGACAGTAAGTGATAGTGTTATTGAGTTAATAAAAAGTGAAATGGACAATATAACACCGGAAAATTGGGCTGATAGTGTGCGTCATGTGATTAATATAGAAGATGAATATATTAATGTTAATAATGTTACAAAAGATTTTATTATAAATATTCAGGACTCAAGTGACAACAGTGATATGGACAGCTACAGTGAAGAAGATATTATTATCGATTAATTATGTATGTGTATATTATTTATTGTTACGTGCAATATTTTATTAAATGACAAACTGCTCCGCAGTGTATAATTTTAACTAACAATTTTCGTTTTTTTTTTACTATATTATGTATTTAATTTTGTTTTTTATGTATTGTTTGTTCCATTATTATTTAAAAAATATAAAAAGATTTGTTTCATTATTAAATGACAAACTGCTCCGCAGTGTATAATTTTAAGTAAGAATTTTCGTTTTTTTTACTATATTATGTATTCAATTTTGTTTTTTATGTATTCTTTGTTCCATTATTATTTAAAAAAAATAAAAAGATTTGTTTCATTATTAAATGACAAACTGCTCCGCAGTGTATAATTTTAAGTAAGAATTTTCGTTTTTTTTTACTATATTATGTATTCAATTTTGTTTTTTATGTATTGTTTGTTCCATTATTATTTAAAAAAATTAAAAAGATTTGTTTCATTATTAAATGACAAACTGCTCCGCAGTGTATAATTTTAAGTAAGAATTTTCGTTTTTTTTTTACTATATTATGTATTTAATTTTGTTTTTTATGTATTGTTTGTTCCATTATTATTTAAAAAAATAAAAAGATTTGTTTCATTATTACAAAATAAAGTAAAATAAAACAGGAAAACATTTAATACGTACCTGTCCTTTCCCCGCTATAAATCAAGCTTAAATCCCTAACAATAGACCTGCTGAGAGGGTAATAACGGTAGATTTCTAGACAGACTATAAGGAAAAGACTTGTTCAAAGTGGTCAGCAAAGACTTCGCATTTTTCAGTATCTGATGCGTGTATAATATTGTCAACGAGTATGGGCGGAATTATTGTTGGTTTCCTTATTAAGCCTTTGGTGGCTTGCCATAAGCTGCTATCTTGTGGGTTTAGGTTTGCAAGATACTCTTGATATGAGTTAATTCTGTATAGGTGGAGTTCTCGATTGACTAGATGTGTAAGTCGATTTAATTCTTTTTTTGTGATTGGATTTCTGGTATTCTGCCATTTTCGGCGTAGTTTGTGTTTTTGTTTAATTAATTTTGATATGTAGTCAGGTGTTGCATTGGGATGCATTTTCTTTTTTGGTTTCTGTATTTGTGCGGCTAGTACTGCTTCTTGTAACGTATAATTGGTATAATAATAATGTTACTAAATGTATTAATACACTTGCCTCCACTATTATACACGCAATTAAGGAATTAGCAAAATGCTAAAAACACATAAAAATATTAATTATAATGCTGACGAACAAGAAAAATGTTAAATGTATTTTTATTAGATATAATTGCTTTAATAATAATGTTACATTTTTACGACAGCAAATTTAAAATAAACAAAATAGTTACCTGTGTAAAATTATAATATTAAATGTATTAATATACTTACCTGTACTATTATAGCCACATTAATATATTTTTACTAACTAAAATATTATAAGTATATGAAACAAAACAATAATGTAATAAAATATACTCGTATGCATATAAAACCGAAAAGCGTACTACTAATTAAAAATAATTCCTGGTATAGAATGTATTTTTACTTATTTATATTAAAAATATAAAATTATACAACCATCATTAAACTATTATGACATCTTAACGGGGGCATAGTCGTAGAACAAAAGATGGGATTTACGTTCGGTTGTAAAACGATACACAATCTCCGCAAGCGATGCGTTGATTATTGCATATAATAATTTATATATGAGAGGCAAATAATTTGTACGTTTATGAATTTTTATTAAATAAGCTGTAAGAGAGATTAACTAAAAATATTTAAAAGCAGTAACATAATTGTTATAAAATTATTAAAATAGTTTTTATAATTTTGCGTTAAATTTTATATATGGCTTAATGTATGTATAAGAAAATTGAATGACTACTTTTTGATTATTTATTTTAGTCCTTAACTTAGAAAAACAGTATAAGGAAAATATGCAAAAAATATATTAAAATAGCAGAAAGGAAAAAATGTGAAAAAAATAAGGAAAATAATATAAAAATAATAAGGAAAAATAGTATAAAAATATGTTCTTTAATTTACATGTATTTAAATGGGAAAATGTTACATATAGCAGATAAAACAAATTAACATTGATTCTTATGTAAAAGACGTCCAGATTTGGACTTATCAGCAGTGCTCGCCTAATATTATCTCTTTTCCGTTCGAGTATTGATTTCACCGGTTATATACCGATATTAAACTCCAACTAGTTATTCTTTATCTAGTTGTTAAAAGATAAATACGTGGCGCCTTATTTTAAAAGTAAATATATAATAATTTTAAAATGGAAAAGTTTACTGTAATTAAAGATTACACAAAAATGGTAAAAAGATTTCATTTGCGGGGGCGAACAATTGATTTCAATATTAAAGAAGTTCCACAAGGTGTGGACCCTGTTAAATGGGTGTATGATGCTATAAACGGTTTAATATTGCACGCTACGGCGAATATTCTTCCCACAGATAAAGTTGGGTTTACGTTTTGTAGCAAAGATTTTAAAAGGGGGCCTGGGTGGAAGAATTTTCAAGATGCTTCGGAAGTTACCGTTGACGACGTTTGGAATGTGCTTTCGGGTATATTTCAATCAAACTCAAGAGGATTAAACACCGACACGTTCTGCCTGGGTAAATATATTGTATTTATTTTTTAGCATTTTATTAATTTAAAGCAATATTATAGGAGTGACTACAGTACGGTATTATCACAGTTAATAATATCGATAATTTGTGCCTGCCTCGCGCACTAGTCGTTGCAATTGCTCTTGTAGAGAGGGACCCCGAATACAGAGAGGTACGTCGAGATAGAAGAAAATTGCAGACGAAAAGAGCTATTAGGCTTATGGAGGATGCTATGGTAACTGTGCCAGATGAAGGTGCCGGAATACATGAATTAAATCAGTTTCAACGCTACTTCGAAGGCAAATACAAAATATGTGTTTATAAATATGGGGGTAAGGGGCACGATGTTTTTTTTTGAAGGATTGGGGGAGGCCAGATTTACTTTAAATCTTTTTTATTACAAAGGGCATTATAATGTTATAAATTCGCTGACTGCTGCATTTTGTTGTAGCTACTATTGTTCAGATTGTCATATTCCCTACGACCATAAAAACGAGCATAGATGCACCAGCAGTTGTTGGGCATGCCAACAATCTCCATCGTGTCCGCAGGATATAAAAATAAAATGTACTGAATGCCTACGCTGGTTTAAAGGTAAAAATTGTTTTGAAAACCACCTAATGCCAAATTCACTTGGTAAGAAAACTGTGTGTAGTGAAATTGTTTGCTGCCCCACATGTCTGAAAACTGTTAAAACGGGGAGATTACATGTTTGTGGAGATGTATATTGTAAAATATGCAAAAAAACATGTCCCGCAAGATCATTAATGCTATATGCAGCCAGACACTGGTTCTCCAAAAACAGGCAACTTTATTTTTATATTTTATGATCTTGAAACGCAACAAGAAAAAGTTATTGATGAGCACACAGTCGAGCATGAACCCAATTTGTGTGTGTTTAAGCAGTGCTGCCATAAATGTTTTACAACAAATATAAATAATTGCGATAACTGTGGGGTTAGGCTACAAATACCAAAAAAGAAAGTAATTGAAGGTTTTATGACACATTTGCTTCAAATGCGAAAAAACTTTAAAAATATTGTAGTTATTGCGCACAACAGACAGGCGTTTAATCATCAATTTGTGCTAAATTATATTTTAACACAATCAGACTTAAAACCAGATTTAATAATGAGAGGCACCAAAATTATATCAATGACTATAGGAAATATTAAATTTTTAGATTCTTTAAATTATTTTCCTATGTCCCTGGCAAAATTACCAAAAGTATTTGGTTTGGGGGATAATTTTAAAAAAGGGTATTTTCCACATTTATTTAACACAAAAGAAAATGAAAATTATGTAGGACCGCTACCCGCTCTACATTATTATACTCCTGATTCAATGAAAATAGACGCCCGAAAAACCTTTTTAAAATGGTACAACGAACATAAAAATGATGTGTTTAATATGCAGCGCGATCTTGTAGAATATTGTGTTTCTGATGTTGAAATTTTAACACAGGCATGTTCAAAATTTAGGGATCGATTAATTGCTACAGGAAATGTATGCCCTTTTACTGAGTCATATACAGTTGCAAGCGCGTGTAACAAAGGTTTCGACGTATTTTTTTAAAAAAAGACACTATTGGTATAATCCCGAAGGGGGGATACAGGTTTTGTGATAACTAATCTAAAATTGCGATACAATGGCTAA
The DNA here is from genome assembly GCA_963082715.1 of Harpalus rubripes. Classification (NCBI taxonomy): domain Eukaryota; kingdom Metazoa; phylum Arthropoda; class Insecta; order Coleoptera; family Carabidae; genus Harpalus; species Harpalus rubripes. Next base: position 30,174,395 of record OY720463.1, on the reverse strand, counting down.
TTTGGGAGGAACACGCTCGCGGCGTAAATATTTTACACACTGCAAAACAAAAAGAGGTGAGATTATGTGGTTTTAAGGTTGACGGCTATTGCGAAGAAAAAAATCAGGTGTTTGAATTTCATGGGTGTTACTACCACGGTCACCCCGAATGCCTTAAATTTAACAGAGATAAGCCACTGCATGATAGCCCTACCGAAACATTAAATTTACGTTACGAAACTACTACTGCTAAAACTGAAAGACTAAAGCAAATGGTTACGATGTAATAGAAATGTGGGAGTGTGAATTTAATCGAATGCTTAAAACAAATAAAAATATAAACGAGTATACAGAAAATCATCCTCTTATTGCCGCGACACCCTTAATCCTTAGGGATGCCTTTTACGGGGGTAGAACCGGGAACATAAAAACATACTATAAAGTAAAAAATCTGATGTGGCCAGCACATTACCTTCCGTCAGTTCTATATATTTTGTACAAATTTCATACGGAAAGTTCCTTGCTAAATTAAATATTCTATTTCTTGTACATTAGCTTCCGGCAGTTGCATGTATTTTATGCAAATTTCATACAGAAAATTATTATTTTGTGACGTTTTCTATATACAGTGTAATGTATCTGCAGGAAAAAAAGATTTATTATTATTATTTCTTGTACATTACCTTAAAGCAGTTGTATGTATTTTATACAAATTCCATAGAGAAAGCAAAAGACCCTATATTTCCAGTAAAATTATAAAACAGACACACTATGTCAATTTCACTTGACACTGACATCTTTCAATCAGAATTTTCTTAATATAGTAGTTGTTTCCACAGGTAAGGCTACTTTATGAAATTTAATTTCTTTATAATTTTTTAACTCAATATCCATTTAATATTAAGTATAAAATGCAGTCAAATCGTATAGAGAATAAAATATTCTTTAATATTTATAATAACATCAAATGTGAAAAAATTATATTTAACATAGTTTTTTCAAGAAAAACTGTTAAAATCTTCAAATGATGGTACTTCCGGTTGAACAATTGTAACCAAAATCTAATCAGCTCTTCCTATGGATGTAACGAAGAAGTATACGAAAAAATTATAATTTTTGTAATTGTAGTATTAGAGTTATCGCAGACGAAAATTTTGTTACACACACACATCCACACACACACATCCACACACACACACACACACATACAGACATCATCGTAAAAATAGTAAATTCGTATTCTAGGGACTCTAAAACGTGCTTATTGAGTAAAAACTCATCATCGAATTTTTTGACCAAAGACAATACCTTCCTTACCTAAAGGTGACGGAAGGTAAAAAGGGGAAAAAATTTATTATATAGATATAATTTCTCTTTACCCATGGGCATGTAAATATGGAAAATATCCTACAGGACACCCGACAGTTTATGTTGGTTCGGCATGTCCTAAACAAATTAATAATATTAACGGTGTAATAAAATGCACACTGCTTCCCCCACAAAACTTGTATCACCCTGTTGCCCCCAGTAAAATTAATAATAAATAATTTTTTTCGTTATGTTTGTCGTGTGCTAAATCTTTTAATAGTAAAGAATGTACGCATAATAATAAAGATAGAGCTATAACAGGAACATGGATAATAGATGAAGTAATAAAGGCAATAGACAAAGGGTATGACTTGGTCGAAGTTCAAGAAATTTGGGAGTATAATATAGAGCAATATAACCCTACTGAACAATGCGGAGAATTATTCACAGAAATGATGAATAAATTTATCAAAATTAAACAACAAGCATCTGGGTGGCCAAAGAACTGTGTTACAAAAGATGAAAAAAATAAATACATAGAAATTTTTTTAAAACAGGAGTGTATAAAGTTAGAATTTGAAGAAATTTTGGAAAATCCAGGGTTAAGAGCATTAGCAAAATTAATTCTTAACTCGTTTTGGGGAAAGCTTGGACAAAGAGAAAACCAGCCAAAAACAAAAATTGTTAAGAGCCCAAGTGAGTTTTTTAATATAATGACGAACTCGTCAATTTTAGTAAACAGTATACTACCAATTAACGATGACACGCTTGTTATAAATTACGAGCACACTGAACAAAGCTACGATATTCTTTCAACTGTAAACGTGGGTTTAGCAGCATACACAACAACACAGGCACGACTTAAATTATATAGTTATCTTGAACAATTAGGGGAAAGAGTATTATACTATGATACAGACTCCGTTATATTTATATCTAGACCTGAAGATATAAACCCTGTTCTGGGGAATTGTGTAGGCGATATGTCTGATGAACTTTCAAAATATGGGGCTGGAAGCTACATTACAGAGTTTGCTTCAGGTGGTCCAAAAACATACGCCTATACCGTATATTCCCCAACATTAAACAAATATTTTAACGAGTGTAAAGTTAAAGGAATAAATATTACTTATGAAACAAGTAAAGACGTTAATTTAGACACTTTAAAAGAAATGGTTTTAAATGAAAATGCTGAATCTAAGAAAATTGCTTTTAAAACCATTCGGAGAACAAAAATGCACGAGGTTATTACGCGCGATGAAGAAAAAGTGTTTAAACCAACATCATGTAAGAGAAGATTTGATGGATATAATTCTGTGCCGTACGGATACAAAAAATTAAAATTTAATGTTTAATTTTAGTAAAACTACAAATTTGTATTATTTTATAATTTAATTATTTAAAAATTTTATTTATATAATTGCTGTAAATATTTAATTGTAATTATAGTAATAAGCTAAAATATAAGAAGTTTTACCTTAATTTATTATTAAAATAAATTTATTTTAAATTAATTGTACAATAAACAGTGGTGTATATTTTAATAAAAATATAATAATAAATTGTTATAAAACGCACTATAGTTTTTATTTTTCATCCCGAAGCAAAACTATTTTTTATTTTAATTTTGCCTACGCAAGAAGAAAAGAAAAAGAAGCAGAAGAAAAGTTCTTGTTCGCAAGAAGTAGAATAAAAGAAGATGACGTTATTGGGATTTTCAAATAAGGAAACGCTAACTAGCGGCAAATATTAGAACTGCAAACAGTGGTACACATTTGACATTTACATGAAACTACAACTATATGACTACAAAAACTCTACTATACGTACTTGAATTATAAATAAAAAATACTAATAAATAAAAAAATAATACGAAAACTAAAGAAATACAATTGACAGAAATGCTACGTTGACACACGTCAACAAAAAGTGTACCAGTGTTTAATGCAATCAGCGCCATCTCTTGATACTTGAAAATCCCAATAGATGAAAATTGATCACTGCACATGGCGTTATAGATAAGAAATAAGGATTGATGACGTTATGTGACGTCATATGAAAAGGAATTATTAATTGTAAGATATATTTTATTAAATCTTAAGATGTTTATTATTAAATTTTTAAGAAGTTTTTATTACTTTTTAAGACGTGATAAGCTTTTTTTAAGACAGCCATTTGTTGGATAACAATAAATTGTTTGTTGTTGATAAAATAGTTGTTTGCTAAAACTTTTTTTGTAACCATTGTAGAACGAATAAAAGAACATATTATCGTGAAAACATTTCCGCATTGTGTTGATAAAAAAATTTATTGCTGATAAAAATCAATAGGCTTAGACAATTATTCAATTTTAATATGAGAATTAAAATATGTGTGATAAGTGGCGCGTCGCTGCACGGTAATCGCTTCAAGATCAAACACCAGGTCCAGAATAAATGTTTAAGTTATCTTGTTGAAACAGGTAAAACAATTGGTGGAACAGGTTTAAGGTCACACACCAGGTCCAAAATAGGTTTAAATTAACAGAGCTGTTACTTGTTGAAACAGGAAAAAACAGACCCAGTAGCAAATAACTGGCTGATAACCAGATAAAAAACAGATCTGATAGCTGGATAAACAACTGAAAAACAGATATGATTAAATTTAATCAGTTGCTGTTTTATTGAACCTGTTTCAGATGTTTACTGTACGACAGCTAACCAGCATCTGAAGCCTTTTAGCTCATGGCACTGTTATTTATTATAATGTACTGATCAAAGCCTTTACGATAACGCCCATTACTTAAGTCAGTTTCTTTGTCAATAACCATAAATTCGTACTTATCACACCTGCAAAAAGAACAAAGATCTGCATTTACGTGATCAGCATATACATGTTTTAAATTAATATCATCTTGTTTAAATAATATTATTAACATCGCACATTTTGGATAATACTCAACAATCCAAGTAGCATGTTTTTATAAATATGTTAATATATTAGTATTTACTCTGTTTTACACTTTACACTAATGTAACACTGCCTGCATAAATATATATTATATTATTTCTATAAAATTAAAAGGGAAAATTCAATATTATTTATGTGCCCCACATGTATATATATCAAACAAAGTATACAATCGCTAACATAAAATTTAAAAAAAAAAATAAGAAAAGCAATACAAAAATATTGCCTCTAATAAAAATATTATAATTCTACAATAATATAATAAAAAATCTGATGTGACCAGCACATTACCTTCCGTCAGTTATGTAAGGTATTTACAAAAATTCTACCGGTGAACTGTTACCGGTAAACAGCTTTTTATCAGGTTATAGCTACCGGAATCGATATTTTAAGAATGTAAGTGGTAATTGGTAAACAGGGTAGATCCATAACCATAAATTTGAAAATTTAAAACAGGTTAGAAATTTGACGTAGTTAACAAACTGGGCAGAATCCTACTTTGAACACATTTCCACTTTTAACGCGCACGGTTCGCTTTGCATCACTACCTTTTTTTGAGATTAGATTTTTCATGAATCCGTTAGATGGATCTGGTAGATATTGAACAATTTTTCAAACACGGTAACTTTTACCACTCGTGTTTTCGAACACAGTCGGTAGATGCGGTATCTACCGGTAGAATTTTCGTAAATGCGTATGTATTTTCTATAAAATCCATACAGAAAGTTCCTTGCAAAAGATTCTAAATTTCTTGTCTGTACATTACTTTTCGACAGTTGTATGTATTTTATACTAATTCCATACACAAAATTTCGAGCAAAAAGATCCTAACACAAATATACTACGAATATGTCAAATAAACTTGACACTGACATCTTTCAATCAGAATTTTCTTAATATAGTAGCTGTTTCTAGCATAGCTGGCTAATTTATGAAATTTAATTTCTTTATAATTTTATAACTCTATATCCATTTAATATGAAGTATAAAATGCAATCAAATCGTATAGACAATACAATGTTCTTTAATATTTATAATAATATTATATATGAAAAAATGATATTTAACATCGTTTTTTCAAGAAAAACTATTAAAATCTTTAAATGAGGGTACTTCCGGTTGACCAATTTTAACCAAAATCTAATCAGCTCTTCATATGGATGCAACGAAGAGAAATACGAAAGAATTATAATTTTTGGAATTGTAGTATTAGAGTTATCGTAGACGAAAATTTTGTTACACACACACATCCACACACACACACACACACTCACACACACTCACACTCACACTCACACTCACACTCACACTCACACTCACACTCACACTCACACTCACACTCACACTCACACTCACACTCACACTCACACTCACACTCACACTCACACTCACACTCACACTCACACTCACACTCCACTCACACTCACACTCACACTCACACTCACACTCACACTCACACTCACACTCACACTCACACTCACACACACACACACACACCACACACGCACGCACGCACGCACGCACACACACACACACACACACACACACACACACACACACACACACACACACACACACACACACACACATACAGACATCATCGTAAAAATCGTATTCTAGGGACCTTAAAACGTGCTTATTCACTAAAATCTTACCACCGAATTTTTTGACCAAAGACAATACCTTCCTTACCTAAAGGTGACGGAAGGTAAAAATAATATGGTAGGTATAAAATATATATGTACATAACATAAATATTAATATATTAAATAATAATTAATAAATAATAAATATCCGCGCGCGCTCATATATACAAATAATAAATTGAGAACTCGAAATTATATTTTTAAAAACTTTATTTAAAAGTGATAAGATGATATAAGGTTACAACATGTGTCGTAGTTACACTAGGAATGACTTACTTGCTACACAGTACCGTATTTATACTAAGATCGTCTTCGTTTGGAGTCTTTTCTCAAGATTCTCAAGTTAACTTTAAACTGCTGAATTTGTGGGAAAGAAAGTGATGCAATACTTATCTACGTTGTGAAATAAGGGAGGCATCTCTATATAATTCCTCCCTCCTCAAGATTGGAAGTTACATTTTTGGAACTTTTAATTTTCTTTAGTTCTATGTCGTTAGACTTTTTAAATTTCCGTTGAAGACAATCTTTGTACTTACAAATTAATATTACAACAACAATTAATATAATTATAACATAAATTATAATATAATGATAGTCGGTAGTTACATCATATATTGAATCTAAGCGAATACTACTTTCTATATTATGTTTGATTAATGAAATATTCTTTATTTCATTTTTTATATTCTCGATATGGGTGTTTGTGGAATTTATATGAATTTCTACTAAGTCCCCAAAGTTATCTTTTATTTTGATTTGGTCGTTAAATTGACAATTATTAGTATAGTATATTCCTTTTAAATCTTTAATCTGTAATTCGTTATTGCAATAGAATTTTACTTGTTTTTTATGTGGGAAATATAAATATTTTAAATTTGAATTTTTTATTTCAATGATAGAATTTATCAATGATATTTTACTATATGTACAGTACTGGAAATCTTTATAGCAAATGACGTTTTCTAAACATTTTTCATATTCGTTGTTTTGGGATAGACAGTAGTATTCTTTGTTACTTATTCTAGTACATTTATTTACTGGTTTAATTCTGCAATTATTCTTACTATATAGCCCATTTAGGATATTAACGGTTTTGTATGTATCGTGTACGTATGTTGGTATTGAAGTGACTTGTAAAAGTTCTTCCTTAAGGATGTTTGATGGAATTTCTATGAGGATAATGAGGTTCTCGTCTTTTATAGAGCAATACGTCTTTAGAATGTTGTTATTGTGAATATTATTTATTAAGATTGTTTTTATAAAGTTATTTTCAATTTTATTAATTTCATTTACTAATTCGTTATAATTTATTATACCAAAGTATAGGATATTTAATTGGCAAAAGGTTATAGTTTCCTCTAACAGGATTAACGAGAAGTAAAGTTCTTGTCCAACTTGTATTAATTCGTTTATTATATTTTGAGTTTTTAAGATGTCTATTTCGTCTATTACTTTTCCAAGTGCTTTTTCTAAATTATCTAATTTTTTATTTAGGATGATGTTGTTTTCGTTAATTGTTTTAATTTTATTATTGAATTGTGCGGTGATATTGTTATTAATTTTTACCATTGTATTAATTTTGTCGGTTAGTTTATTTTCATTAATATTTATTTTTTCTATTATTTCATCGTATCGCTCTTTGTCTGTTTCGTCTAAGTTGCCTGTAATACTTTTGATAATGGAACCTAGCCCGTTTATCAACCCGCGTTTATCTCTTTTCATGTGTAAGAGTTGTATTTTATCTTTTAAATGTAACATGATATTATTTAGAATATTTTTATTATTTGTGATACGGTCTTCAAATTTATAGTTTTGTAATTTTTGGTATAATGTGTTAATGTTAGTTTCCAAAATATGATGTTGTTGGACTATATTAGATAAAGGAATCTGGAATGATATTATTTGGGTGTTTACCTGTATGTAGGCTGTCCCTAAGTCAAGTATGTTAAGTCCAGTATTAGTGTCATCTTGCGTGATTTGGGATATTCCGAACGGAATTAATCTGTAACAAGTCGAGGTGTTTTAAGGTTTGATATTTTATGCTTTTTATTACTGTCATCTACAATTTGACCTCTTGCAGGTTGTATTGTTTTAACGTTTAAAATTTTAAATTTTGGTTTTTCTATTTTGCCAGAATTTCTTTTGTGTATTTTTACATAGGCTTGTTCTGGTATGTCGTACTCGAGGGACCTTGACATGCTTGGAGTCAGCTGATTTATGTGCGCATGTCATTTTGACAAGAACAATGTCATGTTGACAAGAGCAATGTTTTGACTTATTTTGATTTTTGACTGCTAAAGTGTTATTATTTTTAATTACATGTGTTTTACTACCCAAAAATGTAAAATATTAACATTTTAGCAATTCAAAATCAGAATAAGTCAAAACATTGGTCTTGTCAAATTGACATGCGCACACAAATCAGCTGATCCCAAGCAAGTCAAGGTCGCTCGAGTCACGTTTCTGCTCGCGCTCTATAAACAAATGTACACCAGAGTGATTCTAGCGGCCACTTTTCTAACGCAACCTATTGTGAACAAGCCTCACACAGTGCATTACCATGGCCTAACAGATATATCAATAATAATTATTAAAGGTTTTAACGAATAAATGACAATAAAATATACATAAAAATAAAGTATTATTAAAGATAATACATACAAAAATTCTCTTATTTAATCTGTGAATAATGATTAATACATGTATAATTATGCTAATTAATGATATTATTAATGCCAAATAGGGCAATTATTAAATTTTGAAATAAAATATAGCCCAAATGTAATCTACACTATTGAATTATTTTAGACATAATTAAAAAATATTTAAAGAGTAAAAATGATTCTTTATTCTAGCGAAAAACAACTACTAGAAACATAAAGTTTCATTAGTATATCATTACCCAAAATTTCTATATTACTCAAAGTATCATTAGTTTTGCAAATAGTATTCAAGCATCACGTCATTAAAGCAATTATCATTTCCACAAAATATTCCCATTAGAATTTAAGTGATAGATAATGGGACAGTTAATATTTCATCAGATACTGGACATTTTTAAAATCCATTCAAAAATAATTATCAGTCATTAGCAAATATTCAAACATCATCGTTTACCCAAAAATATTTTCACAATACAATTTTAATATTTTTAAGTAAACATTTATTTAACATATTTAAGACTGTCATTTTTAATTATAATTTCTAAGCCTTGAGTATTCATGTTCTTGTATCGTCTGAAATTACAAATATTAAGAAACTATTTTCGATTCATAACTCGAGTTTCACCACTATTATATAGGTAGCAGAAAACTACCTGAATAATCCTATCTATTGTTCATTCGAAAATATTTGAAACACCTGTAAAAGTTATTGTTTAGGTAGATAGAAATAATGATTTATGTATTTTTCTTGAAATTTATATTATATATTTTCCTTCTCGTATTAAAAATACACACATTCTAAACCTTTGTTGGACTTAAAATTATAGAACATATAAAAGTTATTGTTTGGATAAATAGAAATAAAGATGCATGTATTTCATAAAAATCATATTATATATTTTCCTTCTCGGATTATAAATACAGACACACATTCCAAATATTTGTTAAACTTAATATTATAATATAGATACATTTCCTTAAAAATATTTGCAAAAGTTTTATTTTCTAAATAAATAAAATTGTGTAGGCTACTACTTAAATCTACCTTATATTTAAGACTATTAATAGTGACTGTTTGTAATAATTGTTTATAGCACGTGAACAAATTATCATATTTTTCAATTACATCTAAAATATGTAGTTCAAACTTTATTAAATTATAAATATGTTCTTTGTTCAGCACTAGGTAGTCGCGGTTTGTTCTGCACCTCATTTTTTCATTGGGCAGTAGACTAAATTCCACATCTTTTTCCTGGTGCACTCTTTTTAAGTCCATTTCACTACACTTAACTTTAAGTCCCTTATTTTTTAAATATTGAATTACATTCTTAAAGTCTGTAATATCTATAAAAATTTTATTTACTACCGACGATGATGATGTCGATGCCAGTGCTGACGATATGGAGTTGATTTCTCTCGTTAGTCTCTGGACCTCTTCTTCAAGGGCTATGATCTCGGGGTCATTAGCCACCATTTCTCTCAGAATTTCGACATCTAACGGTAACGTTTCTTCATGTCGCGGTTCCTGAATTTGGACGTTTGAATGAATGCTGATCTTGGGGGTGACGGTTCCAGAGGGTGGCAGAAGGTCGAAGTCGGAGACGGATGAAGTCATAGCGATGATATTGTACAATACGAGTTACTGTATACTATCGAAATATAATTTTGAATTCTTTTTATATGGCTTCAAAATATTTCTTGCTCTAAAATATCTCGTCAATACACCTAATTGTCATAACCAAATATGTCTACTAACATTCAAAGATCATTAGTAAATTATTCTACAAATTTAAAATTGATTCTTGTAAATAATTATACAAATTTTCTTAACATTAGTATATCATTACCCAAAATTTCTATATTACTCAAAGTATCATTAGTTTTGCAAATAGTATTCAAGCATCACATCATTAATGCAATTATCATTTCCACAAAATATTCCCATTAGAATTTAAGTGATAGATAATGGGACAGTTAATATTTCATCAGATACTGGACATTTTTAAAATCCAGTCGAAAATAATTATCAGTCATTAGCAAATATTCAAACATCATCGTTTACCCAAAAATATTTTCACAATGCAATTTTAAATGACAGATAATGGCAGTAATAAACTCATTAGTGATTTGGGAATTTCGAAACTAAACTAGCCAATATATGCATATGTATTTCCCATTTTCATATCATAACGTCACATCAAGATATCCACCAAATCAATTAAAATAACATTTTGAAATTACAATTAATAGGTCCTTATTAGAATTAGACAAAATCAATTATAATGACATTTTGAAATTACTATTTACGAGGTCATTATGTTAATTAATGAAAAATCAATTAAAATGACATCAATTACTGATATCTTAATTACCAATCAATAATTATCTTAATTACCGTCTGCATTCCAGCGCGGAACTAGTGGGTAATTATACTACTGTCTACTAACTGTAGACTATTTATTTATGTCACCAAATATTCATTTCACGATGCGTGTATATATCAGAATGTCGGCTGTCTTTTCTGACAGGATTTGTATATTCCGGCGACGTTGTTCTAGACTGTTCTCAAACATCGAATAATAATTAAACAGGTCGCGACACGTTTGTTTAAAATGTCGGTTGCTCGCGACGATTACGTCATCGTTAAACTTTGACCCTCGCAGAGCGAGCACGGCTATTGCCAGTTACACTATTTATTGACAAGCCATAGCTTTGCTTGGAGTTCCAACCAGTTGTGACAGCCTACTTTCATTAAACTAATATTGCTACGAATGGGGTCCTATACCAATTTTAATTTGTAGTAATTTGTAATGCAACGCGACTTGAGAATTTTACGTAATAACCGAGATATGAATTTTTAAATTCAGAGTCGACGAACTGTTAGTTCTAGAAGGTTCAAATTTTTCATGTTCGCATACCTGAAATATGTTTATATTTGTAAACTTATATGTTATATTCATGAAGAAATTGCGTATTATTAAGCATAAATAACATAAAATATATTATGATATTGGGAGTAGAAGGTGGTCTTTTTGTGTCGAACCCAGTTATTGCAAGTAGGTAAAACACAAAAAGGGCGTGCTTCTCCGAATGACATATACTCTTTTTTCTTCAAGTGTTTTAAAGAATTGTTTTGGCATTTTTTTAATTGTGTTTGCAATTTCCGAAAATGGCTGTGTACACTACAAAACAAACGATACAACTGTCAAATATCAATTTGCAATATGATCTCTGTTGCTGTGGCGACTATTATGCTACTGCACACATACTATAGAAGATACTCATTGTCTTACTAGTAAAAAAATGTTGTTCATTATTGTACTAGTAAAAAATTGTTAGCTTCTTAGTTCATCGCTTACTATGCCCTATTCTCTACAGAAAATTTATCTCAATAGCAATATAATAAACCTATCACATAATAGCATTCAATGGCTACTTTAAAATAGTATACCAAATGACTTGTCAGTGTCAAACAATCAATGGAAACATAAAAATGATTTAAGAAGATTTTAAAAAAAGGAGTTGGATAAAACGTTGTATTACATTCGTATGGAATGTAAGTATATTAGTCACTAAAAAAAATAAGCCACGATATTCGCGTGTGTCTAAACTTTTTCTTTCGTGACTAATATGTTACATTCCACACTTGTATAATAAATTACTATTACGTTATAAGGGATAAAAAGAAATTCGTTTAATATTCTGGTTAAAAGTATTATTATTTAACCTTCAGTTTAACTTTTAATTACAGGGATGCTCTCATTTTTTTTATTTGGACAAGTCCTAAGGACCAAGCAAACCAAACGTATAGAAAAGAGGGAAAATAAATTAAAAGATGAGACTATTTTGAACATAGGTTCCCATTTCATAAATCATAACACAATCAAAATCAGTACAAAATTTGTCTGAACAATTTTCTCTATCTTGGCAAGAGCCAACAAAGTAGCTGACATCTGGTGGCAAAATAAAAAATATAGGCCGAGATTGTCCTGCCTCGACCGCAAGCAGCCTCGGCAAATTTTTTTCTTTCCGAACGCTAAAGAAAGATTTCGCGGCATTAGCAGATGTTCGTATTGAAATAGTTTAGTGATATAAATTAGTTATTAGTTATTTCAGAAGCAAATTAGATTATTTAGTAATTAATCATATTTCCCGGTGAGCACAAATGAATAAACAGATGTTCGTATAGAAATAATTTGATGATAAATTAGTTATTCCGAGGGCATATTGGCGAAAAAATTCAAAGTAGGTGACGTCTGGCAGCAGATTTGTGAACTAGAGGAATAAGGAAACGTTGATAGCATACATTGAAATGTATGTAATTTTAAACAGGTTTAATTTATATTTGTTGTAAAAGAAAGTGACATTTATAGTGTATATTACATTTTCAGATTTAAATAATGATCAGTAAATGCCATAGGTACTGCTCAGTGCCACAATACAGTAATTACAAGTCATTAATTTTAAAATCAGACTCAAAATATTCATTAATAGAATAAAAAGCATTATTAATCAAATAAGTTTTGATTGCCATTTTGAATTTTTTTATACTTAAATTTTTAACATTGTCCGCTAAAACATTATATAAATGAAGATTTAATGAATTTTTTATAGATTTTGTAAGTCTTAGTTTAGGTTTACGCAATAAAGTGGCTGATCTTGTACTATACCTGTGAAAATCGCTATTTCGATTTAACAAATCTTTCGAATTATGAATCTCAATAAGAGTTTGATAAATAAAAATTGAAGGTAGTGTCATAATTTTAGCTTCCATGAAATGTAATTTGCAAGGATGTCTGAAATTCAAATTATATATTATTCTAATTGCTTTTTTCTGCTGCACAGAAACTTTATGTACAAGAGGTGAGTTGCCCCAAAGAATAGTCCCATACGTGATTACGGAATGGAATAGTGCAAAATAAACTAGCTTAAGAGTATCTATAGTAACAACCGATTTTAGTTTTCTTAACAAGAAAGTAATGCTAGCTAGACGGCTACATATTAATATAACATTAGTTTATCGTTAATATGCAAGCCAAGAATATTAACTGACGTCTTCATTTAGTTCAGGTTTTGAAGATATTAATAAATTTTGTGTTTTACCCTTATTGAGCAGTAGATTATTTGCGGAAAACCAGGACTCGGCTTTTTGTAAACTGTTTGAGCATTCATTAGTAAGAAGTTGGAAATCGGTATGACCTGTAATAATGGTCGTATCGTCTGCGAAGAGTACACTCTCTATAGGTTCCATAAATTTTGGAAAGTCATTTACATAAATAATAAAGAAAAGAGGGCCTAAAATAGAACATTGGGGTACACCATGAGTAATATTCTGAAAATTAGAGTTATTACCAATAACAAACACACTTTGGACACGATTTTCTAAATAAGATTTAAAAATATCAAAAGCAATTCCATTAATGCCATAAAACTGATTTTTTTTAATTAGTAAATCATGTGACACGCAGTCAAAGGCCTTAGAGAGATCGCATAAAGTAATTGACATATGTTTTTTTTTTGCTCAAGACCTTCGACAATAAGATTTATAACATTAAGAACAGCTTGAGTAGTTGATTTATTATTTCTAAAACCGAACTGGTGTTCATTGAGAATTTTATTTTGATCAATGTGTTTAATTAGTCTGTTTTTCAATATAATTTCAAAGATTTTTGAAATTACGGGGACAATTGAAATTGGTCTATAATTTTCCAGGTTCTCAAGGTCACCCTTTTTAAAAAGGGGAATAACTTTATTCATCTTGAAGGCATCCGGAAAAACACCTTGATCTAAACATTTATTAAATAACGAGACGACTGGTTCAACCAAAAAGTCAATAATGTCCTTGACAAGGTCATTACTAATATTGAAGACATCCGTGCATTTAGATCTGTTTAAAGATTTAATTGCATTGTAAACTTCAATAACATCGGTAAGTTCAAATGTAGATTTGACTGAAAAATTGTTAGGCATATCAGCAATAATATCTTCAGCTTTAATATTAATCTTGGGAATATTTTTTATAATATTGGAAGCTATTTTAACAAAATAATCATTGTATTCCTGTGGTGTAAAATTTTGAGAAACAGTATTTACATTAATGTTATTTCGTTCAATATTTATTACTTTCCAGCTAGTTTTACTTACATTAGTAGAACTGTTAATAAATTTGCTGTATGAACGAGCTTTAGCATCTTTTATTTCCTTCCTATATTTAATACGTTTTTCATTAAACACTGCTTTAGTTATTATGTCACTAGAGCAATTGAGATGTTCCTTTAAAACGATCAATTCAGATCTCATTTTATTGAGATCGGAATTAAACCATTTAATTACTGGTTTGTTACTATTAGTAACAATTTTCTTGTATGGAAAACATATGTCTATAAGATATGAAAGATTATTCAGGATACTAGAAGCATGATCATTTACCTCCATCCAACTATTGTCAAAATAAACATGAAAATTAAGATCACATAAAGCGTACTTAAAATTTTGGACATTATCTCGATTAAAGCATCTTGATTGAATCACTCTTTGCCCATCAGTTGATCTAGAGTCCTTCAAGATGATATACTGACCTCTGTGATCTGATAGACCAGGATCGTAAACACCAGCAACAAAATCAGTGAATTCAATATTAGTGAGGATATTATTTAACAGTTTCTAGAATTTTCCGTAACTCTAGGGTATTCATTAATGGTAACATTAATGCCAAAAGAAGTAATCAGATTTAAAAAAACCAAGTCATCCTGTTTCGGGTTTTCTGAAATAAATTTAACATTAAAATCTCCAGCTAGTATAATTTTTTTATTGCAAAGCTTTAGTTTATTTAAAAGAAGTTCAAAAGCAGCTATAAATTCTGTAAAATTACCTCTACTAGATCGATACACAGTAATTAATAGTATATTGTACTCGGGAAGTTCTATGCCGCAAAATTCAGCATGAACAACAATGGAGTACTCAAGTAAATCAACATGTTTATAATTTATTTCATCCTTAATAAAAATAGCAACTCCCCCGTGCTCATTAGTTTCCCTACAAAAAGAAGAGCAAAGATTATAACCAGGTATATTAACAAATTTTATAGAACTATTATTGAGCCAGTGTTTAGAAACATAGACAATGTCAAAAGAATTTTTAATTAAAAAATGATATAATTCATCAATTTTGTTTCCCATTGACTGTATGTTTAGATGAAACACAGTTAAGTCATTATTAGAGATATTAACATTGATTTCAAATGTACGATTATTATTGACAACTAGATTATCTAAGGTGCTGGCACTTTGGTTCGTCGTAGATGAAAAAAAGGTTTAATACAAGCACCTAACGGCCAAATAGAAGGAGACATAACTTTATTACTATTACTATCGTAAACGTCAATTTTAAAAGATGCATAAAACTGTTCGTGTTTCGATTTAAGTTTCTCAATACGAGCTTCAGGTGAGATATCGTTCAAAAATTTTTAACGTCATCAGTAGTAGTATCTGGAGCTAGTTTAAATAAGTGCAATGATATCACATTTGAAACAGCTTTCAGTCCACTGCTTGAACACTGGCCGACGACAATATTGGAATTATTACGTCTAGGTTTAGGTCTTGATCTAGGCTGGTTCCTGGGCGAAGATGGCTGATTTACAGTATTTGATCTTGATCCCTGTTTAGAGATATCATTACTCTGTTCAACAGAAGTTATTTTTTCATTGTTTACAACAACGCCATTTTGAGATGTATCACCTGACACTACAACCTTGGACTGCGTCGGTAATTGTGAAGTTTTTGCAGGTGTGTTTTTAAAAGTATTTTTACAATTATTTTGCTGATTTAATATAGATGGCGGATTGTGTAGAAAATTAGCACTATGTTTTAATCGATCAACATGATCATTTAATAGGTTAATGTTTAACTGTTGACTCTTTATTATTAAGTCTTTATTTTTAATAATTTGTTTAAGATACACAATTTTGCACCTTAGCACTTGCATTAGGGCAGAAGGATCCAAACTATCATCATCAGCTAGACTGGCGAATGAAAGTTCTTCATCCTCGTCATCACCACAACAAATTATTTGATTTTCACCCATCGATGGAAATTTTAAAATAGAGGCACAACTTGAATGGGTAATTACACCACACTTAATACACTTTATCCCCGATTGGGCAACTTTACGGCACCTTTTACAGGTTTTGTCATCAATTTTGTCAGGAGTTTCGTTAGATACATTATTAACGCCGGCGATCTTTTTATACTATTATCATAAAGTGTAAGTTTACACTAAATCCCAAGTGACAAAATATGATCTTAAAATTTTCTTTCCATATAGTTTTGACGTCTCCAATCGGTTCAATTTTTTTCTTTTTTAAAAAAAGGATAGTAAAATTCTTCTAATTTTATAGCCAAACTATACTATTTATCATCCTTTTTAACTAGTTTTCCCCTTACTTGTTCCAAATCGGTACAACTTAATTTTTCTATTTCTTCTGCTCTTTAATACACAAATTCATAAACAAATAAATTAATAGCATAATAATAATAATGATAACTTTTGTTGTAAAACAATAAATATAGTTTTGATTTTTACTAATCTGTTCATATCCAACAATATGTTTGCCTCCCAATCCTGCTCTATAACTAAATTTTTCTTTCCAGTAATTTATATTCTCATTTAATAAAATTTCAATCATATGAGTGGTTTTTAAACAAGATCCCAGTATTGTACCTGATCCATCAACCTTTATTCCACAAAGAAATATATATCCTGCCTTAAAAACTGCTTCGTATTCCTTTATAGGACGTGTAAGATCAATGTATTGAAAAATATCACCTAACTTTATGTTAATTTTCTCCATATAAAATACTTCGCACTTTGAAATGCATATTGCCCAGATTGCCAGCAATAAGGAATGAGAGAACTCTCCTTATTCCTCCGCCATCTTGCTACCCTCCAGACTGCCACCTATAGTTTAGTTTTTTCGCCAATAATATTTAATACGTAAAAATATATAAGATGTTTAATTAACTCATACATATATAACATACATAATTCAGATCCTCTGTACCCTAGGTTGCCGAAGTTTCTTCTTGAACTTATTTCATTCTTTTCTTGTACACAAAGTTTCTTCATCTCATCCTGTCCTTTGCTTTTCCTTTATCCAGGTTCCAACTTTTTCCTGCATTGGCTAATAGGTTCTTAATTCACTTATTCCAAATGGGTCTTGGCCTGCCTTATCTATTTTTCTCTATAGGTTTAAACTCCCATACTCATTTTACCTGTCTTGTTTCTTCCATTCTGACCAGATGGCCGAACCAACTCAATTTCTTTTCTTTTAGTTTACTCTGTTCCATTTAAGCCATTCAGCAGATGGCGCTGACATCAGAGCCAATTTCAAGTTGTTACATGCTATATTCGAATTTGGTTTCATCTTTATTTTTTTTATTGTCTCGATGGACTACGGGAGCCATCTGTACTTGTAGTTGTAATTGTCTTTTAGTTTATTGTGAATTGTTCGCGTCTGACGATAATGAATAAAGGTTTTGACTGGTTCGCGCGAAACAATTCTTAGCGTCCTACGATTTATTCGTTGGGTGATAGCTGTACAGTCAACTTCTCTTTGGTTTTTGGTTGTGCTTAAAGCATTGTTAGCTTGATTTTGTTCACCAAAGTGATTCGCATTGTTGCGGAGTGACTTCAGCTGTCGGCACTAAAAGATTAGTATAATCTTAAAAGAGTTTTTTATCTCTGAACGTGCGTTTTTCATCGGATCATTTGAGGGATTAGGAATTCTTTCCGTGAGTATTACAGTTCAATTTTTCATTTATTGTAACAATAGCTGATTGTTAAACTTCACTTTTAGCCTGTTTGGCGTGGGTTATTTTAACCACAATTATATTTAGAAGAGGATTTTCTGTTATCCAAACTTTTGAACTTCGATCACGTGGGCAGTGAACATTTCTGTTCCTGTATGTTCACATCGTCCTTGACTTGGAGGAATTACTATCTTGGAGAACTTAGGATCTCGGAGAATAATCATCGAACATTCGAGAAGAGGTATTTTATAGACCTTGGGCCAATTTTGAAGATTTTTGGCTCATGTTCATACGTCAGTCTGACGTCATCACACTTCGTCCGAACCTGTGACGCAATCCGGTGAGCCTTCTCCAATTTATATTTTATTGTTTGCGTACCCACCTGAAGTTAGTCAGCTGTGTACGTCTATACATATTAATCGTCGGTTATTCTAGAACATTCACAATCATCGTTTTGTTATCTTGTTTTGTGTCAAACTTTAATATTGTTATTGTACCTATTATAGCATGGTTTATTCTTTCACGAATCTATTTTCAATTCGAGTTACGTTATTGTTAATTTTGAATATTCAATATTTTGTATATTAGACAATTTTTATTTTATTATTCCGTATTTAAGGCGCTTAGTTATTTCAAAGAAGTTAATTGTTAACCCTAGTTTATTTGAATACTTTGAATTATTTTAGATTAATAATATTTTATGGTTATAGCATTTCAAATATAATTTATGTTAGCTTTTCAACTTATATGTTTGTTAACTTTGAATATTATTTCGAGCGATTTCATATCTACATTGTTAAGCAGCGCAATCTCGTTTGTGAGGTTAATTTTTCAGGCATTATTTTTGCCGTGACTAAAAGCGTCGTCTGTGCACACACGGTACTTATTTTATTATTTTTCACCGCCAATATTTTTGGACATTTTACGGATTGCAAAGCCCTATGCTTTATAACATCTCGCTTATCTGTGATTCGCTCGCAGTATATTAAAATATATTATTTAAATGACTTTGTACCTTACTATTTATATATTATTAACGGCGTATCTGTTCTCATCAATTTAAATTTTAATATTAAACATATTTTATGTCTCGAATTGGAGATCGTTGTTTTACTTTAGAAATCTTGTTCCCTCCTAGTGAATATTTCAGATTTTGTAGCTTGGGATATAAATGCTGTGGCGCTTATTTTGACAGCTCAGATGATTACTAAGTAATTGACCTTGAATACCCCCCCTGCAATCTCAGAGCAAGTCTACCCTGAACTAGAGGCTATCCCGACTACGAACATCTTCCTCTGTGAGTTTTCCGAATTATCGAACAGAGTGACTGTGTATACTTCGCTATTGGAGACTAGTTACCTTTGGTGAGTCCGCTATTTTTATTTATTTTATTTTTGCATCTAAAAGTATATATATATATATATATATATATATATATATATATATATATATATATATATATATATATATATATATATATATATATATATATATGTATGTATGTATGTATGTATGTATGTCACTATGTCTATGACTTCATGTTGTTTACTCTAGTATATCTAATTGCATGTACGTATGTATGTACAGTAAAAATTTTAAAGAAGTCTGATCAAAGTCATCTATATCATGAACGACTTTAACAAATTGGCATACATTTATTTTTCTCATTTGCAATGACTAGGATGGATATAACACGTTTGTCTGACCTTGTACTATATTTAGATGATCTAGATCATGTCAAAACCTAACCTAACCTCGTTTGGGTGTGACCTCAACCTAACCTAACCTAGATCATGCTAAACCTAACCTAACCTAACCTCGTTTGGGTGACCTCAACCTAACCTAGATATTATTAACCTAACCTAACCTAACCTCGTTTGGGTGTAACCTCAACCTGTAAATAATAAGTGACCTAAATTTTTTATATATGACAATTTATCGAATATTCAACTGTCAAATTACGGCTTATACAAAATCAAAATGTCAAATTGATCAAGCTGTCAAATAGCAAAACTTCAAAGTCGTCAAACCTATCAAATCGTATATTTAACCACTATAAAGACGTCCAAGCTGTCAAATATTATATTTGACAGTTTTAAAAGCTAAAACTGTCAAATTAGTGTAGCTATCAAATTATATAAGTGTAAAGGCCTAATCTTGTTTTGACAGCCAATGTAAGTCAAAATTGTTAAATTGGTTAAGCTGTCAAATGGTAAAACTGTCAAATTGGTCCATCTGTCAAATGATAAAACTATAAAGTCGTCAAAGCTGACAAATTGAACAGCTTTTACCAGATCAAACTGCAACTTTAAAGGCGTCAAAGCTGTCAAATTTTATATTTGACAGCTTATAAAAAATTAAACTGTCATAGTTGTCAAATCTAATATTTGACAGCTTATAAAAGATAAAACTGTCAAATTTATAAATCTGTAAAATTATAAAACTGCAAAAGCGTCTTAGCTGCTAAATCGCCAGCTTATAACAGTGAAAACTGTCAAATTGGCCAATTTGTCAAATGGTAAAACTGTCAAATTTGTCTTTGTTAAATTATAAAACTATAAAGTTGTCAAAACTGTCAAATTGAACAGCTTTTACCAAATCAAACTGCAACTTTAAAGGCGTCAAAGCTGTCAAATTTTATATTTGACAGCTTATAAAAAATTAAACTGTCATAGTTGTCAAATCTAATATTTGACAGCTTATAAAAGATAAAACTGTCAAATTTATAAATCTGTAAAATTATAAAACTGCAAAAGCGTATTTTCTGCTAAATCTAGTTTTTGACAGCTTATAACAGTGAAAACTGTCAAATTTGTTTAATAGTAAAACTGTCAAATTGGTCTATTTGTCAAATTATTAAACAATAAAGTAGTCAAAACTGACAAATTTGACAACTTTTAACAGATCAAACTGCAACTTTACAGGCGTCAAAGTTGTCAAATTTTATATTTGACAGTTTATAAAAAATCAAACTGTCACACTGTCAAATTTATAAATCTGTCAAATTATAAAACTGCAAAAGCGTTTTTTCTGCTAAATCTAGCTTTTGACAGCTTATATCAGTGAAAACTGTCAAATTGGCCAATTTTTCAAATGGTAAAACTGTCAAATTAGTCTATCTGTCAAATTATAAAACTAAAGTAGTCAAAACTGAAAAATTTTACAGCTTTTATCAGATCAAACTGCAATTTTAAAGGCGTCAAAGCTGTCAAATTTTATATTTGACAGCTTATAAAAAATCAAAATGTCAAACTGTCATACAGTTTATAAAAGATGAAACTGTCAAAATTATAAATCTGTCAAATTATAAAACTGCAAAAGCGTCTTTTATGCTAAATCTAGTTTTTGACAGCTTATAACAGTAAAAACTGTCTATTTGTCAAATTATGAAACTATAAAGTAGCAAAAACTGTCAAATTTGACAACTTTTAACCGATCAAACTGAAACTTTAAAGGCGTCAAAGCTGTCAAATTTTATATTTGACAGCTTATAAAAAATCAAACGGTCATAGTTGTCAAATCTAATATTTGACAGCTTGTAAAAGATAAAACTGTCAAAATTATAAATCAGTCAAATTATAAAACTGCAAAAGCGTCTTTTCTGCTAAATCTAGTTTTTGACAGCTTATAACAGTGAAAACTGTCAAATTGGTCTATTTGTCAAATTATGAAACTAAAGTGGTCAAAACTGTCAAATTTGACCAACTTTTAACAGATCAAACTGAAACTTCAAAGGCGTCAAAGCTGTCAAATTTTACATTTGACAGTTTATAAATAATAAAACTGTCAAACTGTCATAACTGTCAAATCTAATATTTGACAATTTATAAATCTGTAAAATTATAAAACTGCAAAAGCGTCATTTCTGCTAATTCTAGCTTTTGATCAAACTGCAACTTTAAAAGCGTCATAGCTGTCAAATTTTGTTTTTGACAGCTTATAAAAAATCAAACTGTCAAACTCTTGTACCTGTCAAATGTAAGATTTGACAGCATATAAAAGATAAAACTGTCAAATTTATCAATCTGTCATATTATAAAACTGCAAAAGCGTCTTTTCTGCTAAATCTAGTTTTTGACAGCTTATAACAATGAAAACTGTCAAATTTGTCTAATGGTAAAACTGTCAAAATGGTCTATTTGTCAAATTATAAAACTATAAAGTAGTCGAAACTGTCAAATTTGACAACTTTTAACATATCAAACTGCAACTTCCAAAGGCGTCAAAGATGTCAAATTCTATATTTGACAGTTTATAAAAAATCAAACTGTCAATTCATCATCAATTAATTTTCACGAATATCTGTTCAGAGCTTTAACGAGATGGCATATCATTATTTTTATGACACAATTTAGTTATTTAAGTTACAACGATTAAAGATTTAGCCCTAAAAATTGTAAACATTTTGCTAATTCTTGTGTTGAAAATAATCTTAAATTGACATGTCACCATAACAGTAATGCCAGGTCCTTTTGCCGGCCTAGATCAACAACAGCGCATTTCTGGACGATTTTGAGTTCTGTAATACTAGTCAAAATGGACGGAGGTACGAAATATTTTTGTAAATTTTTTTATAAAAACGTTACATGAAAAGTACTGCATCCCACTGTAAAATTTTTTACGCGTTTTTATGGAGTGTTGCATAACTCATGAAAGAGAATTGGCGCCAAAGATACTACTAAACCTCATTTTGTAGCCGTTGTTCTGCAGAGGTAGTTGCGTTTTGTAATTTCATTATGAATAACGTTCATTCAAATAAAAAAATGTTAGCTGCAGAGCGACCCGCGGAATAAGATCGCGTTTAGAAAATGTGCTTCTTACAGCATTACAATCGGTTACTAAGTATTTTAAATTCTATGCCGATTAGGTACACTCGGAATTTTTGTAGTGCATTAATTATTGCCAATGTTTCTAGCTCAAATGAATGATACTGTTGTTCGTGTTTAGTAGTTAATGGACTGAAATACGCTATCGGTTGAAGACCTTGATCTAACTTTTGCAAAAGAATGGCACCTAAACCAGATTTTGAAGCATCCGTATGTAATTCAGTGGTGCAGGGCTGGACTGGGAATATGTTTACTACCGGGATATCCGCATGGGGTCGGGCCAGGCCAGTCATTTGTAGGGTACTTTTATAACCAGGTTATGGCCATGGGCCAAGATCACCGCCATTATCGGTAATTCTTTTCCCTATTTATTTGTAATAAATGTGATATTATATTATAAAAGAATGTTAAATTATCACACTGTGAATTTATAAAGGTAATAAAAATTAATTAATTTAAGAGATACACAATTATAATTAAGACATACATTTAGAGGTTATGTAGAATATATAACATCTGTAGTTCTTATTTACATAATAATTGTATATTCTAAACTTACCTTTTAAAAATTTAAATGATTGTGCTTAATATTCGTAATTTATAGTTGTTTTCAGTGACAGTAATCGTGGTGGGTATCTTAACAAACTACACAATAAATAAGATAAAATATATTACTTACACTTTAAATATATATTAAAATGGTAATTAAATGTGTTTTTCATTAAAATAAAACAAAAAGCCACGAAAATACATAATAATTTGCGCAAGAACAACACATATAACAGATGTCCCGGTAATGGCGGACGAAACGTGAGCCATGCCATGGCCATACCCTGGTTATAAAGGTACCCTAGTCATTTGAACCGATTTTTTAAAATAATTTTAATCATTATAATATTTTGTTTAATAATTTACTTTTTAACTCTTTACCCTTGGTAAGGGAGTTAATAGGGATCGTGCTAAAAATCGCATATCGAGATTTTGGTAAATGACCACGTTTTAAGGCTCTTAGAATCTAATTTTAACATTTTCGCGATTATGTCTGTGTGTTTCTGTATATGGATCCTCCACTCTAATTCAAATTTTATCATTCAGAAAATTTTGAAACCTTGTATTGCTACCTTATTCTCTAATATGAAATGAGCCATTAGATTTTGGTGTAAATCAGATAACCGGAAATGGCACTTTATTTGAAGCTCAAAATAGATTTTCTTCGAAAAATATTTTTTCGCAATCTATATTATGAAAATTAAAGATTATTGAATTTTCCATAGGTTTGCATTAATACTTTATATATAATTTAAATCCCGGAGGCCACGATTAAAACAAAACTCCGTCTCTTAAATGTATGTAACTGTCAGATAGCTGTCACTGGCAAAATACTAATCATTTCAAATTAATAGTAATAACGTTTTGAAAAGAAAATAGTAAACCGAACATTAGTTATATGGAAAAGAACTAAATTTAGTTTCCAACATGATGTAAGTATGTAATTAAATAAATAAAAATTAAATGGCGGGGGTATTGTGTTGGCCACATCAGATTTTTTCTTTCAAAACGTCTATGATTTGCTCATTTTTGATATTCTTCGTGTTGATAACAATGTGACAATAAATTTGTACATTGAAAATAAATTTTAATATGCTAACGTATGTAATAGTTATTTATGCAACATAAGTGTAAACAGAAGCTTTATGCCATAAGGTCAAGTATTTCGTGACGAAGCTTACTGAGTCACGAAAATTATTGACCGAATATGATCCGTATTTATATTTTTGTCAATTTTTGTATTGATTAAATCAATTATATGAAAAGCATCCTTATATAAATGATTATTTCGTGTGTATGATGTCGGTAATACAAAAAATAAGTATGTATTTCGAATTTAACAATTGGTTGTCAAAAAGAAAAATGGCAAAAACTATTGGCGCATAGGTACAAAATCAAGAATTTATTTTATTTTTGTATCGATTTATTTATTTTTTCAACTTTAAATTTTTATAATTTATTTTTGAAGTTCGTCAGGCCACGAGCCGGCACGGGCCACCGGGTAATTCCTGGTATCCCGCCGGGCCAGTCCAGCCCTGCTTGTAGGTATTATTTCATTGGAATTTAGATATTTTTCTTTTTTTCTACATTCCTCCCAAGAATGGCGTAACGATTTTTCTTTCTTCGTTTTTCATATTCCAAAATTAATTTTGTAAATCTGTACGGGGCGGCCTCAGAGAAGATAAACAAAAAAACTTTTTTCTACAGTCTATATACAATGTAGCCATTTGCGCTTTTTTTGTCAACGCAAAATGTCACTTTGCCGCTCATGCGCGACAAAGTAGAGAAAACGCTCGCTGTCCAAATTTCTACTCGTATACAATGTTGAGAAATGTCACTTGTCTACATTCTTAATTAAAACGTTTAGTCGGGAACTAATGACACTGTAGTTACACATTTACCACCTTCACAAGTCAATCGGACATATAACTGCTCTGTCGGTATATTACATAACTAAACAAAATGCCGCACTGCTGTGAAAATAAAATATGGCATTTATTTACAAAAACGAAAGTATAAAATGATTAGATTAGACTGAAGCAATAGCTCAAGAAGAATGGAAAATAACGATACATTAAAATTAAATATAAAATAAATTGTGTGAACAGTTGTGCTGCCACCTGCAAAAGTTTGGCGTGAACGTTCACAATGGACATCCACTCTTCCACTACACTAGTTTAATGTACTTGAAACAAATAAATTATACAAAAACTTATAATATTCATTACAAAATTGGCACTAATTTTTTGTAAAAACGAGAGCAAAAACAATATCTTGAAGTCATATGAATAAGTCCTTATCTTCACTGCTAACTATTGAATAGTACAGTAAGTACAAAGAGTACATTTTTTTTTTGTTATGGTGGAGGACTGTAGAAAAAATCTTGTGTGTGTTTCGAGCGCAAATGGACATTGTCGATTTCGAGAGAATTCCGCGTCCCTGCGTCGCACGTCAACAACCTCTCAATCGACAATGTCCCATTTTGCGCTCTTAATACACAAATAGCTATTGCATACATGATATAGCAAATGCAACATAATTTTATCTACACATACATCCGTTTTCAAGTTGGTCATCATCACTATTTATTAAAATCTTTTGCATTAATATTCAACTTTATTTAATGTTACCTATTAATCTTACTTTGACTTGCCATGTTTTTTTTTGAATAAATGACTTGTTTTCTAAATATTTGAAAAATTTAATCGCATTTCAGAGTTTGTTTCTAAATCGATTTATATTTATTGGAATAAATCATATTGGTTATATTTCTTCTTTATCATAATTGCGAAATTAAAATTATTACACTATTTACATTATTTGTCACATAATAAAAATCACACAAGTATACAGACGCACCGTCATTATTATTTGATCAAAAACAGCACCTCCCTTAAAGTAACATAGGCACCGACTACGTGGGGGTTCAGGGCTCGAGCCCCCACACGAAAAAATCTGAGGGACTCTGCACCTATACCCCGCGCCGACACACAATTTATTTTTTGTGCAACCGGAGGCGAAATAAGCATTTCGCAGCCGCAATACAAGCCGCGAAATTAAATTTCGCGACCGTTGTTATGATAACGGCCGCGAAATTCATTTCGCGGACGTTGTCATGGTAGCGGCCGCGAAATTAAGTAAATAATCACTTCGACACTTGAAAATTGCATGGTTTTGTTTATCAAATGATAATCCCATAGCCACCGTGAAAGCTAACTTTCTATATACAATGAAACTGTTTAAAATTAATAAAATTTGTAATTACATATTTTTTACGGTAGCACAAAAAATATTGTGTACACCTTGTCCGCAAAATCTTTTAGCGTACCGAGAGAAAAATTATCGCCGAGGCCGCTTGCGGCCGAGGCAAGACAATCTCGAGGGCGCTAAAGAGTAATTTCGCGGCCTTGATATACAAATAACTATTTCTATCTATTTAGGGCTTGAATACAGCTGTCGCCGTTTACCCTTCCAACCGGGCTCACCGAGCCGCAGTGTTTTACCACTGCCGTACTGCCGGTTGGATTTCAGCCATTGCTACATTTATTTAAGATATATAAGTGGCCAGCTTATAGCATCCGAGTGTGATAAATACAAGTAGCTGTATTTATTTTTTTACGACAAATCACACATTGTCGGTCGACGGGAATCGAACGCACGGGCCATGGTTCGGGTGACGTCACTGCGAGTTAGGAGATGTGCGCTAACCCACTCAGCCACAAAGCCGACCAAAATAACTATTTGATACCAATAAAAAGTACACCCATTTTGAAATATTTTTAATATATCAATTATTTATAAAAAGTAACAATGTATACTTATTCTATTATTTATTTCCAACGTGTCATATTGTATTAACTAAAATACTGTAAAAGTATAACGTCTGCAGACTAGCAAATAGTACTGCCACCAAATTCAAAATGCAGTATTGTCGGAAATTAATAATAAAATTATCAAATTTTAGTGAAAATTACGGTAGGTTGTTTTGTGAAATGAATTTTGTATATTTATTCAACATACATACAATGGGGTCCGGTACTAAAAAAAAGTGGCATATATTGTGTCATATTATGAAAATATGAATAATTTTATTCATAATTTTAATAAAAACGACTAGCACTATAACAAGATGACGTCACAACTGTATTTTTGTGTCAGTGTACCAAACGAAAAGAATATAATTTTATATTATTCATAACTTGTGAAAATAAAATCCATGTATTTTATGTAATTCTATTTTATATGAAAATGTATGAAACATTTATCATTTTTATTAATATATAACATATTTATTTAAAAAAATTATAACAACAGATTTTTCATTTGATAAGGTACTTACAACTTTAGTTTTTTGAAAGTGACAGCTGTCACTAGTTAACCCTCCTTGACATCAATTTTTGGCAGAATTAATGACATTGACAGATGTAAACAACTTTACTCAGTAGGTGAAGCAAATTTGCAGATATGTCGTCATACAAAATTAATTAAATTTAAAAAAATTATATTTCAAAAACTATACACATTTGGAAAGTGTAACAAACGCTAAAATTCATCATTTTATTAAATCTTTCAGAAAAAAAAATTAATTGAAAAATTAGTACAGGACCCCATTGAAATTTGTTTTATCTGTCTCATTCTGAGTTTCGCGGTAAATTTAATAAAGTCAAGATTTCTTTAAAATTAGGTAGATATATTGCCATACGATATATTTGCATCTTTTGTACAATTTTATTTATTTATGTATCAATTTTAAGATATAAAGATTTTGTTTGGTAAATTTTATATTGCGGCTTTTTAGCCCCCACATGAAAATCCAAAGGTCGGCGCCTATGTAAAGTAAAGTACTTATTAGACACTACACATAGGTTACAAAATATCTTTATTGTCGAATGCGAAAGAATCGCTACACACACGCGCATACACTAAGGTAAAAACATCGTCGTAGAAACAGTAAAATTGTAATCCTGAGACCCTAAAATATTCTTATTCAACATCTAATTTCTTGCCTCAAGAAAATACAAAACTTAACATTCCTTACGTATTAGTGATGGAAGGGAAAAAATTACCCATTTGTTAAAACATTTTGGAATTACTCTTTACTCTCTGTATGTGATATACATAATGTAAATTTGTATCTTTACTTATTTTACAAATAATAATAATAATAATAATAATAATAATAATAATAATAATAATTATTATTATTATTACCTCCCGCTATCCTTGGTAAGGGAGATATAGGGATCATGCTAAAAATCGCATATCTAGATATTGGTAAATGACCACGGTTTCAGGTTCCTAGAATCCAATTTTAACATTTTCGCGACGATGTCTATGTGTGTATGATGCGTTCGTGCGTGCGTGTGTGTGGGTGTGTGGGTGTGGGTGTGTGTGTGTGTGTGTGTTAGTGTGTATGAGTGTGTGTGTGTGTGTGAATTTGTGAGTGTGTATGAGTGTGTGTGTATATGAGTGAGTGTGTGAGTGTGTGTGTGTAAGAGTGTGTGTGTGTGAGAGAGTGAGTATGTGAGTGTGTGTGTGTGTGTGAGTGTGTGTATGAGTGTGTGTGAGTGTGTGAGTATGTGTGAGTGTGTGAGTGAGTGTGTGTGTATGAGTGTGTGTGAGTGTGTGTGTGAGTGTGTGTGTGTGTGTATGAGTGTGTGTGTGTGAGTGTGTGTGTGAGTGTGTGTGAAAGTGTGTGTGTGTGTGAATGTGTGTGTGTATGAATGTGTGTGTGTGTGTGTGTGAATGTGTGTGTGTATGTGTATGTGTGTGTATGTGTATATGTGTGTGTATGTGTGTGTATGTTTGTGTGAATGTGTGTGTATGTGTGTATGTGTGTGTGTATGTGTTTGTATGTGTGTGTGTGTGTGTGCGTGCGTGTGTGTATGTGCGTGCGTGTATGTGTTCGTGCGTGCGTGTGTGTATATATGTATTATATTATGGTGAAAATCGGAGAACCGGAAATGGATACTTTATGGGAAGCTCAAAATAGTTTTTCTACGAAAAATACCTTTAAATGTTATTTTTTCAAAATTAATGTTATTATAAAAATTAAAGATTATTAAATTTTCTACAGATTTGCATTAATATTTTTTCTATATATTTTACGGATAAATTTATATAAATATCTATAATTTAAATCCCGGAGCCTACGCTTTTAAACAAACAAAACTCCTTGGTTGCGCAGTTATCCAAATCAAGGAGCACCATTCAATAATTCAAATGTAGGTAACTGAGAGATAAATATCACTGTCAAAGAACTATATATTTCAAATTAATAATAGGAAGGTTTTTTTAAAAAAAAGTAAATAGAACAATAGGAAAGGAAATCAATACAGTGTCCCAGCATATGTAAATATGTAGGTATGTATTTAGATTAATAAAAATTAACGATTCGTTAAAAAAAATTAAGCTAATTCTTATTTTTGGATTGGTGAATTCAATTCTATCCCGGTATTTAAAATGTAATCTTTATTTTATTATAGTTCCGGTGGCTCAATGGTTAGAGCAACGCCTCATGTCATGAGTGCCATCGGGGCTATGGGTTCGAATCCCACTAAGACATGGATGTGTGTGAATGTAAAGCAACTATGTAATTGGGATTTAATACTGTTGAGAGGTTTAAAAAAAGGCAGTTACTTGGATTAGATTAGACTATATTTTAAGAAATAAACTGCCAAAATTAAAGTAAAATTCGCTAATCCAAAAATAAGGATAAGCTTAATATTTTTGTGACTCGGGCGGTAATTGGCGGGAGGTATTGTGTTGGCTTCACCAGATTTTTGTTATAATAATTATAATAATAATCTGTATTGTATTTTAAAGGGTACAGTTTTATTACAATTGATGATTATATGGGGGTGAGTGAATGTTGCGTCCCTCCGGTGCGAAGGACTAAGTAATAAGGACCTAATGGCTCGAAGGACCAAATGTTCAAACCCTAAACCAGCGAATCCGGTCTAGAAGAACCAAAATGTTTTGATCCTGCACGCAAGCCCAAAATGTGATGTCTCTAGATCAGCGAATCCGGTCTAGAAGCACCAACAATGTGTTTGATGTTAAATTCAATGAATAAAACAAAACTATATGTAAACCAAAATAATTACAACCTTCGATAGCTGGTTCACATCACTGGACTTGGCCAATATACGGGATAATATTAATTTGTGAAACGTACTAATTAACAACGACCGAAGGACCAGATAGTTTTACGAACTAACAAACGTGCTAAATATAATTGCACCAAAATAACAAACAACTGAAATACAATTCTGATAGATATGTGATAGCGTATTGAATATAAGTGACAAACAATAATAAACCAAAGATAAAACAAATACGATATTTGTTGAAATTAACTAAATCATTTAATAAGTGTATGACCACACAAATTTAGTTAAACAATATTAAGAATTCTAAATGAACTTAATAATAACCAACTAGAATGCAAAACTTGTTGCCTTGACTGTACCTAGTCGACAATAACAGCAGATGCGCTGTGGATGACGTCACTCGAAGGTGAACGTGTGTAAACAGGTTTACAAAGAAATAATAATAATTTCACCCAAGGAAATATGAATCAAATCCCTAACAACACGAATTCCCGTGAGAAATAAAAATTGTACAGTTCGATTTTACAATTGATTCCTGAGATGTGTCTATTAGCTGCATAAATTGGCGCCGGAAAGTATTCACGGACTATAAAGTACCAAATTAAATGAAAACCGAACGATACTCCTTGAATTAGTCGTGCTAGGCTAATCAAGCTACGCGTACGATAATTAAACAACCAATTACTTTACTGACCATATGAAAATCAGAAAGTTTATGCAAAATGGTGGAAAACCACTCTCGCGGACGACGACGCGATACGTGTTCACCGTTTGCAAGCCAGAGACACTCTGATCAGCGCGGTCGATCCATGCTGTAGCTGGACTCCGCTTGGCGTGGGGGTGCGCGCGCACTCGCGTGAAACTAGTCGTAGTAATATTAATATTAATAAATAGTTTAAGATACTACAGCTATTTCAAACAATTCTAAAATTAAACTTAAACACGTAGAAAATATATAACTAATTTTTCCAAGTAATAGAAACAGTTATTTCTATTTATTTATTGACTTATTTAAATAGAATCAGGGCGGATTACTCGTTCTATTCCCATGTGCAGCGGGTTGCTACCTCAAGGGGTTAATATTTTCCAAATTCCTCTCATTTAAAACATGTTGGTTTTAAACAGTGAATTTTGCCTTACAATATCTGTACCTTTATTATTTATTCGTTCCTTTTGATGGAGATGAGATGATAAAGACGCCACGAACATCTAAGCCCCTGGTGAGAATCGAACCCACGAACCACAGGGCCGAGCGTTTGTTTTACATATTATGTAAAAATGTTTATCCTAAAAAAATTTTCAAATTTGATTTATATTTTTATAGTTATAAATCATGTTGCTTACATTTGTTCCTTATCGTCATTAGAAAAACAAAATATAAACTATCAAACTGTTTACATTATTTCTAATATAAAAAGGAGACCATGTACGCTAAAGCAGTGCTCAAGGTCTGTTCGTTTCAAGAACTAAAAAGCGAAAACAAAAACATGTATTTGACATTATTTATCTACCTAATTAGCTGTAGTCAAGTAATTCCGGCTATCGAGCAACTTACAATGAAAAATAAAAATGTTGCATCTGAACTTCAATTACCTCAGCCAGGGTATAAACACATACCTTTTTTTCTCCAACCAGCGACTGGTTTTCGTAGAAGTAGAATACATAAAAATATGAAACCTGAAGAAATAGCGTCAATCATTTTACAAGAAATTAGGAAAGAAATTGTATTGTTATTTTCTTCGTTACCACATCTTAATATGGCTATAAGTTTAATCTCCTTTCCATTTTTATTAGTTAAGTATTGTGGCAAGCCTATTGCCTTGATATTTTTATAATATTTGTTGTATCTTGAGTCATTGATCTTCTCATTTTGATTTTGTTTCTGTATGTCTTGGTCTCTGTTGATTAACTCGATGCTTATGTTACAATTCTCTCTCCTCTTCCTTTCCACTTCCGCAGTTCAGTACCCGTTTCTTTCTAAGTAGTTTTTCCTTTGCAACTCCCATTTGGTTGGTGCCAGTTTTCTTTCTTCTTTTTACCTTCCGTCACCTTTAGGTAAGGAAGGTATTGTCTTTGGTCAAAAATTTCGGTGGTGAGTTTTTAATGAATAAGCACGTTTTAAGGTCCCTAGAATACGATTTTACTATTTTTACGATGATGTCTGTATGTATGTGTGTGTGTGTGTGTGTGTCTGTGTGCGCGCGCGCGTGTGTTTGTGTGTGTGTATGTGTGTCTGTGTGTGTGTGTGTGTGTCTGGGTGCGCGCGCGCGCGCGCGTGTGTGTGTGTGTATGTGTATGTGTATGTGTGTGTGTGTGTGTGTGTGTGTGTGTGTGTGTGCGTGTGTGTGAGTGAGTGAGTGAGTGAGTGAGTGAGTGAGTGTGAGTGTAAGTGAGTGTGAGTGTAAGTGAGTGTGTGTGTGTGTGTGAGTGTGTGAGTGAGTGAGTGAGTGTGAGTGAGTGTGAGTGTAAGTGTATGTGTGTGTGTATGTGTGTGTGTAAGTGAGTGTTAGTAAGTGTGAGTGAGTGTGAGTGAGTGAGTGTTAGTGAGTGTAAGCGTGTGTGTGTGTGTGAGTGAGTGAGTGTGAGTGAGTGTAAGTGTGTGTGTGTGTGTGTGAGCGAGTGAGTGTTAGTGAGTGTGTGTGAGTTAGTGAGTAAGTGAGTGAGTGTGAGTGAGTGTGTGTGTGTGAGTGAGTGAGTGAGGGAATAAGTGAGTGAGTGTGAGTGAGTGAGTGAGTGAGTGTGAGTGAAAGTGAGTGAGTGTGAGTGAGTGAGTGAGTGAGCAAGTGTGAGTGAGTGTGAGTGAGTAAGTGAGTGAGTGAGTGTGAGTGAGTGTAAGTGGTTGTGAGTAAATGTGAGTGAGTGTGAGTGAGTGTGAGTGAGTGAGTGAGTGAGAGTGAGTGAGTGTGAGTGAGTGAGTGAGTGAGTAAGTGAATAAGTAACTGAGTGAGTGAGTGAGTGGAGGGAGTGAATGTAAGTGTGTGTGTGTGAGTGTGTGTGTGAGTGAGTGAGTGAGGGAATGAGTGAGTGAGTGTGAGTGAGTGAGTGTGAGTGAGTGTGATTGAGTGTGATTGAATGTGAGTGAGTGTGAGTGAGTGTGAGTCAGCGTGAGTGTGTGTGAGTGAGTGTGAGTGAGTGTGAGTGAGTGAGTGAGTGGGTGAGTGTGAGTAAGTGTGAGTAAGGGTGAGTGAGTGTGAGTAAGTGTTAGTGAGTGTGAGTAAGTGCGAGTGAGTGTGACTGAGTGTGAGTGAGTGTAAGTGAGTGTGAGTGAGTGTGAGTGAGTGTGAGTGAGTGTGCGTGAGTGTGAGTGAGTGAGTGAGTGAGTGAGTGTGAATGAGTGAGTGAGTGAGTGTGAGTGAGTGTGAGTGAGTAAGTGAGTGAGTGGGTGTGATTGAGTGTGAGTGAGTGTGAGTGAGGGAATGAGTGAGTGAGTGTGAGTGAGTGAGTGAGTGTGAGTGAGTGTGCGTGCGCGTGTGCATGTGCATGTGCATGTGCATGTGCATGTGCATGTGCATGTGTATGTGTATGTGTATGTGTATGTGTGTGTGTGTATGTGTGAGTGAGTGACTGAGTGTGAGTGTAAGTGAGTGTGTGTGTGAGTGTAAGTGTGTGTGTGTGTGTGTGAGTGAGTGAGTGAGTGTGAGTAGTGTGAGTGTAAGTGTATGTGTGTGTGTGAGTGTTAGTAAGTGTGAGTGAGTGAGTGTGAGTGAGTGTAAGTGTGTGTGTGTGTGTGAGTGTGGGTGTGTGTAAGTGTGTGTGTGTGTGTGCGAGCGAGTGAGTGTTAGTGAGTGTGTGTGAGTTAGTGAGTGAGTGAGTGAGTAAGTGAGTGAGTGAGTGAGTGAGTGAGTGTGAGTAAGTGTGAGTGAGTGTGAGTAAGTGTTAGTGAGTGTGAGTGAGTGCGAGTGAGTGTGACTGAGTGTGAGTGAGTGTAAGTGAGTATGAGTGAGTGTGAGTGAGTGTGAGTGAGTAAGTGAGTGAGTGAGTGAGTGTGAATGAGTGAGTGAGTGAGTGTGAGTGAGTAAGTGAGTGAGTGAGTGTGAGTTAGTGTAAGTGAATGTGAGTGAGTGTGAGTGAGTAAGTGAGTGAGTGAGTGAGTGAGCGAGTGTGAGTTAGTGTAAGTGAATGTGAGTGAGTGTGAGTGAGTGAGTAAGTGAGTGAGTGAGCGAGTGTGAGTGAGTTTGAGTGAGTGAGTGAATGTGAGTGAGTAAGTGAGTGAGAGAGTGTGAGTGAGCGAGTGAGTGTGAGTGAGTGAGTGAGTGTGAGTGAGCGAGTGAGTGTGAGTGAGTGTGAGTGAGTGAGTGTTAGTGAGTGTTAGTGAGTGTGAGTGAGTTAGTGAGTAAGTGAGTGAGTGAGTGAGTGAGTAAGTGAGTAAGTGAGTAAGTGAGTGAGTGTGAGTAAGTGTGAGTGTGTGAGTGAGTGAGTGAGTGACTGAGTGAGTGAGTGTGAGTGAGTGTGTGTGTGTGAGTGAGTGAGTGAGGGAATGAGTGAGTGAGTGTGAGTGAGTGAGTGAGTGAGTGTGAGTGAAAGTGAGTGAGTGTGAGTGAGTGAGTGAGTGAGTGAGCAAGTGTGAGTGAGTGAGTGAGTGTGAGTGAGTAAGTGAGTGAGTGAGTGTGAGTGAGTGTAAGTGGTTGTGAGTAAATGTGAGTGAGTGTGAGTGAGTGTGAGTGAGTGTGAGTGAGTGAGTGAGAGTGAGTGAGTTTGAGTGAGTGATTGAGTGAGTAAGTGAATAAGTAACTGAGTGAGTGAGTGAGTGTGAGTGAGTGAATGTAAGTGAGTGTGTGTAAGTGTGTGTGTGTGAGTGAGTGAGTGAGGGAATGAGTGAGTGAGTGTGAGTGAGTGAGTGTGAGTGAGTGTGATTGAGTGTGATTGAATGTGAGTGAGTGTGAGTGAGTGTGAGTCAGCGTGAGTGTGTGTGAGTGAGTGTGAGTGAGTGTGAGTGAGTGAGTGAGTGTGAGTGAGTGTGTGTGAGTGAGTGTGAGTGAGTGTAAGTGAGTGTGTGTGTGAGTGTGAGTTAGTAAGTGAGTAAGTGAGTGAGTGAGTGAGTGAGTGAGTAAGTGAGTGAGTGAGTGTGAGTGAGTGTAAGTTAGTGTGTGTGTGAGTGAGTGAGTGAGTGAATGAGTGAGTGTGAGTGAGTGTGAGTGAGTAAGTGAGGGAGTGTGTGTGAGTGAGTGAGTGAGAGAGTGAGTGAGTGAGTGTGAGTGAGTGTGAGTGAGTGTGTGTGTGTGAGTGAGTGTGTGAGTGAGTGTGTGAGTGTATGTGAGTGTGTGTGTGTGTGAGTGTATATGTGTGTGTGGATGTTGGATCCACGATTTCTCAAATACTATAAGAGTAAAGAAATTTTAATTACGGATTCCTCAATCTAACAATAATGGGAAGAGTTGATTAAGTTTTGGTAACAATTGAACAACCAGAAGTAGTAGTTACAAGAAAAAAATCATCTAAATATTATTCATCGAAAATTTATGTAAATACTTGTATTAAAGAACGTTAAATTCTTTATTCGATAAATATAATAGTTATTTATTATACATGCGGATTAAATGAATGTTTAACGAGCGGTACATTTAACAACGCGAGCGGGACGCGACGTAATAAACTTCTCCGATTTGAGTGTAAGATTTTTATAAATGAAATCAGAAGCTTGAAATGTCGCTAATCGCTTACGGGTATCTAGTCGCTAAGTGTGTTTTTTTATGCGTTGCCATAGTGATCTGTGGTTGCCATGGGTTGAATTGTTTACAAGAAAAAATAAATAAATTGGAACGTAGAGAACGACAGTAAATTCTCTACAAGTTTATACAGTGTACTCGAAAACCTGTGTAGAAATTGAAAATGGAAAACTTACTACCCAAGAAATCAAAAGAAATATACAAAAAAACTTACCAAAAATTTTGCACCTGGAGAATACAAAAAAATTCAAGTGCAGTTACTGAAGCTGTTACTTTGAATTACATTTTCGAAAATTTCAAGAATTTAAAGCCGTCGTCACTCTGGAATTATTGTTCGATGTTGAAAGCTTGCCTCATTATTTTTGAAAATGTGGATATATGAAGTCGTAAACAACGAATTAGTTAGTGCTGCTAAAACTGTTAATTTTCAAAGTGAAAGTGTTCAAATCGGTAACATTTTCTTCATAAACGAAGCCGTGCAACTACAAGAATTAACTTCGTTG
Organism: Harpalus rubripes; assembly: GCA_963082715.1. Classification (NCBI taxonomy): domain Eukaryota; kingdom Metazoa; phylum Arthropoda; class Insecta; order Coleoptera; family Carabidae; genus Harpalus; species Harpalus rubripes. The sequence goes on along the minus strand of OY720463.1, from coordinate 30,137,388 downwards.
ATGAAAAGATGAAATACGTACCTCCTAGAAATAAATTCTTAAATTGTTCAATATTTGTAAATTATTGCTTAATTAGTCAATAAATTTGTTTATGAATACAAACCCTTTATTATAATAGACTGAAATAAATAATTTTGATACTGTTTTAGAGGTTAGGATACCACGAAATTCAATATGAGTCATATGACAAAGAAATGAATCAAATCAGACATACGTTATACAAAATCATAACATTCTTCTTCTTATTGACGGAACAGCGCGTATACGTTGAATATTTGAATTTATTCCAACAATGTTGGTTGACACTTTAAAACCGCTAGTGAAATAAAATCCTTTAAAACGCTAGCGAAATAAAATTGTTTATAAAACAACAACTTTAATGGCCCGTATCCAAGGAAATAAAGATGTCTTTATAAGGCAAAATTAAATAAATTCATTATTATATCTTCTATAGATTTAGAAATAAAGAAATGCATATAAAATAATTTGATGTAATAAATCTCAGATCAAACTACTTGAAGGCAAGAAATTCAAATGTTTTTAATTGACACAAATATCAATGTCAAAAATATTTGTACATCATTATGAAACTAAAATAAAGTCACAACGCAAAAGAAAAAAAAGAATATAAAAGGAATTTGCGAAAAAATGACGAATATAAAGAAAAAAATATATATCTGGCGAGAGATTATGTGCTGGCCACATCAGATTTTTTATGTTAATTATTAATACGCTTTCTCTTCATCAGAGCACAAATACTTCGAAGTACAAGTACAAACAGAAATTCAATCAATCGTCAAACCATGTGCTCGCTGCATCAGCCGGCTACAGCTGTCAGCGTTAGCCAATAGTAGCCAAGGTTTAGGAGCATGCGCATAATTCCAAGTTGGGTGTTTGTGTGAGATAGACTTATGCAGAAATGATATTTCCATTTCACAGTGTTTCCTTCACCTACTCTTATGGGAAAGATACGAGCATTAGCAATATGTATTATCTAGTAGCTGTAGCACAGACAAACATAAACAGATCCCCAGCCGTGTAGGATATAATGTGTTGCTTATTTCGCTGTAGTTCTTGCAACTGCCATAGATGCCACTCTGCGTCAGACTGCTGATTACATGCAGCCAGACAAGTATAGGGTATAAGCATCACATATTACAGTACTGGTCGACTGTATGTGACTGTGTTGCGCGAGTACTATTCTATCAGAATATTGTGCATAAATGTTTGTTTGGAGTGTTGAAGAAAATTTATTTTGAATATTTTTTTTCTCCACTGGTATCGGAATTATACTTTTAGAATGTCGAGAGTAATTAAATGTCAAGTTAAAAATTGTGCTAAATCATGCACTTTTCATCCGAATTTGCAATTCTTTTATTTCCCTAAAAATAATGAACAACGTGAAAAATGGATAGAATACACGGGTAATTTCGAATTAGTGGGACTTCCGTATGAAAAATGTAGATATAAAGCAATTTATGAACAATATTTTTCAAATGATATGTTTGTACTTCGGTATAATACGGATAAAAGAAAATTAATACAGGATGCCATCCCTACGGTAAAAATATCCGTAAATACATTTACTGAAACAATACCTTCAGTGTCTGAAATGAAAGTGAAAACACCAATAAAAACATATTCTGTGCAATGTGAATTTTCTAGCAATTTACCAGGACCACCAGCATCAACACCTCAAAATACAATAAGTAAGTGGAACTTAGAGATATCGCCATTCAATACCCCAAGTCAGTCTGGATCTCCTTTTAAATTTCAAGTATCCCCCAGTAGAAGTGGTATATTTTCAGTACGTAAAAAATTATTCAAAGAAACCAAACTGCTTACAAATCATTGTAAACAAACAGCAAAACAACAAAATATTATACTTAAAAGGAAACTTCGTAATAAAACACTAATAATTAAAAGATTACGAAAAAAGCTATCACTACAGTCAAATATAAAACATTTAATTGAACAAACGAATATATCAAATGATAGTAAAACATTATGTAAAATGCAACTTTTAAAATTCACAGTGGAGTACCGAAGAAAAAAAATTTGCCTTAGATTTACATTACCGGTCACCAGGAGGATACCGTTATTTAAGAAACTTCAAAGAAATAATTTTACCTGCTGAATCTATATTGCGCACATGGACTCGATTTTTAAACTTTAACCCTGGTTTCAATGACAAGTTAATTTTAGCCCTTAAAGAAAAAATTAAGTCGTTGTCAGAGAATGAAAAAATATGCATAATTGTTTTCGATGAAATGTCAATTAAGAAGATCCTACAATAATGCTCCTATTTAGATCAAATTCGAAGATTTAGGAGACCTGGGCAGAATTTCAAAATACTGTACTGAGTCACTAGTATTTATGATTCGTGGTACAGTAAATAATTTCAAACTTCCAGTAGCATACTTTTTATCACATAATTCAGTGAAAATTAATAATTTAATAACAATAATTAAAAATTTGATGTGGCCAGCACATTACCTTCCGTCAGTTCTATGTATTTTGTACAAATTTCATACAGAAAGTTCCTTGCTAAATTAAATATTCTATTTCTTGTACATTACCTTCCGGCAGTTGCATGTATTTTATGCAAATTTCATACAGAAAATTATTATATTGTGACGTTTTCTATATACAGAGTAATGTATCTGCAGAAATAAAAGATTATTATTTCTTGTACTTACATTACCTTAAAACAGTTGTATGTATTTTATACAAATTCCATACAGAAAGCAAAAGATCCTATATTTCCAGTAAAATTATAAGATAAACACACTATGTCAATTTCACTTGACGCTGACATCTTTCAATCAGAATTTTCTCAATATAGTAGCTGTTTCCATAGCTATGGCTACTTTATGAAATTTAATTTATTTATAATTTTTCAACTCTATATCCATTTAATATTAAGTATAAAATGCAGTCAAATCGTATAGAGAATAAAATATTCTTTAATATTTATAATAACATCAAATGTGAAAAAATTATATTTAACATAGTTTTTTCAAGAAAAACTGTTAAAATCTTCAAATGATGGTACTTCCGGTTGACCAATTGTAACCAAAATCTAATCAGCTCTTCATATGGATGTAACGAAGAAGTATACGAAAAAATTATAATTTTTGTAACTGTAGTATTAGAGTTATCGCAGACGAAAATTTTGTTACACACACACACACACACACACACACACACACAGACACACACACACACGCACACACGCACACACGCACACACGCACACACGCACACACGCACACACGCACACACGCACACACGCACACACGCACACACGCACACACGCACACACGCAAACACGCACACACGCACACACGCACACACGCACACACGCACACACGCACACACGCACACACGCACACACGCACGCACACACGCACACACGCACACACGCACACACGCACACGCACACACGCACACACGCAAACACACACACACGCACACACGCACACACGCACACACGCACACACGCACACACGCACACACGCACACACGCACACACGCCCACACGCACACACGCACACACGCACACACGCACACACGCACACACGCACACACGCACACACGCAAACACGCACACACGCACACACGCACACACGCACACACGCACACACGCACACACGCACACACGCACACACGCACACACGCACACACGCACACACGCACACACGCACACACGCAAACACGCACACACGCACACACGCACACACGCACACACGCACACACGCACACACGCACACACGCACACACGCACACACGCACACACGCACACACGCAAACACGCACACACGCACACACGCACACACGCACACACGCACACACGCAAACACGCACACACGCACACACGCACACACGCACACACGCACACACGCACACACGCACACACACACACGCACACACGCACACACGCACACACGCACACACGCACACACGCACACACGCAAACACGCACACACGCACACACGCACACACGCACACACTCACACACGCACACACGCACACACACACACACACACACACAGACATCATCGTAAAAATAGTAAATTCGTATTCTAGGGACCCTAAAACGTGCTTATTGATTAAAAACTCATCATCGAATTTTTTGACCAAAGACAATACCTTCCTTACCTAAAGGTGACGGAAGGTAAAAATGTATTGAAATTATTATTAATTGCGGCTTTAAAGTAATGGCAATAACTTGTGACCAGGGGCCTGTAAATCAATCAGCGATGAGAAAATTAGGAGTTTCAGTAGATAAACCTTACTTTTATATTGGCAAAAATAAGATTTTTGCAATATACGATGTCATTCATATTATTAAAAATATTCGTAATCGACTTATGGTCTCAGATTTTTTAATAAATGAGAAAAGAGTGTCATGGAATGATATTATACTAACATTTTACAAGGATCTGGAATGTAAAAGGGCGCGAAGTATGGGTCATTTGTCGGAAGTTCATTTAAAGCCGATTAATTTTCAAAAAATGTCTGTGTCCTTAGCTACGAAAATATTTAGCCATAGAACAGCGTCCGCAATAAAATCTGCTTGCACAACTCAAGAAATAAATACATCAACGGCTATGGACACCGCAGAGTTTTTAGAAGAAATGAATTCGTTGCTTGATATTTTAAAAAGTAAACATAAGTTCGCATCTAATCCAAATGCATGCGCTATAAGTACAGCGAATAATTTGTGTGAACGCTTACTAAATTATGCAGACTGGGTGAAATCATGGCAATGTGTTCAAAGAGCAAATAGTAATAAAAGAGTCATAATATACCCTCCATGTTTCCAAGGATTAATTCAGAGTCTAATGTCTATCGTGGGTGTTTGGGATCGATTGACAGAATTGGGTGTAGAATATCTGTGCACAAATAAGTTAACTCAAGACTGCTTAGAAAATCTCTTCAGTCAGATAAGAGGTGCTGGAAGCTTTAATATGTTTCCTACTGCTGAGCAGTTTTGCTGTAATTTAGAAAATATTATATCTCATCGCATAGATGAAAACTGGACCGCTGGAAACTGCCCACGGGATGACAGTGAGTTTTTAAATGTAGCTGATTTTTTAAAATCAGTAACAGTATCTGAATGTCATGATGAAAATCTTGGAGAAGATACACACATTTGTGAGGACATAATGAATGAAACAAGTTTTAATAATTTCTCGAAGTATGAGGAATGTTCAATAACTTATTTCGCAGGTTATATTGTGTATAAATGCTTCAAACAATTTCAATGTGACCAGTGTACACTAACCAATATCAGTAGCAGTTGTCAGTTAAGAACTCGTGATTTATTAATTTATTACAGATCATATGAGACAGTTATAGGAAATAAAACTGGAAATTTGACTGTTCCCAGCGATCTATTTTTGAACATAGTAGAATTTCAATTGAACGTATTTTCTGCATTTTATTTTCAAAATCGATATAAGAAACATATTTAGAATTTTTTATTTAATAAAATTAAAAGTGAAACGGACTTAAAATATCCCAACTGGTTTGAAAACTCTGTTTGTAAGGAACACAAGTTACTCGTATATATGCTAAAAACATTAATAATTGTAAAATTATACAAAGAATGTATATGGGAGTCAAAAACAATCTGTTGTCAAAAAACAAATAAACCATCTCATAAAGTTCGCGTTTTAACACACACTTAAAAAATTAAAATTATATTACATTTATAATAAAACAAATTTTATTTTGCTAACAAGTCATAGTTGTTTTCCTGTTGTTTTCATTAAAATATTTAATTTTAAAAATATTGTTTTATTTGAATCCCAAGTCTCAAGTCCCGAGAAGCAGGAAATTCTCTGACAATTTAAATGGTGGTAGTCTCGATTATCGATATAAGGGCAAACAGTCTAAAACCCAAAATAAATGCAGGTAGAATTCAAAATGGAAAGGTATAATTATCTTTATAAACTAAAAAGATAACGAGTTAAAGTTTAAAAAGTCTGGAAGTAAATGAGTTTGTTTTATGTACAGTACGAATTTTTGACTGTTTACATTCAGATCGATAATAGAGATAGCCATCATTAAATTAATGTTAATGGGGTACCTGGTCGCGAATTTGAGAAACCGGGTTCGATCCCGACCGACGCCAAATATTTCGAATTTTAAATGGCACAAAATTGAGCCCTGTGGTGCACTCTCCACGCCAGCAATGAGTACCCGTGAGGTGACGCCTGGTTCTAATATGTCATCATTATTACCGAAATCTGTGTATACAAAGTAGATTGGCACACCCAGCAATGTGTAATATGCCGAGATGATATATATTTATGTATTTATTTATTTTATTTATCATTTAATTTGTCGGAAAATTTCTTATAAGAACTTTATAATCAAAAGTTCAGTGTATAGGTAAGTGAACGCTGAACGCTATGACACAGGAGCACGGCGCACGGCTGCTATATGGGATCTTCGACTGTAGAAGAGGAAAGTAGTTTTGACGTTCTGCACAGCACATTCGTTATTCGAAACTATCTTTCAGAGAGAATCGGCGATGACAACGCCATCTTTTGTACAATTAAGCAAGTATATTAGCCTAACACATATTACAACATTAGGTTGGGGATCTGTTTATGTTTGTCTGTGGCTGTAGTCATTACAGTCGTTCAGTTACTCTTTGAAAATTACACTATACAGTGGACCATGCATATTTTGCTCATAAATTTGCGATTGGCTTTACGCATACTTTAACATACATATATTTAATATATCCGAGTAATTTTTTTATTAAGATCAAAAGAAAATTTACTTATTAAATAAATTTATATTATAATTTATGCTTTAATTATTGTAATCTCAATATTTGTCATTGTCAATTTTCTGTAGCGTGCACCATCCAGTACAAGAGTTTGTCGAATAATATTTTTTGAAAAATAATTTCAGTTTGAAGGAATTGCACTTATAATATGTGGATCAATAATGATATCAAGGCATACAGTTTCCAAGGAAAAATATGGTTTAAAAGAGTATGGTGAAATACTAGGACTTGGTATAGGTAGTGTTATTGTTGGTTTACTTGGATTGGCAATATATGTGAAGTGTTTAAAAAATATTAAGAACAAAATCTTATTGAATATTGTAAGAGAATGTATTCTTACAAATGCCTATATGTACATAATTTATAATTTGATTGCAGTATACATTAGTTTTAGGTATCGTTTGTATACTTCAGATATTTTTTGGTGTATATTCTCTATTCACGTTACCTACTAAGGAGAAATCGAAGATAGAATTTCTGAAAAATTATCTTGACGATTTTATGTTGAGATATGGTGAAAGCGAAAGTGAAGAATTTATAGTATTTATGAAAAACGTGCAGACAGAGGTTGGATATTTTGTTTAATTAGGTGTATGATTTTAATCAAATGGGGGAGTTTAATTATGTTGAAATTTAATGATTTTTCCACATTACTGCAATACTATACGAGGTCTGTTCGAAAAGTATCCGACCTTATTTTTATTTACGGAAACCTGATGCATTTGAATCAAGCGTGCTTGCATGAGCCGACCTTGAACCTTCGTGCGCATGCGTGAATTTTTTCTCGCCTGTTGATAGCGTCTGTTGCTGGCAAGCAGCAATTGAATGAGGTAGTGTGTAGTGCTCTCGTTGGTTTTTCATAGCAAGGAAAATGACGGAACGACAGGAGCAGCACTATTGCATCAAATTTTGCCTGAAACTGGGCGACAGTCAGGTGGAAACGATTCGGAAGATACAGACGACTTTCGGTGACGATGCTATGGGCATCACACAGATTAAGGAGTGGTACAACCGGTTTAAAGACGGCCGCACATCAGTGGAGAGCGAGCCACACTCCGGTCGGCCATCAACATGCCGAAATGACCAGATCATCGCCAAAGTGAACGCTGTGGTGATGTAGGACTGTGTGAGTATCCGAGAAATTGCGGACTTTTTCGGCATATTCCATTATGACCGAAGATTTGGCCATGTAGAGAGTGGTGGAGAAATTCGTGCCGAAGCTGCTGACGGCGGAGCAAAAGCAACTTCGTATTGAAGTCTCACAGGACATGCTGGACTCCACAAACAGTGATCCCGACTTCATGGACACCATAATCACTGGTGACGAGTCCTGGGTGTACGGGTATGACCCGGAAACCAAATTTCAGTCGTCACAGTGGAAGAAATCCACGTCACCAAGACCAAAGACTCCCGCGGTGTGGTACACCACGACTACGCACCACAGGGTCAAACAATCACCAAAGAGTACTACAGGAATATCCTCCCTCGCCTACGTGATGCTGTGCGGCGCAAGAGACCGGAGTTGTGGTCAACAGTAAATTGGCGCCTCCATCACGACAATTCTGCTCCAGCACATTCCTCGCACTTGATTCAGACTTTTTTGGCGAAGAACAAGACTCCTGTGGTTCAACAGGCTTCTTACTCTCCTGATATGGCCCCTGCGACTTCTGGCTGTTCCCCAAACTCAAGAGGCCATTGAAAGGAACGCGATTTCAGACAAGAGAGGACATTATGGCTGCAACGACAGCCGAGCTTAACTCCATTCTGAAAGAGGCTTTCTCGGAATGCTTCTGACAATGGCGGCAGCGCCGGGAGAAGTGTGTGGAGTCCCAAGGAGACTACTTTGTTTAATTTAAACACTAGTCTTCCCAGCGATTTCCATTCTTCCTAGCCGGTCCGTGGGCTTTGTAATCAGGGCAGAGAACGTCATCCAACACTTTTGAATTAGATACTGAAAAAGACTTTAGTTTATGAATTAAAATGTTATGATCAATCCTATCGAATGCCTTAGCGAAGTTGCGCAGTTGTTACAGCAACACAGATTATATTGAAAATTGTTATTTGACAGTTGTATCATTTTTGTTTTGTAGTGTACACAGCCAGCTTTGGCTGAAATTGCAAACACTACAATAATTTAAAAAATGTCAAATAATTCTTTGAAAAACTTGAAGAAAAAATAATATGTCATTCGGAGTAGAACGTCCTTTTTGTGTTTTACCCAGCTTGCCTAGCCTCGGCTGCAATAGCTGGGTTCAACACAAAAAGACCGCTTTCTACTCCTAATAACATCTATAATACTAAACGATCAGATTCACTCTCTATATATTCTTTAATCAAAAAGCCAATCGCCAAACTTTAGACAAGGCTACAGCTTAAACGGAGCAACCGATTTTCGTAAAATTTGTACCAAGTTGTAGGAAATGATTGGCTTCAGCTCCCTTCTAATGGACCGAATTTCTGTAGGATGCATAGTTTTTGTGTAAAACATTATTAAAGATTGAAAATTGGGACAGAAACAATAGGTCACAGTAACGATCACAGTTTTCCTTGAAAATTTAAGACGAAGAACGCCATGTTTGTCATGTCATTTTGAACATTTAAATGGAAATATTTATGAAATGGAGACAATTTGAAAGAAGTTTAATTAATAATTATAAATTTTGAGAATGGGCAATTATATCCGCACAGGTAAAAAATGCCTAAACCATTTTAATTAAAAATTATAAAATTTGACGGTTCATATGTACTTGGACAGTGTTACCAAATGTGTCATAAGTAACTAGGTAAAAAACAAATATTTCTGACTAAACAATATTTTTCACAGTAACGATCACAGTTTTCCTTGAAAATTTAAGACAATAAACGCGGTTATGTCAATGTCAATGATGACAAATTATCAGTTTTCTTCCTTTTAAATGCAATAAAATGTTTAAATAATATGTAATAATTAAAGAAAAGATGATGAATTTAACAAGGTAGGTATATGTAATGATTTTAAGCCATGTTTATTATTATGTTACATATTTTATTTTGTAAATAGAATTTTGGAAAATGTATAAGGAAACACGTCGAAAAGGATCAGAAAGGTAGGAATAATATCACAATCGATGTACAAAATGAAAAAGATAAACATTGTCATGTCATATTTGATATGTTAATGACAAATTATGCATGTATCAATTACTATAACCGATGATATAAAAACAAGTCAATTAAGATGGTACGATCACGTACAGCAAATGAGTAATGGCAAAACACATACCACAGTAAACTCCTAGCGGCAAAAAGAAAAGAGGGAGACCTAGAAGGAATTGGGTAGAAGGAGTCCGAGAAGAAATAAGAGAGAATGAAGATCTATGGCAAGACCAGTGGAGAATTCGCATCGGAAGACATGGTACAACGTTATAAACCGATTGTATATATAGGTATATGTAATGATTTTAAGACGTGTACAGGAAAATCATTGTCTGGAACAAGACAATTCAATAATTTTAGATAGTATGTTTTAATCTGTTCTTTTTTTGTAATTCATTTTCTTACATTACGTTAAAAAATATTTCAGATTATACATTATTCGATATCTATCTTAAAACGGTACAGAATTTAATCTGTATTTTATTTTCTTATATTACGTTAAAATTATCTATATTAAAATTCTTTTATTCCCAATTATTGTATCGTACTAATAAAAAATATTTTAAATTACATAATAATACAGCATGAGCCAGAAAAGTAATCTTTAATACCTATCATTTTTAACAATCCAAACATTATTGATATATTTTCAAATTCGTTGTAAAAGTTCAGATCTAATGTAATGTAAGTACTTACTTTTCTGCAGTTTGTAACTAACTGTTTACTCTAGAATTAAAATATCACATCTTTTAGTTTTGTTTGATTTATTTTTATCTTTAAATTTAGTATTGTGTACTCATATACATGTTACTAATACAGGGTCCGCATTTTAAAAGTTCCCGCCTGAAAATTCATGATTAGGCAATCCATGATACATTTCATAAGTGACTTGGTTTTTAAAATTTTGTTTTGCTCTTATACCTACTGTGATTATTCGATTTAAAGTACTAATATTCACCAAGTGGCTTATAAAATGTATATGGTTTTGCTTACTCTTAAAATTTCAGGCTGGAACATATAAAATGGGCACCTTGTATTATGTTTATATTTATCCTGTAATTTTGTCCTGTTTGCTCGCATAAAATGCGCAGCATTTGTTCATTTCATTATATGTTTTCATAAGTTCCTACCACGGTGTAGTATCTATAGGTGAGAGTACGAGATGCGTTGACATAACTAGCTGGTAAAAAAGAAGCTAACGCGACCCGTTACCATTTGACAGGCGTTTGGCAGTTGGTGTGCCGCAGTGTGTCGGTTGCGGTTAAAATAAGTTCGCGTTTAAATAGAAAATGTTGTGATATAGGATGTACAACAGGGTATGGATCAAATAAAGAGATATAGACCCGAATTTTCACCTCTTGAAGTAACGTTACTTCGGAAGTAGCGCTATTTCGATTTTTTATTTGTATAATTTTATGAGTAGATAAGAATAGGTTTCATATTTTTGTAAATGAAACCTATGACATTAGAAATAAATGCTTTTTACAATTTAATTTATTTTTATATCTCTCATTTTAATGTTAAAGTTGACATTTGACAGATGAAGTAGCGATTTTTCGGAAGTAGCGCTACTTTAAGATGTAAGAATACGGACCATAGTCTTTTTAAGGTGCCAAAATGTGCGATTTTGTAGCAGCCAGCCATGATATAACCATAGAAACAGGTACTACGATTTAGAAAATTCTGATTGAAAGATGTCAGTGTCAAGTACATGACATTATGTTTATTTTATAATTTTACTGAAATTATAGAAGCCTGTTGTATGGAATTTGTATAAAATACATACATAGAACTGACAAAAGATAAAAGGTAATGTATTGAAAATATAAAATATTGTGCGATATATAGGAATAATTTACTATTTCAAATATTTTTGTAAAAACCGGGTCGCAAAAAACCTGACATCTAGCGGCATACTGTATGAACTAACCCGGTTATTTAGCCATTCTTTGTAATACATTATACATCGTGCACTCAGCTATAGATACTACACTTCCGAAATATTATTGACAATTTTATGCAAAAAAGAATAGCCGATCGAGCTGTCGTATTTTTGACAATTCTCTATGACAGTCCATGAGAAAACATTTCTTGTTTTTCGTATAAATTTGTCAGAAATACAGGGTGTTTCATGTAACTATGTAAGGCTTCGGAGTATGAATTCTAGACACCAACATGAAAAAAATCCCAATAAACATTGGTGCTAGAACGCTTCATAACAGAGATACCGAGGATTTATCTTAAATGAAGCATAATACTGAAATAGCAGAAAATAGTTGGCTGATGGCATTTGTTTAATTCATTTAAAATTTAAATGAGATTTAATTAATTAAAAATTGCACTTATTTCAATCCGATAATTATTTAATTATTACACCTGTTATTTAATATTTTGATAATATTTCTAATACAAAAAAGTTTTGCCAAGCCTTCTGTATTTAATAAAAATGTAATATTTTAATAATTTACCGTAGTATTTTTAAATAATACTGATTTATTTATTGAATGTAATGCCTTTCATTTTAAACACTTGCTCTGGGATTCTTTTTATAAATAATTATTTATGACCCAATACAAAAATAAATAAAAATAACCTGTTTCCTGTTTTTTTTTAATTTTAATAAAATCCTGGGTACCTATCTCTGTTAGAAAGCGTTATAGCATCAATGTTTATTGGGATTTTTCCCCCTTTTGGTATCAGAATTCATACTCCAAAGCCTTGCACTTTTATATGAAACACCTGTATATCCTGTTTGGTATTAAATGAAAAGATTTCTGCATGGCTAAACTATAGAACTTTCAAAATTTTGACATCAACTTGACCGGCTTTTGTTTTTTACATAAAGTTGTCAGAACCATGTAGTGATTAGGATCATGTGAATTTTTTTCTGCAGGGCTGTAACATAGAAGTGTCAACAAATAGACATCTCGGTCGGCTTTTGTTTTTGTATAAAGGTGCTAGAAATATGTCGTGTTTGGTATCAAATGAGAGATCTGGTTACGAACTTTTAGACACAAGTGTGGAAATTTATGACAGGTTGATTGGCTTTTGTTTTATGCATAAAGTTAATTCGTTTGATAGAAGGGGGAACTTGGGTATCTGACAAGACTGCTGGCGTTACCACTTTGGTTTTAAATTGTGCGTAGACAGATTGGATGTACGTATAAACTATTATAAAACACTATCGGCGGAGCCCTAGGGTAAACTCGGCGAAGCCGAGCTTAGGCTAGTCCTAATACTAAACGATCAGATTCACTCTCTATATATTCTTTAATCAAAAAACCAATCGCCAAACTTTAGACAAGGCTACAGCTTAAACGGAGCAACCGATTTTCGTAAAATTTGTACCAAGTTGTAGGAAATGATTGGCTTCAGCTCCCTTCTAATGGATCAAATTTCTGTAGGATGCATAGTTTTTGTGTAAAACATTATTAAAGATTGAAAATTGGGACAGAAACAATAGGTCACTGTAATGATCACAGTTTTCCTTGAAAATTTAAGACGAAGGACGCCATGTTTGACATATCAATTCAAACCTTTAAATGGAAATATTTATGAAATGGAGACAATTTGAAAGAAGTTTAATTCATAATTATAAATTTTGAGAATGGGCAATTATATCCGCACAGGTAAAAGAGGCCTAAACCATTTTAATTAAAAATTATAAAATTTGACGGTTCATATGTACTTGGACAGTGTTACCAAATGTGTCATAAGTAACTAGGTAAAAAACAAATATTCCTAACTAAACAATATTTTTCACAGTAACGATCACAGTTTTCCTTGAAAATTTAAGACGATAAACGCTGTTATGTCAATGTCAATGATGACAAATTATCAGTTTTCTTCCTTTTAAATGCAATAAAATGTTTAAATAATATGTAATAATTAAAGAAAAGATGATGAATTTAACAAGGTAGGTATATGTAATGATTTTAAGCCATGTTTATTATTATGTTACATATTTTATTTTGTAAATAGAATTTTGGAAAATGTATAAGGAAACACGTCGAAAAGGATCAGAAAGGTAGGAATAATATCACAATCGATGTACAAAATGAAAAAGATAAACATTGTCATGTCATATTTGATACGTTAATGACAAATTATGCATGTATCAATTACTATAACCGATGATATAAAAACAAGTCAATTAAGATGGTACGATCACGTACAGCAAATGAGTAATGGCAAAACACATACCACAGTAAACTCCTAGCGGCAAAAAGAAAAGAGGAAGACCTAGAAGGAATTGGGTAGCAGGAGTCCAAGAAGAAATAAGAGAGAATGAAGATCTATGGCAAGACCAGTGGCGAATTCGCATCGGAAGACATTGTACAACGTTATAAACCGATTGTATATATAGGTATATGTAATGATTTTAAGACGTGTACAGGAAAATCATAGTCTGGAACAAGACAATTCAATAATTTTAGATAGTATGTTTTAATCTGTTCTTTTTTTGTAATTCATTTTCTTACATTACGTTTAAAATTATTTCAGATTATACATAATTCGATATCTATCTTAAAACGGTACAGAATTTAATCTGTATTTTATTTTCTTATATTACGTTCAACTTATCTATATTAAAATTTCTTTTATTCCCAATTATTGTATCGTACTAATAAAAAATATTTTAAATTACATAATCATACAGCATGAGCCAGAAAAGTAATCTTTAATACCTATCATTTTTAACAATCCAAACTTTATTGATATATTTTCAAATTCGTTGTAAAAGTTCAGATCTAATGTAATGTAAGTACTTACTTTTCTGCAGTTTGTAACTAACTGTTTACTCTAGAATTAAAATATCACATCTTTAATTTTGTTTGATTTATTTTTATCTTTAAATTTAGTATTGTGTACTCATATACATGTTACTAATACAGGGTCCGCATTTTAAAAGTTCCCGCCTGAAAATTCATGATTAGGCAATCCATGATACATTTCATAAGTGAGTTGGTTTTTAAAATTTTGTTTTGCTCTTATACCTACTGTGATTGTTCGATTTAAAGTATTAATATTCACCAAGTGGCTTATAAAATGTATATGGTTTTGCTTACTCTTAAAATTTCAGGCTGGAACATATAAAATGGGCACCTTGTATTATGTTTATATTTATCCTGTAATTTTGTCCTGTTTGCTCGCATAAAATGCGCAGCATTTGTTCATTTCATTATATGTTTTCATAAGTTCCTACCACGGTGTAGTATCTATAGGTGAGAGTACGAGATGCGTTGACATAACTAGCTGGTAAAAAAGAAGCTAACGCGACCCGTTACCATTTGACAGGCGTTTGGCAGTTGGTGTGCCGCAGTGTGTCGGTTGCGGTTAAAATAAGTTCGCGTTTAAATAGAAAATGTTGTGATATAGGATGTACAACAGGGTATGGATCAAATAAAGAGATATAGACCCGAATTTTCACCTCTTGAAGTAACGTTACTTCGGAAGTAGTGCTATTTCGATTTTTTATTTATATAATTTTATGAGTAGATAAGAATAGGTTTCATATTTTTGTAAATGAAACCTATGACATTAGAAATAAATGCTTTTTACAATTTAATTTATTTTTATATCTCTCATTTTAATGTTAAAGTTGACATTTGACAGTTGAAGTAGCGATTTTTCGGAAGTAGCGCTACTTTAAGATGTAAGAATACGGACCATAGTCTTTTTAAGGTGCCAAAATGTGCGATTTTGTAGCAGCCAGCCATGATATAACCATAGAAACAGGTACTACGATTTAGAAAATTCTGATTGAAAGATGTCAGTGTCAAGTAGATGACATTATGTTTATTTTATAATTTTACTGAAATTATCGAAGCCTGTTGTATGGAATTTGTATAAAATACATACATAGAACTGACAAAAGATAAAAGGTAATGTATTGAAAATATAAAATATTGTGCGATATATAGGAATAATTTACTATTTCAAATATTTTTGTAAAAACCGGGTCGCAAAAAACCTGACATCTAGCGGCATACTGTATGAACTAACCCGGTTATTTAGCCATTCTTTGTAATACATTATACATCGTGCACTCAGCTATAGATGACAGTCCATGAGAAAACATTTCTTGTTTTTCGTATAAATTTGTCAGAAATACAGGGTGTTTCATGTAACTATGTAAGGCTTCGGAGTATGAATTCTAGACACCAACATGAAAAAAATCCCAATAAACATTGGTGCTAGAACGCTTCATAACAGAGATACTGAGGATTTATCTTAAATGAAGCGTAATACTGAAATAGCAGAAAATAGTTGGCTGATGGCATTTAATTCATTTAAAATTTAAATGAGATTTAATTAATTAAAAATTCCACTCATTTCAATCCAATAATTATTTAATTATTACACCTGTTATTTAATATTTTGATAATATTTCTAATACAAAAAAGTATTGCCAAGCCTTCTGTATTTAATGAAAATGTAATATTTTAATAATTTACAGTAGTATTTTTAAATAATACTGATTTATTTATTGAATGTAATGTCTTTCATTTTGAACACTTGCTCTGGGATTCTTTTTATAAATAATTATTTATAACCCAATATAATAATAAATAAAACTAACCTGTTTCCTGTTTTTTTTTTTAAATAAAATCCTGGGTATCTCTGTTAGGAAGCGTTATAGCACCAATGTTTATTGGGATTTTTTCCCCTTTTGGTATCAGAATTCATACTCCTACGCCTTGCACTCTTATATGAAACACCTGTATATCCTGTTTGGTATTAAATGAAAAGTTTTCTGCATGGCTAAACTATAGAACTTTCAAAATTAATTATTAATTTATTAATTTATTAATTTATTAATTTATTAATTTATTAATTTATTAATTTATTAATTTATTAATTTATTAATTTATTAATTTATTAATTTATTAATTTATTAATTTATTAATTTATTAATTTATTAATTTATTAATTTATTAATTTATTAATTTATTAATTTATTAATTTATTAATTTATTAATTTATTAATTTATTAATTTATTAATTTATTAATTTATTAATTTATTAATTTATTAATTTATTAATTTATTAATTTATTAATTTATTAATTTATTAATTTATTAATTTATTAATTTATTAATTTATTAATTTATTAATTTATTAATTTATTAATTTATTAATTTATTAATTTATTAATTTATTAATTTATTAATTTATTAATTTATTAATTTATTAATTTATTAATTTATTAATTTATTAATTTATTAATTTATTAATTTATTAATTTATTAATTTATTAATTTATTAATTTATTAATTTATTAATTTATTAATTTATTAATTTATTAATTTATTAATTTATTAATTTATTAATTTATTAATTTATTAATTTATTAATTTATTAATTTATTAATTTATTAATTTATTAATTTATTAATTTATTAATTTATTAATTTATTAATTTATTAATTTATTAATTTATTAATTTATTAATTTATTAATTTATTAATTTATTAATTTATTAATTTATTAATTTATTAATTTATTAATTTATTAATTTATTAATTTATTAATTTATTAATTTATTAATTTATTAATTTATTAATTTATTAATTTATTAATTTATTAATTTATTAATTTATTAATTTATTAATTTATTAATTTA
Organism: Harpalus rubripes; assembly: GCA_963082715.1. NCBI lineage: Eukaryota > Metazoa > Arthropoda > Insecta > Coleoptera > Carabidae > Harpalus > Harpalus rubripes. The sequence goes on along the minus strand of OY720463.1, from coordinate 30,119,820 downwards.
TTAATTTATTAATTTATTAATTTATTAATTTATTAATTTATTAATTTATTAATTTATTAATTTATTAATTTATTAATTTATTAATTTATTAATTTATTAATTTATTAATTTATTAATTTATTAATTTATTAATTTATTAATTTATTAATTTATTAATTTATTAATTTATTAATTTATTAATTTATTAATTTATTAATTTATTAATTTATTAATTTATTAATTTATTAATTTATTAATTTATTAATTTATTAATTTATTAATTTATTAATTTATTAATTTATTAATTTATTAATTTATTAATTTATTAATTTATTAATTTATTAATTTATTAATTTATTAATTTATTAATTTATTAATTTATTAATTTATTAATTTATTAAGTTATTAAGTTATTAATTTAATAATTTATTAATTTATTAATTTATTAATTTATTAATTTATTAATTTATTAATTTATTAATTTATTAATTTATTTATGTATTTATTTATATATTTATTTATTTATTTGTTTATTTATTTACTTATTTATGTATTTTTTTATTTAAGTATTTATTCATTTATAAATATATAAATAAATATATCCTCAAGGCCATTGCGGGGGGGGGGGGTGCCAATTATTGTATCGTACTAATAAAAATCTTTTAAATTACATAATCATACAGCATGAGCCAGAAAAGTCAAGGAGAGTGTGAGTGGGCAGTTTGGGTGGGCAAGTTGCGTTGGCAGTTTGGGTGGGCATGTTGCGTGGGCAGTTTGGGTGGGCAAGATGCGTGGGCAGTTTGGTTGGGCATGTTGCGTGGGCAGTTTGGGTGGGCATGTTGCGTGGGCAGTTTGGGTGGGCAAGATGCGTGGGCAGTTTGGTTGGGCATGTTGCGTGGGCAGTTTGGGTGGGCATGTTGCGTGGGCAGTTTGGGTGGGCATGTAGCGTGGGCAGTTTGGGTGGACATGTTGCGTGGGCAGTTTGAGTGGGCATGTTGCGTGGGCAGTTTGGGTGGGCATGTTGCGTGGGCAGTTTGGGTGGGCATGTTGCGTGGGCAGTTTGGGTGGGCATGTTGCGTGGGCAGTTTGGGTGGGCATGTTGCGTGGGCAGTTTGGGTGGGCATGTTGCGTGCGCATGTTGCGTGGGCATGTTGCGTGGGCAGTTTGAGTGGGCATGTTGCGTGGGCAGTTTGGGTGGGCATGTTGCGTGGGCATTATAAACCACTATCGGCGGAGCCCTAGGGAAAACTCGGCGAAGCCGAGGTTACGCTAGTCCTTAATACTAAAAGGCATGATTCACTCTCTATATATATTTTAATCAAAAAGCCGATCGCCAAACTTTAGACACGGCTACAGCTTAAAAGGAGCAACCGATTTTCGTGAAATTTGTACCAAGTTGTAGGAAATGATTGGCTTCAGCTCCCTTCTAATGGATCAAATTTCTGTAGGATGCATAGTTTTTATGTAAAACATTATTAAAGATTGAATATTGGGACAGAAACAATAGGTCACAGTAATGATCACAGTTCTCATTGAAAAATTTAAGACGAAGAACGCCATGTTTGACATGTCAATTTGAACCTTTAAATGGAAATATTTATGAAATGGAGACAATTTGAAAAAAGTTTAATTCATAATTATAAATTTTGAGAATGGGCAATTATATCCGCACAGGTAAAAAAGCCCTAAAACATTTTAATTAAAAATTATAAATTTTGACATTTCATATGTACTTGAACAGTGTTGCCAAATATATCATAAGTAACTAGGTAAAAAACAAATATTCCTAACTAGACTAATGTGAAGTCCGTACTCAAGTGTTGCCAAACATCTATAATATTATTAATTTATTAATTTGTTAATTTGCTAATTTGTTAATTTGTTAATTTGTTAATTTGTTAATTTGTTAATTTATTAATTTATTAATTTATTAATTTATTTATATATTTATTTATATATTTATTTATATGTTTATTTATTTATTTATTTATTTATATATATTTATTTATTTATATATATTAATTTATTTATTAATTTAATAATTTATTTCTGTATTTATTTATTTATTTATTTATTTATTTACTTATTTATGTATTTATTTATTTATTTATTTATTTACTTATTTATTTTTTATTTATTTATTTAATTATTTATTTATTTATTCATTTATAAATAAATAAATAAATTTAGCCTCAAGGCCATTGCGGGGGGGGGTGCCAATTATTGTATCGTACTAATAAAAATCTTTTAAATTACATAATTATACAGCATGAGCCAGAAAAGTCAAGGAGAGAGTGAGTGGGCAGTTTGGGTAAGCATTTTGCGTGGCCATGTTGCGTGGGCATGCTGCGTGGGCAGTTTGGGTGGGCATGTTGCGTGGGCAGTTTGGGTGGACATGCTGCGTGGGCAGTTTGAGTGGACATGTTGCGTGGGCATGTTGCGTAGGCAGTTTGGGTGGGCATGTTGCGTGGGCAGTTTGAGTGGGCATGTTGCGTGGGCAGTTTGGGTGGGTATGTTTTGTGGGCAGTTTGGGTTGGCATGTTGCGTCGGCAGTTTGGGTGGGCAAGTTGCGTGGGCAGTTTATGTGGGCATGTTGCGTGGGCAGTTTGGGTGGGCAAGTTGCGTGGGCAGTTTGGGTGGGCATGTTGCGTGGGCTGTTCGGGTGCTCAATTTGGGTGGGCATGTTGCGTGGGCAGTTTGGGTGGGCATGTTGCGTGGGCAGTTTGAGTGGGCATGTTGCGTGGGCAGTTTGGGTGGGCATGTTGCGTGGGCAGTTTGGGTGGGCATGTTGCGTGGGCAGTTTGGGTGGGCATGTTGCGTGGGCTGTTTGGGTGGGCAGTTTGGGTGGGCATGTTGCGTGGGCAGTTTGGGTGGGCATGTTGCGTGGGCATTATAAACCACTATCGGCGGAGCCCTAGGGAAAACTCGGCGAAGCCGAGGTTATGCTAGTTTAAATTCTAAACAACATTTTTCTGTAATTTTGAAATTAAAGATACCTATTGTACTTAGGAAGTTAAACATTTTCTCTGTTTGAAAAACTTAAATTGTTGCAATAAGATATAAGTATCCAATCCCTACAAATACTTTTCAACGAAAGATATAAAGAAAACTATACAGAATTTTTATACAAATAATTCTTTTTACCTCTCGCTAAGAGAGGTATTGTATTCATGCTAAAAATCGCATATCCAGATTTTAGTGAATAAGCACGTTTTAAGGTCCCTAGAATCCGATTATAACATTTTTATGATGATGTCCGTATGTGTGTGTGTGTGTGTGTGTGTGTGTGTGTGTGTGTGGATGTGTGTGTGGATGTGTGTGTGGATGTTGGATTCACGATAACTCAAATACTATAAGACTTATGACATTTTTAACTACGGATTCCTCAATCTAACAATAATGGGAAGAGTTGATTAAGTTTTGGTAACAATTGGACAACCGTAGTAGTAATTACAAGAAAAAAATCATCGAAATATTATTTATCGAAAATTTATGTAAATACTTATATTAAAGAATGTTAAATTCTTTATTTGATAAATATAAATTCATTATTATATCTTCTATAGATTTAGAGATAAAGAAATGCATATAAAATAATTTGATGTAAAAATTCTCAAATCAAACTACTTCAAGGCATGAAATTCAAATGTTTTAATTGACACATAAATGTCACTGTCAAATATATTTGTATGCCGCTGTCAAAAATATTTGTACATTATTATGAAGATTATGAAAATAAAAAAAAGTCAACAACGTAATAGAATATACGTAAAAAAGAATATAAGAGGAATTTGCGAAAAAATTACGAATATAAAGAAAAAGAAAAGGAAAGTAGAAAAAGAAAATTTCAGGATATTGAATATAAAGAAAATGTATGTATTGTACATAATTTATATTAAAATATCCCATAGATTTTGCAAATATATGTGAGAATTATTTTGTAGTGAGACATGAACATATTTATTTGTATTTAAAAATATTTTTCGTTTTATGCGTACAACCAGGTAAAATATCTGGCGAGAGGTTATGTGCTGGCCACATCAGATTTTTTTCTTTACTTCTGTACTGATAAAAAAATTACAAACAAAATATATCATAATATCAAAGCACGTTGCTTTTAGTCTTCTGAGATAAATAATTTTCTGAATGCAATAAGACATTTTGTGATTGATTATACAAAACTAAGAAGCAATGAAATTATTTACCATTGTTGGTTTTCCAATTACTTACACCGTTGTTTACGTGTATTTATTAGTTTTAAACAGCGAAAATGCAACAATTAACAGTAAAAATTAAAATAAATGTTGTGGTAATGAAACAAATGAAATCATCAGTTGGGTAGGTATTATCTACCTATAATCTGTTTTTCTTAATTCTCATTAATATTTATAACTTAGCACTGAAACACTTTCAAAATTTCGTTTTCAATACATCACCGCCATCTATGACGTCCACATAAAAAAGTACTAAAATTAAATTGAACAGAATGAAATTTTTAGAACAAAATTTTAAAATTAGTAATGAAAAATAAACAAATTTTAATATATTTGTGTTTTCACTTGTTTCAGTGCCGCAATAATTGTTTTTACCTACAAATTTAATAATTATTGCATTTTTGAAGTTTGAAATACACAAAGTGATAAAAAATTAGCATGCCATAAACAAGTGCAAAACAAAATACCATATCATTTTATACTTACAAGTCACTATTTGTCTAAAATTTTAATATTTATATTTTATCTAGTGATCTGTACATTTTTCGGGAGAAAACAAATACATCTTTAAAATAGTCTAATTATGGGACAACTTTGCTCTAATTTAACTGAGTTTCCAATGGTGAGTTTAGAAAAACAGTCACCCTGCCTATTAGTAATTACAAATATACAGGAATTTCAAAGGTGACGCCCGTGCTTTAGGGGCCTAAAAAATCGAAAATTAAAAGCGGAAAATATTTTAATCAAAATATTGATAAAAAACTAATATTAACATTTTTTTAAAAATCAATGATATTAAAAAACAATATATTTTCCATACTACTCATTATGTCACAGTTTTACCGCCTACTTCCAATTAGTTGTTGTAGGTAGGTAACTTAAATCAATTCACGTTATTTAGCAATAATATGCCACAAAGTGTTCATACTTCTACGACAAATCACTCGAAAGTTTTTCTTCAATTTAAACAAATTTTCTGACTAATATCATTAGTTTTTAATAAAATTTAAAGGTTAATATTTGTTTTTATCTATGACATAATAACAAAGGACAAATAAATCCCTTCTCTTAATTTTCAATTTGTTTTAGCTAACATTTTGAATCGAATGTAATTCTATAGTTAATTTTTCACATAAAATTAATAGTTGCAAGAGGAATTTTCTATAGTCTTTTGTTTTTTAGCTACAGGCTAAAACTGAGTTTTTTTTTTGTAATGGGAACATGTGTTGTAAATAATTGCATACTTTTTTATTAAACAAGCTGTACAATATAAACTGTCTATATTTTTTAACGTAAATTATTAACTTATGAAGGTAAAAAAAAACAAATGTAAAAAAACAATTACCTACTGATCATCATTTTTTTATTTCTAATATTATTTTCAACATTTTTACTCACCTTTTCAAATTATATACTTTATGAAACTATATTTTGCAAATTGTGTCAAAGCCAACTATGACAACGATACAAAAATAATTTTATTAAAGCAAAAGTAATTGGTTAAGTATAAATTTGACAACTTATTTATTTAACTTAAAAATTATGATTTGTAATTAATTCCTTTTCATTTGTTTATTAATAATTTCAAATTTTTACTTCATTAAATTAATTTATTCATGTTTCAAATAAACGAATATAGACTTATAATAAATAAGGAGGAGACGCAGTATTTTGCATAATAAAAAAAGTTTTAGCCAGTAGTTGAAAAATAAAAGACGATAGTATATTTCTAATGCCTATTAATTTTTATCTATCGATATTATCCGAGATACCATAATAAAAATACAAAAATTAAATTTACGATCATATCAAATCGAATTTAAGTTCACGGCTTCTTATGCACGCTATTTATGTGCCTTTTAAGATCATAGTTTTCTACAAATGATTTTCCACAGAACGAACACTTATAGTCCTTTATCCCATTATGGATTTTGATGTGTTTGGATAGAGTACTGCTATGTCGAAATACTTTATTGCATATTGTACATATATAGTCTTTAATTCCATTGTGAATTCGCTGGTGTGTTGTTAATTGCGACTTTTGTCTAAATGATTTCGTACAAGTAGGACATGGGAATTCCTTTATTCCACCATGACTTGCCATGTGTTCTTTTAGATGATTACTGCGAGAAAATGATTTTTGGCATATTGAGCACTCAAATATCTTAACTCCTTTGTGAGATTTCAAATGATCTTGTAAGATTTGGTTTAATCGAAAGTATTTGTGACAAATGTGACACTGAAATTTCATTTCCCTACTGTGTATCGTTATATGCCGTGCCAAATTCGCCTTCCGAGTAAAAGTTGCATTACATACTGCACAACAAAAAGTCTTTTCACTTTTCTGAATATTATTATTTATAGTAATTGGCTTGTTAGTATGTTTGTCATTGTCAGGTAAATGTTTTTCTTCTTCCTTTATACTTTTCATGCCATTACCGTAAATTGTATGTTCGTCCATTACATCAGTGTTAAATGAGTGTTGTTGTGTGTCCATGATGAATACGTTACGAGAATAATTTTTCGCAACTTGATGTCATTCTGAAACATAAATTTATATTGAGATCTTTGTTTTTGCATATCGAGATTCTAGTGATTAAGCACATTTTAGGATCCAATTTTAAGATATTAGGTGCGCGCGCGCGCGCGAGTGCGTGTGTGTGTGTGAGTGCGTGCATGCGTGAAAGAACAAAAATGTATTTTTCTACAGTCTATATACAAAGTAGCCATTTGCGCTCTCTTTTGTCAACGCAAACTGTCACTTTGCCACTCATGCGCGACAAAGTAGAAAAAACGCTCGCTGTCCAAATTTCTAACTATACAATGTTGAGAATTGTCACTTGTCTACATTCTTAATAGAAACGTTTAGTCAGGAACTAATGGCACTATTGACACTGTAGTGACACATTTACCACCTTCACACGTCAATCTGACATAACTGCTCTGTCGATATATTACATAACCAAACAAAATGCCGCACTGCTGTGAAAATAAAATTGCGAATTTATTTACAAAAACGAAAGTAAAAAATTCTTAGATTAGATTGAAGCAATAGCTCAAGAAGAATGGAAAATAACGATAATTAAAATTAAATTTAAAATAAATTGTGTGAACAGTTGTGCTGCCACCTGCAAAAATTTGGCGTGAACGCTCATAATGGACATCCACTTTTCTACTTCACTAGTTTAATGTACACGCTGTCTCATTTTCGAAGTTTTTTAAGGTATCTCGAGTAAGGGCCGGTATTTCCATCTTCGGATAAAGTGCTGGATAATTTAACTGTCGGATAAATGAACAATATCGCATCAAAAAATGACATTCAATATAATTTACATCATTTATGCTTTTATTTCGATGCGATATTTTATCATTTATCTGACGGATAGTTATGATATTAATGATATAACCTATAATTATTTTAATAAAATAGAAACCGCCATTTTTTTCTCTTTTTAACGATGTATTATTTTTTATTAATGTATTTGAAAAATTTCGAGAAAAATGAGATTTAGAAATATTAGAAATAATTTTTAAACAAATATTATAGATGGCTATGTGAAAATAAACAAAACGTAACAGTGCTATACAACTTAGCAAACTAAAACAACAAATTTAGTAACAAAAACAACTTAAAACAAATGTTCAAAATTACGACCATGTTCTGTAATACAAACTATAATTTCCGTTTCTTCATTTATTTATTTATTAATTGAACCTGTTTCTCGAAATCGGGTAAAAGTCCCTGTCAGTGTTCTTAAACTCGGTTGCCGACGTCTAGGAAACGGCTCCCGGTAAATTATTTTTGCTCTTCTCATGATTCCAGTCGATTCACCAATTATTAGAATCATATCAATTAATTAGTTCTTCGTAAACATTTCAAAATGTTTTTTTTTGTTTACAAAAGAAGTTAAATTAAGTAACAAACAAATATATACTTTTTTGACATTAATTTAATTGTTTTACATTGTTACGTTTTGTTTATTTTCACATAGCCATCTATAATATTTGTTTAAAAATCATTTCTAATATTTCTAAATTATCTCATTTTTCTCGAAATTTTTCAAATACATTAATAAAAAATCTGATGTGGACACCACACGACTTCCTCGTACGCAAGACTAATATGAAGTATAGACTCAATTATAAAATTGCACGTATTTGAAGTAATTTGACATTGACATCTATTTTTTATTTTTTTGTTATTTTTTGTCCTAATCCATAGCAAGCTTCATTATAAAAACCAAAAATTATATAAGTTTTAAATTTACATATCTCCCTTATACAAAGGGCTAATTTAATAATACTTGATGTGCTAGACGCAGAATTTAATTCTCTAAAACTCTTATTTGAAGCATTTATTTCTAAAATCAAAATGAAACCATTTTATTCAAGAAAAACTGTTAACAACTTCAGGTAATATATCACTTCCGGTTAGCCTGTTTTAACCAAAATCTGCTATGTTATTCCAATTGATATAAAAGTCTTATATACCAAATTTGAAAAGTTTTGGATTATATTTTAATATAGTTTTTCACTAAAATCTATTATAGGCTTCAAATAAAGTGCCATTTCTGGATATTATGTAATGACCAAAAAGGGAGGTGCACAACTAGATGTTATAGATGTCCTAAATACAAAATTTCATCTTTCTACGGCTTACCGTTTTTGAGTTATGCGAGATACGTACGTACGTACATACGTACGTACGTACAGACGTCACGACGAAATTAGTCAGAATGGATTCAGGGATGGTCAAAATGGATATTTCCGTTGAAATCTGGAAACCGAAATTTTTCGCGAATACAATACTTCCTTTACTTTGTACAAGGAAGTAAAAATAATACATCGTTGAAAAGAGAAAAAAATGGCGGTTTCTATTTTATTAAAATAATTATACGTTGCCATTTGAAAAATGAAAGTTGATAGTCGTATCTTGTTAACCTGACTTTATAAAAATATCTACATCTGCCATCAAATAGTATATGTAAAATAATAAAACTTTTTTTCAAACGTCATAAAAATGGCATCTTTTGTGACTTGATTCACAAAGTAGAAATAAAATAAATAAATATCCATAGAAACTATATAGAATCAGCCAATAAGAAGTAACTTCTACAATAGAAATCTGTATTATCGCCCAAAATGTCATTATAACTCACTAGATAACCTAAAGTTACTGACTACCCCTCTTATAAGATTTAAATTGATAACCTATAAAGTGAAATATAGACAGTTTACATACTTTTAACTATAATAATATAATTAAAGTGCAGCAGACGTACAGATTACAATAACAGGCACGGTAATAAAGGTAAGAATACTTCGAATTAAAGTGATACAAAAAGATTATATTGTAGAAAGATGAACTGAAATATAGATAGAAATGTAAAATTTAGGCACAAGATTAACAAAATGAATGAATTACATTCCTTATATAAAGAAGAAAAGTATGGGAATATCGCCAAATATTTCTCATCTGAAGCATCAAATAAGAACATATCAAATTGCTATTTTGTAAGGGCTTTGGATTTTTGGGGGGAATATCCTTGTCCTTGTTTTTTTAAATAAGCATGAAGTTTTAAATAATTGCCAATATTTATTTATCCCATGTTTAATGTTTATCATTGAATATTGTGACCACATAGTTGAGCTTTTCATTTTAAATTGATTAGGCATTTCCGAAAAGTATGCCGAAAATACGTGTTCAGAATAATTTTTAATCTTTTTCTCATCACACCAATGAAGAAATCTCTTATACACCGCTTCATATAATTTGCTAGACTTAGTTGAGAACAATTTATTAATAGCAGCCTTGGCTAATTCCACAACTTCAAGGGGTGTACATTTTAATTTTTCAAATTCCAACATTTTCAATTTCACACAAAGAGGATATAAAATTATATAATTCTTTTCAAACGTCAAAACGTAAAAGTGTGAAAATTTTCACTTGAATGTTTATAACAAAAAGTGAACACATACGAAAGTATCCATAGCAACAGAGCAATTGAAATCCGCAAACGCACCTACTTCACGGAAAATGTTTTTAATAACGTCAAGTTTTAAATTATTTTATTTAAATATGTGTGTTTGAAAAAAAAATATAATGTGTCATTCGGAGTAAAAGTGTCTTTGTGTGCCTCGCATGCAATTGTCCGACTCGTTTTGCTCGTCGTGCAAACTTCCATGCTCGCCACACAAAGTATCACTTTTACTCCTAATAACACAATATACTATTTAATAAGCCATTTTTTTCTATTACTTATAATAAAAAAGTTAAAGGGGGGGGGGCGTCTTCCCAGACTCCCCTGTATATCATATCTTATTTATTATGATAGAGAAATGTTTTTATAAAATTGTTACTGTTTTTCAAATAGAATAAAATGGCGTAATTAGATTTTTTGAAAACTTAATAATACTCGAGATATAACACAAACTTATGATTTTTTAAATGGGAACCTATCTTGAAAATAGTCTCGTCTTTTTGCTTATTTTATAAGCTTTTCAATGATATATAACAAGTCTTCATTATTTTGTTTTAACCATTAATAATATAAACAATATATTCATGTTAATACATACCAAGCTTGTTTCACGTTTACCTTAATTTTTACATGTTGTATATTTACCCCACTTGGCCCAATATTAATACATTTTTAGTGCATATTTTCTGAAGTATCTCTTCTTAAAAGGTCTGTCCGCGAAAGAATTGTACGCCGACCTAGTTACTTGATACATTGAAGATACAATGACGTTTGGTATGAACTACTGACTAAGGGTGATTAGCGAGCATTATTTTTTCTCTCTCAATTGTTTATAATTTATTTTAGAGAAAAAATACTTTAAGGGCCGGTATTTCCATCTTCGGATAACTTATCTGTCAGATAAATGAACAATATCGCATCAAAAAATGACATTCAATATAATTTACCTCATTTATGCTCTTATTTCGATGCGATATTTTATCATTTATCTGACGAATAGTTATCCTGAACTTTATCCGGAGATGGAAATACTGGCCCTAAATAAAAATTTTCTGTAAATGTTATTTGAAGTATTTTTTTCGAAAATTATCCATAAATGGTTGACAGAGAAAAATGCTAGTCAACTCGCTAATCACCCTTAATCAGACGTCTCACCTCGGCGCAAGAATACAGAGACGTAGTCGTGGTTTCCAATATAATCCGAAACAAATATAAATATACTTAACGCCCGGGATGCTTATTATATCAAACATTTAGTAGCATATATACAATTGACTGAATAAAATTAAAAAAGATTGTCAAAATTGACACTATGAGTATAAAGACCATTTACACTGCTCAAAAAAATTAGAGGTGTATTATTTGTATTTATTCTAAAGCTGTTTTGGGGTTATCACAAGTACGCACGTATCTGCAACCTGTCACACATTTTCTGCAACTTCAAGGGTTTCGTGCAATTTTTGACGTGTGATAGTGGGACAGTTATACATCTTATTCGAAAACTAGTCACACGTATCTGCAACTATCAAGAGACGCATGCGTAGTAAAGGGGCTTAGATAGTAAAAATCCCTAAACTGTTTGACATTTGTTTGTAAACAGTACGAGATTTTTAAAAATGGCTGAAGGAGCTGGAATTGAAATAAAATCAGACGAATTTTTTCAAACTCTGATTGATCTCATAAGAAAAGGAGAAGCTCTGTGGAATAGTGACACCAGGAATTAATTATCATGTGTACCAACGTCGAGATTCTTGCAACTTTGCGTACGTCTGATAACGTAGGTTGCAAGTTGCAGCAACTGTTGTCATAACAGTTGCTGATACGTGCATACGTCTAATACCCCCATTAGGTGACATGCAACTTATTTATACATTTACCGCTCGAGCCTTTTTGTACGATTTATGCCCAATTGCACGTTGCGCCAATAACGCTTACATTTTAAACGAGCCTTAAAATAAACGCAAATCGAAATTTAGATAGCTCATTTGACATTTAATATTAATGAAAGAGTGCATTTGGTCATTAATGCCTTTGAGCCTTTGTTAACTTAGCAACCAAACCTTGATCGGTAAATAAAATTTACTGCTTTGAAAACTATCATTAAAAAAAAACGATCGTGCAAAAAGGTTAGGTATTAAAATATTCAAAATGTGAAAATATTTATTTCCAGTCCAGAATGGTACCTACCTACTTTTCATTTAAAATAAACTCGTATTCTTCCACTTTCTTTATTAAAATATGATTGATTTGAATTTTTAAATTATATATTTATTATTCCCACATTTGTTATCATTAATCGTAAAAATAATTTATACATATAATAAACTGTCAAAATTTAAGACACCCACGCTACACCAAAACCACAGACCAAAAATATACTATATAGATAGGCGACTCCTATGTTATTCATTGTAACCGTAATCTGACGCCATCTCGTGGTAGGTACGAACACTAAGTGACCATATGATACTCGGTCAGTGGCCATTTATTTAAATAAAAGAGGAAGAAAAAAAAGAAACGATACAAAAAAAAACACTATACAAAAAAATATCAATTTTATTTTTTAAAATGTTTACAAAACATATCATGGCACATTTTTTGATATTTGTCCAGAGTTTGTGTATCTGGATTAACTTGTTTTTTCCCTTTTAATATTTTTTTTTCCTTTACAAATATATATAATATAAAGAAACAACACAACACTTTATTATTTTTCTCGGCATCGTAAATACAAAGAAAACAAACAAAGAACAAAACTAAAGTGCACGAAACTATAAAACTTGAAGGTCGAACAAAAACAAAGTGGAACGATGCAACGTAACGGCCAACAACGTGAACATGAATTTGAAATTAAAGCTTGGAAGGGGAAAAGGCATGACATTCAGAGTCATCCGTCGGACGGTACGAAAACTAAAACGTGGTTTCAAGGTCACCCATAAGACTCGCCTATCTATATAGTATATTTTTGGTCGGTGACCAAAACTTAATAAACCTGTAATAAACTTTTATTACTTCTGCAGAGCTTAGAATTGCATGTTTGACTTATGGTTTGTATAATAGGTGGCAATGTAGAATAAAGATTTATTTACACAAATTGTAACTTTTGTATCTTAGATGTGTTTTTGTTTTGACATAAACTCTCACAGGTTACTTGTTACTAGATAATGGCGGAAACTGAATTTTGTCGATTTTCAGTCACCTATAGGTAAGGAACACGTGACGTGACGTCACAACGAGTATGTTTTCAAATTGTCGTTCACTTCTGCATTAAAGTTTGTGTGTGTGTATTGCTGTTTTAATACATATATTTAACGAATTAGTAGTTTATTAGTAATGAGACTGTTAATAAAAGATGTGTTAAATTATTTAAATGCTTCTGTGTGTAGCAGAAACTTTTGTAAGTATGAAGAAGTGTGTCCGTGTCTGGACATATGCTAGCATATGGTGAAACACAACTAGATGACAAAAATTAAACACTTCTCTTTGGATTATGCCCACAAACCAGCGGCGTAAATCAATATGCGCATGAAATTACTGGAAAACTAATAAATTCTGGCTCACTAGCAATAAAAAGCATCTTGTTCGTGTAAGGCGAGAAACCGGGAAATTAACCTAAATATAAATACATAATAAAATAATTGAATATATTTATATTATTTTAGACCTACCAACACATGCGTAATCTTTGTTACAAAAATTTAAGGAACAAAAAAACATTAAATTTGTAACTCGTTTTCCAATTAACTCTACAATGCCTTGCGTCTCAATCATTTCTTTGATGCCATATTTATTTATAAATTTAACATTTTGGAAATGTGTGAAAACGAAGGGTGGGATTTCTCGATTTTTAAGAATGACATTTCGTAACACAACAGTACACTTGTGATGTCGTTGGTTTTGGTGACAATTCCATATTTCTACAATATTTACAAATACAAAATTAATCCTTAAACGATCTAATATTGCATTCATGTTGTCATGCACATATGTCAAAAATTTGAAACTTGATTGTCTTTTGTTTTTTTTTGGAAAAAATTGTTAGAATCATGTCTTGTTTGGTGTTAAAAGAAATGTTTTTTCAAGAGCTGTCATGCACATATGTCAAAAATTTGAAACTTGATTGTCTTTTGTTTTTTTGAAAAAAGTTAGAATCATGTTGTGTTTGGTGTTAAATGAAATATTTTTTTAAGAGCTGTCATGCACATATGTCAAAAATTTGAAACTTGATTGTCTTTTGTTTTTTTGGAAAAAGTTGTTAGAATCATGTCGTGTTTGGTGTTAAAACAAATGTTTTTTCAAGATCTGTCATGCACATATGTCAAAAATTTGAAACTTGATTGTCTTTTGTTTTTTTGAAAAAAATTAGAATCATGTCGTGTTTGGTGTAAAATGAAATGTTTTTTCGAGAGCTGTCATGCACATATGTCAAAAATTTGAAACTTGATTGTATTTTGTTTTTTTGAAAAATTTGTTAGAATCATGTCGTGCTTGGTGTTAAATGAAATGTTTTTTCAAGAGCTGTCCTGCACATATGTCAAAAATTTAAAACTTGATTGTCTTTTGTTTTTTTGAAAAAAGTTGTTAGAATCATGTCGTGTTTGGTGTTAAATGAAATGTTTTTTAAGAGCTGTCATGCACATATGTCAAAAATTTGAAACTTGATTGTGTTTTTTTTTGAAAAAAGTTTTTAGAATCATGTAGTGTTTGGTGTTAAATGAAATGTTTTTTCAAGAGCTGTCATGCACATATGTCAAAAATTTGAAACTTGATTGTATTTTGTTTTTTTGAAAAAAGTTGTTAGAATCATGACGTGTTTGGTGTTAAATGAAATGTTTATTCGAGAGCTGTCATGCACATATGTCAAAAATTTGAAACTTGATTGTCTTTTGTTTTTTTGAAAAAAGTTAGAATCATGTCGTGTTTGGTGTAAAATGAAATGTTTTTTCGAGAGCTGTCATGCACATATGTCAAAAATTTGAAACTTGATTGAATTTTGTTTTTTTGAAAAATTTGTTAGAATCATGTTGTGGTTGGTGTTAAATGAAATGTTTTTTCAAGAGCTGTCCTGCACATATGTCAAAAATTTAAAACTTGATTGTCTTTTGTTTTTTTGAAAAAAGTTGTTAGAATCATGTCGTGTTTGGTGTTAAATGAAATGTTTTTTAAGAGCTGTCATGCACATATGTCAAAAATTTGAAACTTGATTGTCTTTTGTTTTTTTTTGAAAAAAATTGTTAGAATCATGTCGTGTTTGGCGTTAAAAGAAATGTTTTTTCAAGAGCTGTCATGCACATATGTCAAAAATTTGAAACTTGATTGTCTTTTGTTTTTTTGGTAAAAGTTGTTAGAATCATGTCGTGTTTGGTGTTAAATGAAATGTTTTTTCAAGAGCCGTCATGCACATATGTGAAAAATATGAAACTTGATTGTCTTTTGTTTTTTTTGGAAAAAGTTGTTAGAATCATGTCGTGTTTGGTGTTAAATGAAATGTTTTTTCAAGAGCTGTCATGCACATATGTCAAAAGTTTGAAACTTGATTGTCTTTTGTTTTTTTGGAAAATGTTGTTAGAATCATGTCGTGTTTGGTGTTAAATGAAATGTTTTTTCAAGAGCTGTCATGCACATATGTCAAAAGTTTGAAACTTGATTGTCTTTTGTTTTTTTGGATAAAGTTGTTAGAATCATGTCGTGTTTGGTGTTAAATGAAATGTTTTTTCAAGAGCTGTCATGCACATATGTCAAAAGTTTGAAACTTGATTGTCTTTTGTTTTTTTGGATAAAGTTGTTAGAATCATGTCGTGTTTGGTGTTAAATGAAATGTTTTTTCAAGAGCCGTCATGCACATATGTGAAAAATATGAAACTTGATTGTCTTTTGTTTTTTTTGGAAAAAGTTGTTAGAATCATGTCGTGTTTGGTGTTAAAAGAAATGTTTTTTCAAGAGCTGTCATGCACTTATGTCAAAAATTTCAAACTAGATTGTCTTTTGTTTTTTTGGAAAAAGTTGTTAGAATCATGTCGTGTTTGGTGGTAAAAGAAATGTTTTTTCAAGAGCTGTCATGCACATATGTCAAAAATTTGAAACTTGATTGCCTTTTGTTTTTTTTGAATAAAGTTGTTAGAATCATGTCGTGTTTGGTGTTAAATGAAATGTTTTTTCAAGATCTGTCATGCACATATGTCAATAATTTGAAACTTGATTGTCTTTTGTTTTTTTGGAAAAAGTAGTTAGAATTATGTCGTGTTTGGTATTAAAAGAAATGTTTTTTCAAGAGCTGTCATGCACATATGTCAAAAATTTGAAACTTGATCGTCTTTTGTTTTTTTGGATAAAGTTGTTAGAATCATGTCGTGTTTGGTGTTAAATGAAATGTTTTTTCAAAAGCTGTCATGCACATATGTAAAAAATTTGAAACTTGATTGTCTTTTGTTTTTTTGGAAAAAGTTGTTAGAATTATTTCGTGTTTGGTGTTAAAAGAAATGTTTTTTCAAGAGCTGTCATGCACATATGTCAAAAATTTGAAACTTGATTGTCTTTTGTTTTTTTGGAAAAAGTTGTTAGAATCATGTCGTGTTTGGTGTTAAATGAAATGTTTTTTCAAGAGCTGTCATGCACATATGTGAAAAATATAAAACTTGATTGTCTTTTGTTTTTTTTGGAAAAAGTTAGAATCATGTCGTGTTTGGTGTTAAATGTGTTGATGTATGTAGCAGAGAAATAACGCAGGGATGGTTTAATTATATATTTAGTTAACAAACACAAACAATACAAGTAATAATACAATTCATATAAATATCATGAATTAACTGTCAAATGGCAGGTGACAACTATTTAATGTTTTTTATCACAGGTAACTACTGTTCTCGTTTAGTCGTTAATCTCCAACACTTCCCCTCGACGAAACGAGCTATATAGTGAGCAAATTAGGCAGTCCCATGTTGGCTAAACAAGACCAATGTTTAGGAGCAGGTAGTCCTTTCGTTAAAACATCGGCGATCATATTCTCCGATGGAATATGTTTTATTTCAAAAAAATTCTCCTTCAGAGCATCTCGAATGAAGTGGTGTCGTAGGTCGATATGTTTAGTTCTTGCGTAGAATTTGTTATTTTCGACCATCTGCAGAGCGCCCTGGTTATCATTGTATAATGTTATTTGAGCTAGGTGTATAAGTCCAAGTTCAGACAGGAAGTTCCTCATAGCAATCGCTTCCTTCGCTGCTTCTCCGAGGGCCATGTACTCAGCTTCATTTGTAGACAAGGCTACAGTTCGCTGTTTTCGAGAATCCCAGTTGATTGGTCCTCCATTCCAAATTATGCAATAGCCTGTAAACGATCGGCGGTCGTCTAGGCTGCCGCCCCAATCTGCATCAACGTAGGCTGCAATGGATTTATGGTTAGATTCGTACGTTAACCCAATATCTTTGGTTCCTTTAAGGTAACGTAGAACTCTTTTAGCAGCTAACCAATGCGATTTGTTGTAACAATTATTGAATTGGGCTAATTTACTTATCGCATGGCTTATGTCTGGCCGAGTTGTAATTGCTAGATAAGTAAGAGCACCAATCAGCTCACGATATGGTAATTTCTCATCTTCTTTAGAAATTGGTTTCTCTGGTTTCATTATCTTTACATTTGGATCCAAAGGAGTTTTTACTGTATTCGCATCCTTCATTCCAAATTTTTCTAGTACGTCTGTAATGTAGTTCGATTGTCTCATCATCTTGAAAACTCAATCCCTAAGCAATAACCAATTTCTCCGAGGTCTTTCATTTCAAAAACTTCAGACAGTCTTTTACTTACTGTTTTTATCATTTTTTCGTCTGATGAAGCAACAATAATGTCATCGACATAGGTGGCTATTAGGGTTTTTGCTTCCCCTTCACCAAATTGGTATATGCATGGATCTGATTTACACGGAATAGCACCCAGTTCTATTAATGTTTTATTCAGTTTGGCATACCAACTTCGACCGGCTTGTCGAAGTCCGTATAATGCCTTCTTCAATTTGCATACCTTGTTATTGCTATTTAATTCAAGCAACATGTCCTTAGCCTTTTCTATTATTACAGGATCTTCATCATATTTCGTTACGATTCTGTCCAGTATTTCATGTAACTGTTTTGGTGTTTCCATGAATATGGTTTCTTGTAACTCACCATTTAGATAAGCTGTGGCTACGTCAAGCTGATGAACTTTCATACTGAATCGAGCAGCCAATGATATCATCATTCTGATTGAGCTTATCCGAGCAACTGGAGCAAAAGTTTGATTAAAATGGATTCCGGGTTTCTGCGAGAATCCCTGTGCAACTAATCTTGCTTTTCTTCGCAGCAATGTACCGTCTTGTTTATATTTGTTACGCAATGTCATTCGACAACCAATGACGTCATGATTTTTCGGTCGACTGACAATATTCCATGTATCATTTTTTATTATTGATACAATTTCTGACGTCATGGCGTCTAACCATTCTTCTTTATCCGGTCCGGTCATGGCATTCTTCATGGATATTTCTGATAAAAATAGATGTTCTTCTGCCTCCGTAGCAGAGCTTGCTACATCGGATATTAAATTATATTGCTTTCTCGGTCTTCCTCGCTGACCTGTTCTTATAATTTTTGGTCTACCTCTTCCTCTTCTTGAAGCTTCTTCCTCTAAACTTTCTTCCTCTAAACCTTCTTCATTTTCGGCTTGGTTTTCTTCATCTTGAATAACGTTATTTTCCGTAATTTGTTCATTTGTCGACATTTCAATTTCAATGAATTGTGGGTGTGAAGCCGTGGACGGTTCTTCGACAATAGGATCTTGATTTTCTTGGGGATTGTTGTTCTTTACTTCAAGAGAATTATTCTTCAATTTGGGAAATTTAACGTCTCTTGATATTTCTAATTTTCTTTTTTCTATCAGCCAAATTCTGTAACCCTTCGTTATATCGGAGTAACCCAGAAAAATTCCTTCATTACCTCGTGGTTCGAATTTTCCTTTATTAGGTGTTTTGTCTAAGCAAGTAACCTTCGTTCCAAACTCTCGTAAGTGTTTTAAATTTGGAATTTTGTTATTCCAGATTTCGTATGGTGTTTTACCACCCAGGGTTTTAGTAGGACATCTGTTCTTTATATAGCAGGCAGTATTTATAGCTTCTGCCCAGAAGGATCCGGGTAGGTTTGCCTGAATTAGTAAACATCTTGCAGTTTCTTGAAGTGATCGATTTTTGCGTTCAGAAACGCCATTCTGTTCTGGAGTATGAGCAACTGATAATCGCCTAACAATTCCGCGTTCTCTGAGAAATTTTTCAAAGGCGTTGCTTATATATTCACCTCCATTATCACTTTGCAGGCATTTTACTTTCTTCCCCTTCTGATTTTCAACTTTGTTGACGAAATCCTTAAAACATTCCAAGACTTCATTCTTGGATTTAATGAATCTAACTTCTGTCCATCTTGATGCGTCGTCAGTGAAAGTGACGAAGTATCTTGCCTTACCTAGAGATTCGGTGCGTATAGGGCCGCACACATCGGAATGGATGATTTCTAGGAGTTCGCTTCTTCTCTCGGATTTCGTAGGGAATGTGGTTTGTGTTATCTTTGCCTTTGAACAAACATTGCAATCGAAGATATCGTTAATATCGTCTAATTCAAAACCCTCAATATTGCCCTTCTTGTAAGCTTCTGTGAGATCTCTAGTGTTGAGATGTCCGAGATTTCTATGCCAAGTTTCGAGTTGACTCATTTTCAGATCATTACTAGAATCGTTTGATATGATTTGAGCTGAATGTTCACTCGAATTCACGAAATATAAGTCGTTATGTCTTTCAGCAACGAGTTTTATATTACCGGCACGATCAAGCACTAGGGCATTGTCTTTCTTAAATATAATTTCATGTCCTTTATCTGTTATTTTTGCAATCGACAGTAAGTTTGTCCGTATATCAGGTACATGAAGAGTATTTTGCAAATATATCACTTTTTCTTCACCAGAAACTTTCGTTTTAAATTGTACAGTACCTTTCGCCGTAACATCAACTGAACAGTTAGTCGCTAAATTCAATTTACATCGCGCACTTTCCTCAATATCGGCAAAGTCATTTAAATTTTTGCATACATGAGAAGTTGCGCCACTATCAAGACACCATTGATTGTTAGCTTTTGATCCGACACTAAAAACATTTTGTTCTTCCGTTAATTTCGCGAATTCTTTACTTCTATCTGGTCTGCAGTACTTCGCTTTGTGTCCAACCTTTTTGCATTTGAAACATCGAAATACGGGTTTTTCTTCATTTGTGGATCTTGCCGTATAATTTATTTTCTTTCGATACTTCGGAAACTGCTTACTGGCAACCATGGCTTTAGATTCTTCACTGTTCTCGCGTGTTTCATTGTTTCGCGCGTCACTCTCTTCAATTATCTTTATGCGGAGTGTATTTGGATCAGGTAAAGTATCCCTCGATTCTATTGCACACCGAAAATTTTCATAACTGTGTGGTAAGCTATATAATAACATGATTGCTAGTAGATCATTGTTAATGATTACTTCCATGTCGGACAATTTATCTACTGCATCAAAGAATTTCTGTATGTGTTCACGAATGTCACCGTTTTCAGCCATCCTTTGTAGTGTCAACTGTTTCAGTAAAGTTGCTTTTCGAGCTGGTCCCTTGGATTGGTATACTTCTTGTAGCTTGGTCCAAGTTTCGTGTGACGTAGCACACCCTTTAATAATTTTTAATTCACTTGGGCTTATCGATAGGATCAAATCCGATCTCGCTTTAGCGTCTGCTTTCTTCCAAGCATTAATCGCTTCCGTACCACCATCCTTCGTTAGAGCTGGACATTTGCACTCGCCATTCACGTATTGCCAAGTGTCATTCTTTATTAGTAATGCTTCCATTTGAATTTTCCATGTATCGAAGTTTTCTCTATTTAAACTTTCGATTCGCAAAACGTTTTGTGAACTCATTATTACTTATCTAATTAAACACGTCTACGACCGAATGAAAAATTTGTGATGATTTTGACTTTTCTTCTCAAAACACTTTTTCACTCTCTCTGGGCCCATAACCTGTTGATGTATGTAGCAGAGAAATAACGCAGGGATGGTTTAATTATATATTTAGTTAACAAACACAAACAATACAAGTAATAATACAATTCATATAAATATCATGAATTAACTGTCAAATGGCAGGTGACAACTATTTAATGTTTTTTATCACAGGTAACTACTGTTCTCGTTTAGTCGTTAATCTCCAACAAAATGAAATGTTTTTTCAAGAGCTGTCATGCACATATGTCAAAAATTTGAAACTTGATTGTCTTTTGTTTTTTTGGAAAAAGTTGTTAGAATCATGTGTTTGGTGTTAAAAGAAATGTTTTTTCAAGAGCTGTCATGCACATATGTCAAAAATTTGAAACTTGAATGTCTTTTGTTTTTTTGGAAAAAGTTGTTAGAATCATGTCGTGTTTGGTGTTAAATGAAATGTTTTTTCAAGAGCTGTCATGCACATATGTCAAAAATTTGAAACTTGATTGTCTTTTGTTTTTTTGGAAAAAGTTGTTAGAATCATGTCGTGTTTGGCGTTAAAAGAAATGTTTTTTCAAGAGCTGTCATGCACATATGTCAAAAATTTGAAACTTGATTGTCTTTTGTTTTTTTGGAAAAAGTTGTTGGAATCATGTCGTGTTTGGCGTTAAAAGAAATGTTTTTTCAAGAGCTGTCATGCACATATGTGAAAAATATGAAACTTGATTGTCTTTTGTTTTTTTGGAAAAAGTTGTTAGAATCATGTCGTGTTTGGTGTTAAATGAAATGTTTTTTCAAGAGCTGTCATGCACATATGTCAAAAATTTGAAACTTGATTGTCTTTTGTTTTTTTGGAAAAAGTTGTTAGAATCATGTCGTGTTTGGCGTTAAAAGAAATGTTTTTTCAAGAGCTGTCATGCACATATGTCAAAAATTTAAAACTTGATTGTCTTTTGTTTTTTTGAAAAAAGTTGTTAGAATCATGTCGTGTTTGGCGTTAAAAGAAATGTTTTTTCAAGAGCTGTCCTGCACATATGTCAAAAATTTAAAACTTGATTGTCTTTTGTTTTTTTGAAAAAAACTTGTTAGAATCATGTCGTGTTTGGTGTTAAAAAAAATGTTTTTCAAGAGCTGTCATGCACATATGTAAAAAATATGAAACTTGATTGTCTTTTGTTTTTTTGGAAAAAGTTGTTAGAATCATGTCGTGTTTGGTGTTAAATGAAATGTTTTTTCAAGAGCTGTCATGCACATATGTCAAAAATTTGAAACTTGATTGTCTTTTGTTTTTTTGGAAAAAGTTGTTAGAATCATGTCGTGTTTGGCGTTAAAAGAAATGTTTTTTCAAGAGCTGTCATGCACATATGTCAAAAATTTGAAACTTGATTGTCTTTTGTTTTTTTGGAAAAAGTTGTTAGAATCATGTCGTGTTTGGCGTTAAAAGAAATGTTTTTTCAAGAGCTGTCATGCACATATGTAAAAAATATGAAACTTGATTGTCTTTTGTTTTTTTGGAAAAAGTTGTTAGAATCATGTCGTGTTTGGTGTTAAATGAAATGTTTTTTCAAGAGCTGTCATGCACATATGTCAAAAATTTGAAACTTGATTGTCTTTTGTTTTTTTGGAAAAAGTTGTTAGAATCATGTCGTGTTTGGCGTTAAAAGAAATGTTTTTTCAAGAGCTGTCATGCACATATGTCAAAAATTTAAAACTTGATTGTCTTTTGTTTTTTTGAAAAAAGTTGTTAGAATCATGTCGTGTTTGGCGTTAAAAGAAATGTTTTTTCAAGAGCTGTCATGCACATATGTCAAAAATTTAAAACTTGATTGTCTTTTGTTTTTTTGAATAAAACTTGTTAGAATCATGTCGTGTTTGGTGTTAAAAAAAATGTTTTTCAAGAGCTGTCATGCACATATTTAAAAAATATGAAACTTGATTGTCTTTTGTTTTTTTGGAAAAAGTTGTTAGAATCATGTCGTGTTTGGTGTTAAATGAAATGTTTTTTCAAGAGCTGTCATGCACATATGTCAAAAATTTGAAACTTGATTGTCTTTTGTTTTTTTGGAAAAAGTTGTTAGAATCATGTCGTGTTTGGCGTTAAAAGAAATATTTTTTCAAGAGCTGTCATGCACATATGTAAAAAATATGAAACTTGATTGTCTTTTGTTTTTTTGGAAAAAGTTGTTAGAATCATGTCGTGTTTGGTGTTAAATGAAATGTTTTTTCAAGAGCTGTCATGCACATATGTCAAAAATTTGAAACTTGATTGTCTTTTGTTTTTTTGGAAAAAGTTGTTAGAATCATGTCGTGTTTGG
This sequence comes from Harpalus rubripes, assembly GCA_963082715.1. Taxonomy (NCBI): domain Eukaryota; kingdom Metazoa; phylum Arthropoda; class Insecta; order Coleoptera; family Carabidae; genus Harpalus; species Harpalus rubripes. The sequence goes on along the minus strand of OY720463.1, from coordinate 30,096,312 downwards.
CGTTAAAAGAAATGTTTTTTCAAGAGCTGTCATGCACATATGTAAAAAATATGAAACTTGATTGTCTTTTGTTTTTTTGGAAAAAGTTGTTAGAATCATGTCGTGTTTGGTGTTAAATGAAATGTTTTTTCAAGAGCTGTCATGCACATATGTCAAAAATTTGAAACTTGATTGTCTTTTGTTTTTTTGGAAAAAGTTGTTAGAATCATGTCGTGTTTGGCGTTAAAAGAAATGTTTTTTCAAGAGCTGTCATGCACATATGTAAAAAATATGAAACTTGATTGTCTTTTGTTTTTTTGGAAAAAGTTGTTAGAATCATGTCGTGTTTGGTGTTAAATGAAATGTTTTTTCAAGAGCTGTCATGCACATATGTCAAAAATTTGAAACTTGATTGTCTTTTGTTTTTTTGGATAAAGTTGTTAGAATCATGTCGTGTTTGGTGTTAAATGAAATGTTTTTTCAAGAGCTGTCATGCACATGTCAAAAATTTGAAACTTGATTGTCTTTTGTTTTTTTGGAAAAAGTTGTTAGAATCATGTCGTGTTTGGTGTTAAATGAAATGGTTTTTCAAGAGCTGTCATGCACATATGTCAAAAATTTGAAACTTGATTGTCTTTTGTTTTTTTGGAAAAAGTTGTTAGCATTATGTCGTGTTTGGTGTTAAAAGAAATGTTTTTTCAAGAGCTGTCATGCACATATGTCAAAAATTTGAAACTTAATTGTCTTTTGTTTTTTTTTTTGGAAAACGTTAGAATCATGTCCTGTTTGGTGTTAAAAGAAATGTTTTTTCAAGAGCTGTCATGCACATATGTCAAAAATTTGAAACTTGATTGTCTTTTGTTTTTTTGGAAAAAGTTGTTAGAATCATGTCGTGTTTGGTGTTAAATGAAATGTTTTTTCAAGAGCTGTCATGCACATATGTCAAAAATTTGAAACTTGATTGTCTTTTGTTTTTTTGGAAAAAGTTGTTAGAATCATGTCGTGTTTGGCGTTAAAAGAAATATTTTTTCAAGAGCTGTCATGCACATATGTAAAAAATATGAAACTTGATTGTCTTTTGTTTTTTTGGAAAAAGTTGTTAGAATCATGTCGTGTTTGGTGTTAAATGAAATGTTTTTTCAAGAGCTGTCATGCACATATGTCAAAAATTTGAAACTTGATTGTCTTTTGTTTTTTTGGAAAAAGTTGTTAGAATCATGTCGTGTTTGGCGTTAAAAGAAATATTTTTTCAAGAGCTGTCATGCACATATGTAAAAAATATGAAACTTGATTGTCTTTTGTTTTTTTGGAAAAAGTTGTTAGAATCATGTCGTGTTTGGTGTTAAATGAAATGTTTTTTCAAGAGCTGTCATGCACATATGTCAAAAATTTGAAACTTGATTGTCTTTTGTTTTTTTGGAAAAAGTTGTTAGAATCATGTCGTGTTTGGCGTTAAAAGAAATATTTTTTCAAGAGCTGTCATGCACATATGTAAAAAATATGAAACTTGATTGTCTTTTGTTTTTTTGGAAAAAGTTGTTAGAATCATGTCGTGTTTGGTGTTAAATGAAATGTTTTTTCAAGAGCTGTCATGCACATATGTCAAAAATTTGAAACTTGATTGTCTTTTGTTTTTTTGGAAAAAGTTGTTAGAATCATGTCGTGTTTGGCGTTAAAAGAAATATTTTTTCAAGAGCTGTCATGCACATATGTAAAAAATATGAAACTTGATTGTCTTTTGTTTTTTTGGAAAAAGTTGTTAGAATCATGTCGTGTTTGGTGTTAAATGAAATGTTTTTTCAAGAGCTGTCATGCACATATGTCAAAAATTTGAAACTTGATTGTCTTTTGTTTTTTTGGAAAAAGTTGTTAGAATCATGTCGTGTTTGGTGTTAAATGAAATGGTTTTTCAAGAGCTGTCATGCACATATGTCAAAAATTTGAAACTTGATTGTCTTTTGTTTTTTTGGAAAAAGTTGTTAGAATCATGTCGTGTTTGGTGTTAAATGAAATGGTTTTTCAAGAGCTGTCATGCACATATGTCAAAAATTTGAAACTTGATTGTCTTTTGTTTTTTTGGAAAAAGTTGTTAGCATTATGTCGTGTTTGGTGTTAAAAGAAATGTTTTTTCAAGAGCTGTCATGCACATATGTCAAAAATTTGAAAATTGATTGTCTTTTTTTTGGAAAAAGTTGTTAGAATCATGTCGTGTTTGGTGTTAAATGAAATGTTTTTTCAAGAGCTGTCATGCACATGTCAAAAATTTGAAACTTGATTGTCTTTTGTTTTTTTGGAAAAAGTTGTTAGAATCATGTCGTGTTTGGTGTTAAATGAAATGGTTTTTCAAGAGCTGTCATGCACATATGTCAAAAATTTGAAACTTGATTGTCTTTTGTTTTTTTTGGAAAAAGTTGTTAGCATTATGTCGTATTTGGTGTTAAATGAAATGTTTTTTTAAGAGCTGTCAAGTAGAAATGTCAAAAATTTGATAAATTGTTTGTCATTTGTTTTTTGCAAAAAGTTATTAGAATCATGTCGAGTTTGGCGTTAAATGAAAAGTTTTTTAAAGGGTTGCTGTGCCGAAATCTCAAAAATTTAACAACTTGATTCTTTTTTTTACTTAAGCAAATAAACAATTTTAAATGTAAATGGCGGGAGTAGCTATGTGCAATTACACAGAAAACATTATTAGACACAGTTATTTCCAAAAACTCATTTGAGACTTCAATAACTCCTTTAATATCAACCCCTATGGGCTCAGATTTGACTATCCATTAGTCGTTTTTTAAACAATTTAAATGTCTGGAATCTGTTAAAAATGCACAATATGTAATATACATGTAATCGAAAAGAAAAACGATATTCTTCTTGTAAAACAGTTTTCCATTTCCCAACTTGAAGATACTCTTTATAAATGGAAGCTGAGTGTTCAAATATATTAAAATTTAACAAAAAATAAATAATTAAACAAGTTGTAAAATTTCAGATACAATTTAAATTCTAAACAACTTTTTTCTGTAATTTTGAAATTAAAGGTACCTATTGTACTTAAGAAGTTAAACATTTTTTATGTTTGAAAAACTTAAATTGTTGCAATAATAAATAAGTATTCAATCCCTACAAATACTTTTCAACGAAAGATATAAAGAAAACTATACAGAATTTTTATGCAAATAATTTTTTCTTTACTTCTATACTGATAAAAAAATTAAAAACAAAATATATTATATACATATAATATCAAATACAGATTTTAGGAAGCCACATTTGATTAAATGTGGGTATTTAACAATCAGGTTAAGTATAAGTTTTGATAACCTTGATCTTAATATATTTTTTGCGTTGTTTATACATACTAGGTGTTGAAAAATGGATTCCTTGAGTATATCTACATATGTGTACAAATTTTTGTTTTATTATTACGACAGACACATTTTTAAATAAATTATTTTCATAATCATAGTTCATTGACCATTATAAATTCTAATGAATGTTGTTTTACTAACTAAAGAAATAAAATGATTTTATTAAAATATCAATATTTAGATTGGCTTTTTAAGCGATTAGTATTTAATTTTATATGAATTTATATTTAAATTTGTTTAAAACAATTTGAAATGAAAATATTTGCCCAACATTTGTTGTGACGGTACACCTTTTCTGTCTAACAGTTAGCGACACTGTTACATGTAGTTTTCTCCTAACCTAAAATTTATCTCATATAAATAAAACATCAAACATCGATTTTTAAAAATGGGTTCAGAATAGTCCACTCAACCGGGACATCATTTATCTTAAAGGCAATCCAGTTTAAACCAAAGTGGTCGTTCGTCGTCAGCAAATATACGAAGACAGCACACCATCGCTAATCCTGGGTCTGATGGATCTGCATATATCCCAGAAAATGAAAGACCTGGATCGATTTCGCCGGGTCTTAGCGTGTGTAGCGATTCTGATTTACCGTATATGAGTTATACGGTAAATCGACCGATAGGAGGTAAGAAATACGATCTCAAAATTCATCGGCCGGTTTACATTAAATTCAAATTATAAAAATCTACATTTTTTTTCCAAAATGTCCCGAAGTATAAATCGTTAAGTTTCTCAGATTCCCCAAAATTGCTGAATAAACAAAATTAGAAAATTAAATATAGTACAAAAGAATATCACGAAAGGTGCTGATAATATTGTAGTTGTTACTAAACCGACTATCCTGGGCCAAATGACAAAGATCCAGAAATTTTACGATTACAGGTGAGTAAAACTGTTTTAAATAGTTTTAAATTGTTCTCAAATCTCTAAAATTTATTCTAAAGTAGTAAAATTGTTTTTTTTTTTCAGAATATTCCACTGTTATTGCCGATTAAGAGAGGAACTCTGAACCTCCCAGCCGTTCTCCGAAATTTAGCTCCGCTGCTTGCTTTATGTGCAAGATACCAAACACACTTAACATCTTGTGCAAATTTGGTTGCCACTAAACAAAATATACTAACACAACGCATACGAGAGGTAATATATCGACTTTGTTTTTGTAAAAAATAAAAAGTACTGCATCCTCTAGTTGTTTTTTTCAGACGGACCAGAGAATTAAATAAATTTGTTTCCTACTCTGTTGAGAAGCAGAAAAAGTTCGCCAAATACGCTGAGAAGCTTTCGAAAGTTCATGAGCTCTCGCATTATTTAAATAGATGTCATATGCTTCTAAATCAAACGCTTGAATTAATGCAAACGTTAAATAATTGTTTGGATATTGAAGATAGACTCGAACCTTTCGTGTGGACGACCGGATGAAATTAATAATAAATTTTAAGTATTTATTATTTTTAACGTTTTTAAATAGATAATCGTTGGAAACACGATCATTCTAGTCATAAATTAATAATAATGCCACCCTTTTTTTTCAATTTTTTAATTCGACCATATTTTACGGAATCCCTAAAGCCTTTTTGATAGTTTTAAAATATTAATATATCGAGTCAACCCTCCAAAGTTCGTTTTTGCAAGAATTAACACCCTACAATCGAAATGTTGACCGATTTTTAGCCAAAAATGAACAATTTTTAAACTCTGGTTTTGAGGAGTTTTTAACCGGAAACTTAACCACTTTTATACTGAAAATATACAAAGCAGCCCTCTAAAGTTCATTTTTACAAAAATAAACACTCTTACGTTTAATCGAAATCGAGATATTGACCGATTTTTAACCTCACCTTTTTCTTACGAAATCTCTATCATTGAAAGTAAGATCTTTTTAAAGAATATAAGATAAAAGTGTAAAAGTATAAAGAAACGTCGGTTTTGCAAAAATAAATGTCTTTTTAGGAATTTGAGTAATTGTTGACATAAATGAAAGTTTTTAATAAATTTCAGATCTGTGCGGACGAGTTACTGTTGATCAGAGATGCTTAGAAACTTTAAGACGAGAGGCGCGGACTTCCACCGTTGGATTTCAACCCTGGAGAACTTGTAAAAGTCGACACCATGGATTCCTATTCAAGTAAATTACCTCCTCCGTGTACTTCTGACTTTCAGTGATTTTTTAAATAATGTTTAACTTAGATATAAAATTTTTTATTTTTAACTTTGTTAGTGTAGGAAATATTTAAAAAACGATTTTTTTAAAGTAAAATATCCCTTCCGATTATTCTAGACTTTGGGTAACTTGTATTTGTAAAATTATAATAATAAAATATTGTATTGTTGTACACATTTATTTCCTTTCCTTTTAGCTTGTATTACAAATAAAATGTTTTGTAATTGTTGTAATTATGATTGTTGTTTATTTATTGTGTACAGAGTGCACTATAATTAATTTTGTAATAATAATGTACTTCTAATTGTTACAATAAATATATATTTTAAATTTAAAAATGTCTCATTTATTAATGAGACTGAAGCTAAGTAAAATACTTTGGACAACCCTGGTGCTATAATCCGTAACTACTTAACTTCTATATTTACTATAAGATTATACACGTAATATCAAATGTAATAAAGTAATATTTCCGGGGGTTGTTCTGCATATATCTTTTAATATAGAGCAACGTCGAAAATTTCAAATTTCAGGGGATGAGGGTAACTTATAACACATTATATTATTTAATAAATGCAAGAGAAGAGTTGCGAAAACTAACCACTCTTACAACCTGTTTTATTAACTGTAACAAAACCATATTCACAGGGCATATTTAGCATACATCCTTTATTGTAGAGTTACAATAAAAATGTCGAATTTCAGGAGATGAGGGTAACTTATAACACATTATATTATTTAATAAATAATATGTGTTATAAGTCACCCTCATTCCCTGAAATTCGAAACTTTTAAGGTTAATCTATAATAAAGGATGTATGCTAAATATACCCTGTGAATATGGTTTTGTTACAGTTAATATTACAGATTGTTAGGGTGATTAATTTTCTCAACTCTACTCTTGCATTTATTAAATAATATAATGTGTTAATAAGAATAAGTTACCCTCATCCCCTGAAATTTGTAATTTTTGACGTTGCTCTATATTAAGAGATATATGCAGAACAACCCCCTTAATAATACTTTATTACATTTGATATTACGTGTATAATCTTTTAGTAAATACAGCAGTTAAGTTGTTACGGATTATAGCACCAGGGTTGTCCAAAGTATTTTACTTAACGAATCAGCTGCTAGCTTCAGTCTCATAGAATTTTCGATCTTCTTTTGTTTCTGAGCTACAGGCAAAAACTCGTTTTTCGCTCATTTTGAAAATGTATCATATCTTATTTATTATGATAGTTAGAGAAAAATTGTTTTTACAAAAAAATTACCGTTTTTTAGATAAAATGGCGTAATTAGATTTTTTGAAAACTTGATAATTTTCGAGATATAATACAAACTTATGATTTTTTACATGGGAACCTATGTTGAAAATAGTCTCGTCTTTTTGCTTAATTTATAAGCTTTTCAATGATATATAAAAAGTCTACATTCTTTTGTTTTAAAGATTAATAAAAGACGAATTATTAATTTATTGGGGTGAAAATATTGGAAATAATTATTTCTAATAGTATTTGTTTCAATTTTAATAGTTTTTTCAATTTATTTACTTCAAAGGCATATTAAATCGTTTTTTTCGGATTGTGTCAAAGCCAACTATAACGTAGATAAACAGTAATTTAACTAACCTGAAAAGAATTAGTTAAGAATAATTTTGAGAACACAATTAATAGATATAGATTCAAAATAACCAAATTATGATCTGTAATAAATTTTTTCATTTGTTTCTTAATAATATCCAATATTTTCAACCCAATAAATTAATAATTCGTCTTTTATTAATGTTTAAAACAAAAGAATGTAGACTTTTTATATATCATTGAAAAGCTTATAATTTCAGCAAAAAGACGAGACTATTTTCAACATAGGTCCCCATTTAAAAAATCATAAGTTTGTGTTATATCTCGAGAATTATGAAGTTTTCAAAAAATCTAATTACGCCATTTTATTCTACCTAAAAAACAGTAAAAAAATTGTAAAAACAATTTTTCTCTATCTATCATAATGAATAAGATATGATATACTTTCAAAATGAACGAAAAACGAGTTTTTGCCAGTAGCTCAGAAACAAAAGAAGATCGAAAATTCCTGTGGTGACTATTAAACTTTTCTGGAAAAGTTGACCCTGGAATGTGCAAACGGTTTTGATTTATCATTAATATTACCCGAGATACCTAAAAAAAACATCGAAAATGAGACACCTGTACAGTTTAAAATATTCCATATAAGCATTTAGAGTTCATTAACGTTCAACCAATATGTTGCGTTGGCAATCTATGAAGAGTGATTACAGTATATTTATTGCAACATAATAAGTTTATAGAATTTTCCACTGTAGTCACTAAAAATTATGATGACATGGAAAAAGGCAGCTATTAAACAACAAATAGCTAATTAGACAGACGGTCTTAAACTTTCGAACTAACAAGTCAAAATTATTATAACTTTATACTATATTCTCAATATATATATATATTTTTGTGCAACCGGACGCGAAATAAGCATTTCGCAGCCGCAATACAGGCCGCGAAATTCAATTTCACGACCGTTGTTATGGTAACGGCCGCGAAATTAGGTAAACAACCACTTTGACACTTGAGAATTGCATGGTTTTGTTTATCAAATGTTAATCCCATAGCCACCTTGAAAGCTAACTTTCTATTTACATTGAAACTGTTTAAAATTAACTAAATTTGTAATTACATATTTTTTACGGTTGCACAAAAAATATTGAGTACACCTTGTCCGCGAAATCCTTTAGGGCCCTCGAGATTGTCTTGCCTCGGCCGCAAGCGGCCTCGGCGACAATTTTTCTCTAGGTACGCTAAAGAGTGATTTCGCGTCCTTGATATACAAATAACTATTTTTCTACAAACAATATTAAAAATTTAATTTTTAACACGGCATACTTCAATTAAAAATGCGATATTTTAATTCTAGTATTAAAAGAAAATTACCTTGGTAATGACGAATGGAACAACAAATCAACATGTTTGACATATGTCAAATTTGTTTTACAAATACAAATTTAAATGAAATAAATGTGTTTGTAGAAAAAATAATGTATGATACACGTGTTAAAAGTGATTTTATTTTGTTCGAAGTTTTGGATCACTCCGCGTCGCGTCTTGTTCCAAACTTCCTTCTCACAAAATAAAATGTCACTTTTAACACTTATATCATAAATAACTATTTTTATTACTTTATATTTGAGTAATTATTTCATACCCAAATCCTAGAACCTAAAATTGGTAGCGTTTGAATTACTCGGTTTGGCAAGGACCCAGTTAAATTTGTAGTGTTGGGGTTGAAACCACCCCACGTTACATTAGAATCATGTCGTGTTTGGTGTTAAATGAAATGTTTTTTTCAAGAGCTGTCATGTAGAAATGTCAAAAATTTGACAAATTGTTTGTCATTTGTTTTTTGCAAAAAGTTATTAGAATCATGTCGAGTTTGGCGTTAAATGAAAAGTTTTTTAAAGGGTTGCTGTGCCGAAATCTCAAAAATTTAACAACTTGATTCTTTTGTTTTTTTTTTACTTAAGCAAATAAACAATTTTAAATGTAAATGGCGAGAGTAGCTATGTGCAATTACACAAAAAAAACATTATTAGACACAGTTATTTCCAAAAACTCATTTGAGACTTCAATAACTCCTTTAATATCAACCCCTATGGGCTCAGATTTGACTATCCATTAGTCGTTTTTTAAACAATTTAAATGTCTGGAAACTGTTAAAAATGCACAATATGTAATATGCATGTAATCAAAAAGAAAAACGATATTCTTCTTGTAAAAGTTTTCCATTTGCCAACTTGAAGATACTCTTTATAAATGGAAGCTGAGTGTGCAAATATATTAAACTTTAACATAAAATAAAAAATAATTAAAAACCTGCACAAGTTACAAAATTTGAGATACAATTTAAATTCTAAACAACTTTTTTCTGTGATTTTGAAATTAAAGGTACCTATTGTACTTAAGAAGTTAAACATTTTTTGTTTGAAAAACTTAAATTGTTGCAATAATAAATAAGTATCCAATCCCTACAAATACTTTTCAACGAAAGATATAAAGAAAACTATACAGAATTTTTATGCAAATAATTTTTTTCTTTACTTCTATGATGATAAAAAAATTAAAAACAAAATATATCATATACATATAATATCAAAGCAAGTTGCTTTTAGTCTTATAAGGTAAATAATTTTCTAAATGCAATAAGACATTTTCTGATTGATTATACAAAATTATGAAGCCATGAAATTATTTCTTTCGAAAAATGCATAGGTCATTAGATAAATACAAAAGTTTAAATTATTCATTTTTATTTTTACAAATAACTGAGTATGAAATGAAATCGAATTTTGGTTTGCACTTCTTTAGGGCACTATTTCATGTTCTCTCGAATGGCGATGCTTATTTTTTACCATTGTTGGTTTTCGAATTACTTTCACCGTTGTTTACGTGTATTTATTAGTTTTAAACAGCGAAAATGCAACAATTAACAGTAAAAATAAAAATGTTGTGGTAATGAAACAAATGAAATCATCAGTTGGGTAGGTATTATCTACCTATAATCTGTTTTTCTTAATTCTCATTAATATTTATAACTTAGCACTGAAACACTTTCAAAATTTCGTTTTCAATACATCACCGCCATCTATGACGTCCACATAAAAAAGTACTAAAATTAAATTGAACAGAATGAAATTTTTAGAACAAAATTTTAGAATTAGTAATGAAAAATAAACAAATTTTAATATATTTGTGTTTTCACTTGTTTCAGTGCCGCAATAATTGTTTTTACCTACAAATTTAATAATTATTGCATTTTTGAAGTTTGAAATACACAAAGTGATAAAAAATTAGCATGCCATAAAGAAGTGCAAAACAAAATACCATATCATTTTATACTTACAAGTCACTATTTGTCTAAAATTTTAATTTTTATATTTTATCTAGTGATCTGTACATTTTTCGGGATAAAACAAATACATCTTTAAAATAGTCTAATTATGGGACAACTTTGCTCTAATTTAACTGAGTTTCCAATGGTGAGTTTAGAAAAACAGTCACCCTGCCTATTAGTAATTACAAATATACAGGAATTTCAAAGGTGACGCCCGTGCTTTAGGGGCCTAAAAAATCGAAAATTAAAAGCGGAAAATATTTTAATCAAAATATTAATAAAAACTAATATTAACATTTTTTTAAAAAATGAATGATATTAAAAAACAATATATTTTCCATAGCTACTCATTATGTCACAGTTTTACCGCCTACTTCCAATTAGTTGTTGTAGGTAGGTAACTTAAATCAATTAAGTAGCTTTAGTGATGTTCGTATTCACGTTATTTAGCAATAATATGCCACAAAGTGTTCATACTGCTACGACAAATCACTCGAAAGTTTTTCTTCAATTTAAACAAATTTTCTGACTAATATCATTAGTTTTTAATAAAATTTAAAGGTTAATATTTGTTTTTATCTATGACATAATAACAAAGGACAAATAAATCCCTTCTCTTAATTTTCAATTTGTTTTAGCTAACATTTTGAATCGAATGTAATTCCATAGTTAATTTTTGACATAAAATTAATAGTTACCAGAGGAATTTTCTATAGTCTTTTGTTTTTTAGCTACAGGCTAAAACTGAGTTTTTTTTTTGTAATGGGAACATGTGTTGTAAATAATTGCATACTTTTTTATTAAACAAGCTGTACAATATAAACTGTCTATATTTTTTAACGTAAATTATTAACTTATGAAGGTGAAAAAAACAAATGTAAAAAAACAATTACCTACTGATCATAATTTTTTTATTTCTAATATTATTTTCAACATTTTTACTCACCTTTTCAAATTATATACTTTATGAAACTATATTTTGCGAATTGTGTCAAAGCCAACTATGACAACGATACAAAAATAATTTTATTAAAGCAAAAGTAATTGGTTAAGTATAAATTTGACAACTTATTTATTTAACTTAAAAATTATGATTTGTAATTAATTCCTTTTCATTTGTTTATTAATAATTTCAAATTTTTACTTCATTAAATTAATTTATTCATGTTTCAAATAAACGAATATAGACTTATAATAAATAAGGAGGAGACGCAGTATTTTGCATAATAAAAAAAGTTTTAGCCAGTAGTTGAAAAATAAAAGACGATAGTATATTTCTAATGCCTATTAATTTTTATCTATCGATATTATCCGAGATACCATAATAAAAATACAAAAATTAAATTTACGATCATATCAAATGGAATTTAAGTTCACGGCTTCTTATGCACGCTATTTATGTGCCTTTTAAGATCATAGTTTTCTACAAATGATTTTCCACAGAACGAACACTTATAGTCCTTTATCCCATTATGGATTTTGATGTGTTTGGATAGAGTACTGCTATGTCGAAATACTTTATTGCATATTGTACATATATAGTCTTTAATTCCACTGTGAATTCTCTGGTGAGTTGTTAATTGCGACTTTTGTCTAAATGATTTACTACAAGTAGGACATGGAAATTCCTTTATTCCATCATGACTTGCCATGTGTTCTTTTAGATGATTACTGCGAGAAAATGATTTTTGGCATATTGAGCACTCAAATATCTTAACTCCTTTGTGAGATTTCAAATGATCTTGTAAGATTTGGTTTAATCGAAAGTATTTGTGACAAATGTGACACTGAAATTTCATTTCCCCACTGTGTATCGTTATATGCCGTGCCAAATTCGCCTTCCGAGTAAAAGTTGCATTACATACTGCACAACAAAAAGTCTTTTCACTTTTCTGAATATTATTATTTATAGTAATTGGCTTGTTAGTATGTTTGTCATTGTCAGGTAGATGTTTTTCTTCTTCCTTTATACTTTCCATGCCATTACCGTAAATTGTATGTTCGTCCATTACATCAGTGTTAAATGAGTGTTGTTGCGTGTCCATGATGAATACGTTACGAGAATAATTCTTCGCAACTTGATGTCAGTCTGAAACATAAATTTATATTGAGATCTTTCTTTTCGCATATCGAGATTTTAGTGAATAAGCACATTTTAGGATCCAATTTTAAGATATTAGGAGCGCGCGCGCGTGAGTGCGTGCATGCGTGAAAGAACAAAAATGTATTTTTCTACAGTCTATATACAAAGTAGCCATTTGCGCTCTCTTTTGTCAACGCAAAATGTCACTTTGCCACTCATGCGCGACAAAGTAGAAAAACGCTCGCTGTCCAAATTTCTAACTATACAATGTTGAGAATTGTCATTTGTCTACATTCTTAATAGAAACGTTTAGTCAGGAACTAATGGCACTATTGGCATTGTAGTTACACATTTACCACCTTCACACGTCAATCTGACATAACTGCTCTGTCGATATATTACATAACCAAACAAAATGCCGCACTGCTGTGAAAATAAAATTGGGCATTTATTTACAAAAACGAAAGTATAAAATGCTTAGATTAGATTGAAGCAATAGCTCAAGAAGAATGGAAAATAACGATAAATTAAAATTAAATTTAAAATAAATTGTGTGAACAGTTGTGCTGCCACCTGCAAAAATTTGGCGTGAACGCTCATAATGGAGATCCACTTTTCTACTTCACTATACCATACCCTGTTTTTAAACTAGGAGGAGTACTTTAAATTTTAACCGCCAAAACTGACGCTTCTGATTGCCTAGTGTTTCGTCAGGTTTACATTGCACAAAGATTTTACATTTGATGTATTAGTTGTCATTCGTTTGGAGGTTATCTTTTTCTGTTTTGGTTTTTCGCATTTCTGCTCATTTCGAAATTCCTGGCTCGGAATTAAATGTAATATTTTTTGTATTTTGTTCCTTTGGTATTGTATTCTATTGTATAAATTTGTAAATAAATTATATATATAGGTTATGTGCATTTTATCGCTATGTTCAATTCAAAAATATAGATATAAATTAAGTAAGACTGTTTATTTAGATTACAAATTATTTTTATTCACATAATCAAATATGCGGCATGAAAAATAAGAGCTTATAATGTCAATTTTATTTTAAAATAAGTTCCATGCGAAGTATACAGTATTGATGTGCACGGAATTTTTGTATTTCGCGCGAAAAAAATCTAGTAACTCTTTCTGGTAACTTTCTATAGTGTAAATCAGACTTTCGTATTTACTCCTCCTAGTTTAAAAATAGAGTATAGTTTAATGTAGAAGGTGTCTCATTTTCGAAGTTTCTTTTAAGGTATCTCGAGTAAGGGCCGGTATTTCCATCTTCGGATAAAGTGCTGGATAATTTATCTGTCGGATAAATGAACAATATCGCATCAAAAAATGACATTCAATATAATTTACATCATTTATGCTTTTATTTCGATGCGATATTTTATCATTTATCTGACGGATAGTTATCCTGAACTTTATCCGGAGGTGGAAATACCGATCCTAATATTAATGATAGAGCGAAACTGTTTGCACATTGCAGGGTCAACTTTTCGAGAAAAGTTTAATAGTCACCACAGGAATTGTCGATCTTCTTTTGTTTGTGAGCTACAGGCAAAAACTCGTTTTTCGCTCATTTTGAAAATACAGGCTGATTCTGGGAAGACGCCCTCTTCCCCTTTAACTTTTTTATTATAAGTAATAGAAAAAAATGGCTCATATAAAAGTTTTATTATTTTACATATACTATTTGATGGCAGATGTAGATATTTTTTATAAAGTCAGGTTTACAAGATACGATTATTAACTTTTATTTTTCAAATGACAACCTATAATTATTTTAATAAAATAGAAACCGCCATTTTTTTCTCTTTTAAACGATGTATTATTTTTTATTAATGTATTTGAAAAATTTCGAGAAAAATGAGATAATTTAGAAATATTAGAAATAATTTTTAAACAAATATTATAGACGGCTATGTGAAAATAAACAAAACGTACTCGTAGCAGGGCTATACAACTTAGCAAACTAAAACAACAAATTTAGTAACAAAAACAACTTAAATGTTAAAAATTACGACCATGTTCTGTAATACAAACCATAATTTCCGTTTCTTCATTTATTATAACATTAGCTGTATTTCATTTTGGTTTTTCAATTGAACCTGTTTCTCGAAATCGGGTAAAAATCCTTCTCAGTGTTCTTAAGCTCGGTTGCCGACGTCTAGGAAACGGCTCCCGGTAAATTATTTTTGCTCTTATGATTCCAGTCGAGTCACCAATTATTAGAATCATATCAATTAATTCGTTCTTCGTAAACATTTCAAAATGGTTTTTTTTTGTTTACAAAATAAGTTAAATTAAGTAACAAACAAATGTATACTTTTTTGACATTAATTTAATTGTTTTACTTTGTTACGTTTTGTTTATTTTCACGTAGCCACCTATAATAAGTATTTGTTTAAAAATTATATCTAATATTTCTAAATTATCTTATTTTTCTCAGAATTTTTCAACTACATTAATAAAAAATAATACATCGTTGAAAAGAGAAAAAAATGGCGGTTTCTATTTTATTAAATAATTATAGGTTGCCATTTGAAAAATAAAAGTTCATTATCGTATCTTGTAAACCTGACTTTATAAAAAAATATCTACATCTGCCATCAAATAGTATATGTAAAATAATAAAACTTTTATATGAACCATTTTTTTCTATTATCTATATTATGAAAAAATGTTTTTATAAAATTGTTACCGTTTTTCAAATAGAATAAAATGGCGTAATTAGATTTTTTGAAAACTTAATAATTCTCGAGATATAACACAAACTTATGATTTTTTAAATGGGAACCTATCTTGAAAATAGTCTCGTCTTTTTGCTTATTTTATAAGCTTTTCAATGTTATATAACAAGTCTTCATTATTTTGTTTTAAACATTAATAAAAGACGAATTATTGATTTATTGGGGTGAAAATAATGGAAATTATTAAAAAACAAATGAAAAAATCTATTACAGATCATCATTTGCATATTTCTAATAGTATATGTTTCAGTTTTACTCATGCTTTCAATTTATTTACCATTTTGTTAGGATCGTGTCAAAGCCAACTGTAACTTCGAAAAATAATAATTTAACTAACCCGAAAATAATTGTTTAACAATAATTTTCAGAACAAAATTAATAGATATTGAATCAAAATAAACAAATGATGTTCTGAACTAAATTTTTTCATTTTTACCTCAATAATTTAATAATTCCTCTTTTATTAATGTTTAAAATAAAAGACTGAAGACTTGTTATATATCACTGAAAAGCTTATAAAATAAGCAAAAAGACGAGACTATTTTCAAGATAGGTTCCCATTTAAAAAATCATAAGTTTGTGTTATATCTCGAGAATTATTAAGTTTTCAAAGAATCTAATTACGCCATTTTATTCTATTTGAAAAACGGTAAAAATTTTATAAAAACCTATAATACTCATTACAAAATTGGCATTAATTTTTTGTGAAAACGAAAGCCAAAACAATATCTTGAAGTCATATTTGAATACGTTCGTATGTTCACTGCAAAACTATTGAGTAGTACTATAAGTACAAAGTGTACATTTTATTATTTTTTATGGTGGAGGACCCCATTGTGGCGACTGTAGAAAAAATCTTGTGTGTGTGTGTTTCGAGCGCAAATAGACATTGTCGATTTCGAGAGAATGCCGCGTTCATCCTCGCGTCAACAACCTCTCAATCGACAATGTCCCATTTTGCGCTCTTAATACACAAATAGCTATTAAAAAAGTTGTTGCTAATCACTAAAATACTTGTTATTCTATTGAGTGCGATAATGCAATTATTGCCACACTAGAATTTCATTATCGATTTCAGTGAGATAGCAAGGCTATTACGTATCTGAAATTACTACTATATGGTATAACTTATCCCACGCCGATGATAGAGAAAAAAAAAACTGAATAGTGGTAAATTAAAACAAAAAGGATATTATGGTTTCTGATCTATTTGCTCTACGGGAAATCAATATAAAATTAAAACTGCAATTTATTTTGCATTTACAGAGAATGTTTTGTAGCAAAATTAGATACTTTATTTAATTTAAAATACCTCATGGACAGTAGGTACATACAAAATTTAAAATTCAAGATATGAAATAAATAATGATGTAAGTGTCGCTTTAGTGAAACCTGTTTTTTAAGACATAATTATTCATTTCCTATATAAAATAATATAAAAAATAAAATCGATATTTATATTCTATAACAACGATAAAAGATCGAATCTGGACTTCGATTCTTATTTATATTATAAGGCTAGGTACCTACTTAAATTATTATTCTTGTAAAAAAAACAATTTTTCAAAAAAGGCACTTTACATTACTCAGTCTTCAACTAGTGTTTCACATATTTATATACCCTTCATGAAACTATAAGTTACTTATAGTTACAATATATTCATGTTAATACATAACAAGCTTGTTTCACGTTTACCCTAATTTTTACATGTTGTATATTTACCCCACTTGGCCCAATATTATTACATTTTTAGTGCATATTTTCTAAAGTATCTCTTCTTAAAAGGTCTGTCCGCGAAAGAATTTTACGCCGACCTAGATACTTGATACATTGAAGATACAATGACGTTTGGTATGAACTACTGACTAAGGGTGATTAGCGAGCATTATTTTTTTTTTTATCATGCAACCTGTCACACATTTTCTGCAACTTCAAGGGTTTCGTGCAATTTTTGACGTGTGATAGTCAGTGGGACAATTTTCCTGCAACTAGTTTTACATCTTATTCGAAAACTAGTCACACGTATCTGCTTGCATTTTAAGCGAGCCTTAAAATAAACGCAAATCGAAATTTAGATAGCTCATTTGACATTTAATATTGATGAAAGAGTGCATTTGGTCATTAATGCCTTTGAGCCTTTGTTATCTTAGTGTTATTAAAATATTCAAAATGTGAAAATATTTATTTCTAGTCCAGAATGGTACCTACCTACTTTTCATTTAAAATAAACTCGTATTCTTCCACTTTCTTTATAAAATATGATTGATTTGAATTTTTAAATTATATATTTGTTATTCACACATTTGTTATCATTAATCGTAATATTTATACATATAATAAACTGTCAAAATTTAAGACATCCACGCTACACCAAAACTTAATAAACTTTTATTACTTCTGCAGAGGTTAGAATTGCAAGTTTGATTTATAGTTTGTATAATAGGTGGCAATGTAGAATAAAGATTTATTTACACAAAATTGTAACTTTTGTATCTTAGATGTGCTTTTGTTTTGACATAAACTCTCATAGGTTACTTGTTACTAGATAATGGCGGAAACTGAATTTTGTCGATTTTCAGTCACCTATAGGTAAGGAACACGTGACGTGACGTCACAACGAGTATGTTTTCAAATTGTCGTTCACTTCTGCATTAAAGTTTGTGTGTGTGTGTGTATTGCTGTTTTAATACATATATTTAACGAATTAATAGTTTATTAGTAATGAGACTGTTAATAAAAGATGTGTTAAATTATTTAACGTCCGACTGGTATGTTATTATTATCATAACAACCCTGCTTTCAGTGTTGTTATATACAGTGTGTTCAAAAAAATTCCTAACTCGGAGTAGGCCATGAACAAAGAAACGCATGTCAATTTATAAATATTTAATTAAATGTCAATTTGACATGAGATGTTGTCAAAAATGTTATCTAAAGAAATCAAAGCTTTTCTTCTTGAATCTTAAATTAGAAATGAAAACAAATTAGAAAACGGCGAATGTCAATATACTGTATCCTACTTTATTGTCTTTTCTCCTTAACATTACATTTCAAGATCAATCTTGACATCTTGATTTTTGAATTGAATAATGATCAGACATACGTATCTCTGTTCATAACCTACTCTGAGTTAGGAATTTTATTGAACACACTGGACAAAATAACACCCTAGAGCGTGTTATGAGTTGTTGCTATGGTAATGTTGTCAATAAATTGATATTGATACTGGGATAAAGCTTAAAAAACGAGCAAAAGCATGCATAGCCTACCTACTCGGCAAATTTTATTAAAACTTTCTGATCCGTAATCCATAGAATATTAAAAATTATAGTCGGACGTTAAACGTCGAACGCACCACGGGAGTTAAACGGACAATAATGCCTTCGGTCAACGTACACATCTCGGGCCAGAGGCCCTCGAAAAGTACACTGTTGACCTCAGGCGTTATTGTCCTTATAACACCCTTGATACGTTAATTACTATAAATGCTTCTGTGTGTAGCAGAAGCTTTTGTGAGGATGAAGAAGTGTGTCAGTAGTAAATGAGAGCCATTAGAGGTGTTTTAATGACTTTTTAATTGCTTTTTAATTGCTTTTTAATTGCCTTCTTGGAAATTGACCATGACTATTTTCCTGGAAATTGACATGTTTATTTTCGTCAACATTTCACTTTCTCTTCAAGTTATTATTGTCAGCTAATTTGTTTTTGTTTTTGAACAAATATTTGCCTTAAGCAATGGAATATTTCAATATAAATACAAGTTTAAAATCTACAGCTATTAAAAGTAAGGTTTACTAGGAATTAAAATAATGTTAAAGTCGTTTCCGAATTTTCAATTTTAAAATGAGTGCGAGTATATATTACTTTTCCTAAATTTCAATTATAAAATGGATGCGACTATAGCTACATACCCATTCAGTAATTAATGACCAAAATTTTTCGTGTTTATTATATTTCCACTTTCACTTTATTTTTGTACTTAGTCGTCACACATTCTTAACGAACTTTCCAGGAACAGAAACAATATAGTCGAATTCATTTTAAAGTAGAAAATTTAGGAAAACTAGTATATACTCGCATTCATTTTAAAATAGAAAATTCGGGAATGTTTGCTAGGGAACATTTGTATAAATTATATAAATAATAATTTATTCGAGGAACAGTTTTTTAATAAAAGTATACTAATATAAACATTTTATATATATTTTTATTATTATTAAATTCTCTTACAAAATTGAACATGTTATTAATAAACTAGTGGTATAAACATTATTTGAAAATATTTATTTATCTTTGGGCATATTCCATGGATATATACTTCTTCCTATCTTCACTTCTACGCGTGTTTTTATTTGTAAACAAATGTATCCTACTAAGCTATGCCAGTTTCGCGTTTTCTGCCAATCATGATGAAATTTATTTATTGCTTTTTGGTCAGCAGTAATAATGTCGTTAAAACATTTAGATTTAGAATAATCTCTATCGTGTTGTAAGGATATTTCGTCATCACTGTCAAACGGTATACCATTGTTTAATTTATTTCCTGGCCCGAAGTAAAAATGTTTGGGAAAATTCATTGTAAATTCAAAGTATTTTGTAATAAACACCTTCGCAGTTTAATTACAAGTGAGTATTAAATCAATAACTTATATGTATATATACCACAAAAGAAATTCTGTACGGTGGAATCTAAGTCCGAATCACGGGTATCCATGCGACATGAACGCATGTTTCTACGTGGACAACGGTTTCATGCAAGCGGAATCACGTGATGAATGCAACGAGCCTCCGTGTACTCCAGGTGAGCGCTATGAAGATGTGAATGACTTACTGATGCACAGTGTGGAGATATGCGAGTATAAGATAAAACTATCCATAGCTTTATGTATTTATTAATTTCTAATATTTCATTATATTATGTACGAGTATTATTTACTTACAACGACCTAGAGATCTCGCTTTGTCAAGTTGCTGACTGGTAACCGAACTTTTACGAAAAATATTTGAAGCTCATTTAAAATCAATTAGTGCTAACAATGGAATATTTGACTTATTTCAATATAAGTGAGGGTTTAAAATTTGTTAGAGTATTCGTTGTGTTATTTACTTCTGTAGAAGACACCAGCAGAGTCGTATATACATTTTTCCAAATTTTAAAAAATGGACTTTATACGCGGATTATCCATAACCGAAGTGCTTATGATGTATAGAGAAGGGTTATTACCGACTATCGACCACATCATAGACGCTGCGAATTATATAAATAATAAAATTATATTTACTCATGAAACATTTTCAAATTCCTGGGAAAATATAGAGTATGAAAAACTGATGAATGAGATATATGAAAACAGTAAGTAATTATTTTATATTAAAATTATTATACACAATCATATAAAATATGTATTTTCAGGTAAATCTGGTAACACTTTAAATGAACTGCCTAGTACATCGAGCAGCGGAAATTGCTTTAACTGGAATGCTCAATTAGGTTTGTATAGAGAAACTGTTCATTATTTATTAATTTATTAAACTTTATATTAATTTTCTTTTTAGTTTCACACCGAGAAAATGTTCAATCAGGAGGTAGTGCGTCGTCATCTTTAAATAATAATAATAATTCAAGTTCGCTCAAATATATAAATGTGGATGGCGAGACTTCTGCATTCATAAAAAAATTCGGATTATCGTCGAAACGGATATTGTTTTCATTTAAACCGATATTTAACGAACAACCGATAAAATGGTTAGAGGTAAGTTTATTTTTCAAATAAAAGTTGAGTAAAATTCTTAATTAAAATCTATTTTCAGAATGCAATAAACGAAGTGATAATCCGCATAACACAAGATATTCAGCAAGATGATTTTATAGGCCTACAGCTGGAGTATGAAGAGTACCCACAAAATCCAGTATATGTAACGTGGCGAAAATTCTCGCAGCTGACAGCCACGGTAGTAATGGATCGAATAGGTAGTGTAATGCAAAGTAATGCAATATTTTTTCTTAACAATAAGTTCACTATGAAAGTTGATTCTATCAGAATGGCTAATGGAAAAGGTAGAACAAGCGTGGATAAAAAATGTGTGTCATTTCGTGATTATTGTGTGGCAAAAAATAGTATTTTTGTAGTAGAAAATAACAATAATATGTGTTTAGCGTATGCGCTTGTAGCAGCAATAGAGTTTCAAAATTTGGGGTACAATAAAAAAAATTTAACCAAAAAATTTTCCACTAAATCAGGGCAAAAAATATTATACAAACAAGCGACGGAATTATGTCATAATGCAGACGTTGATTTATCATGTGGGGGTACATACGAACACATCGAAATGTTTCAAAATTACTTATCTGAATATATAATTGTAGTTTATTCAAGTAGATCCGGGAAAGATATTTATTTTCATGGTGATAGAACTTTATCTAAACCTCGACTAAATTTAATCATGGAAAATAATCATTACAATGCTATATTAAGCTTAACTGCTGCTTTTGCAATACAATATTTTTGTGAATATTGCTTGGTAGGGTATAAAGTTAATACGAGACACAAAAACTGTCCGTATTTGTGTCCGTGTTGCCATGAGAAACCGCCGTGCGGTAATACTCCAGATTTGATAACTTGTACATCATGCAATAGAAAATTTCAGGGTGTAAATTGTTTACAAAATCATATGAAAAATAATTTATGTTCAAAATTAAAGCGATGTGCTAGATGTAACAAAAATATTTGGCTTAATCAGAAAAATAAACACATGTGTGGATTCGAGTATTGCTCGGTGTGCAACGAGATTAAACAGATTCCTCATCAATGTTACATGAGTGTTAATAAATTGTCGGAAAATAAATCCATCACGAATTCTAAATTTCTATTTATTTTCTTTGATTTCGAAACGATGCAGGAAAAGAAGGTTACAGATAGTTTACATGCTCATGAAGTAAACTTATGTGTTGCCCAACATGTATGCACAAATTGCATATCGAATGATGTTATAAATATTAGTTGCATACGTTGTGGTATTCGTCAACACATATTTAAAGAGGCTAGTGGTGGTGGTGTAGTTCATCAGTTTTTAGAATATGTGTCACTTATGTCGAAGAAATTTAAAGTCACAGCTGTAGCGCACAATTTCAAAGGATTTGATGGAAGTTTCGTTTTACGCGAAATGATGAATAATGTTGCAAGATGGAATCCTAGCATTATACGAACAGGTTCCAAAATAATGTTAATAAAAACTGGAGATTCAATTCGCTTCATCGACAGTTTAAATTTTCTTCCATCGCCGTTAGCATCTTTACCAAAAGCTTTTAATATTAATGCAGCGAAAGGATTTTTCCCTCATTTTTTTAATACTAGAGAGAATGAAAATTACATTGGCTGGTTACCTGATAAAAATTTTTATGGTTATAATTCAATGAAAACTAGCGTTAGATCAGAATTTTTAGAGTGGTATAATTCTAAAATTTCAGAAAATTATATTTTTAGTATGCGTGAGGAAATTGTTAAGTACTGTGTTCTTGATGTCGATATACTACGTCGTTGTTGTTTGCGGTTTCGAGAATGTTTTATTGAAACTAATAACGTGGACCCCCTGCAGGAAAGTATTACTATAGCATCGGCTTGTAACTTAACCTTCCGACGAAATTTTCTAAAACCGAACACCATAGGAATTTTACCTAGGAACGGTTACAGATTAGTGGACAATTGTTCTGCTATATCTTTAAAATGGCTTGAGTGGGAGTCTTACACCCGTAATATTGTTATACAACATGCTGGTAATGGTCGTGAAGCACGGTTGTTAGAAAATTTGATTGTCGATGGTTTTTGCCGTGAAACAAATTCAGTTTTTGAATTTTACGGGTGTTTTTGGCACGGGTGTCAGCGGTGTTATTTAAATCAAACTGGGGAACTGGCAAACAACAATGATGCTATGTTTATGAGGTATGAGCGTACACAGTACAAAGAAGAACGGATTAAAGCAGCTGGTTATAATTTAATTACTATGTGGGAATGTGATTTTAGAAAAAAACTCAAATTTAATTTAGACTTATACAATTTTGTAAACAATTTACATGAAAATATTGCACCTTTAAATCCTCGCCATGCCTTTTTTGGTGGTCGTACAAATGCGTCAAAATTATACTACAGATGCGATTTCGATGAGACGATTAAATATTTCGATGTATGCTCGTTGTACCCTTATATAAATAAATACGGTAAATACCCGGTGGGTCATCCGAAAAATATTTATATCGGAAAAGAACAATGTTCTCAATTAGATTTTTCCAAAATTGAAGGTTTAATTAAATGCTTAAGCCTTCCTCCACAAAATTTATACCATCCCGTACTCCCATACAGATGTAACGGAAAACTTACATTTCCTTTATGTAAAACATGTGTTGAAACAATGTCCGAAACGCAATGTTGTCATTCAGATTCAGAACGTCAGTTTATAGGAACGTACGTTGCTGATGAACTACGTAAAGCATTAGAAAAAAATTATAAATTGGTTGAAGTATATGAAGTATGGGAGTACGAGATTGTAGTGTATGATAGGGAAACTGAATCAGGAGGACTCTTTTCTGGGTATGTGAATAATTTTTTAAAAATTAAACAGGAGTGTAGTGGGTGGCCGTCGTGGTGTTCTGACGAAATTAGTAAAAATAAATATGTTGCTGATTATAAAGATCGGGAAGGAGTAGAATTGGATATATTAAATATTTCTAAAAATTCAGGAATGAGATTAATTGCAAAATTAATATTAAATTCGTTTTGGGGAAAATTTGGACAAAAAGAAAATTCATCACAAACGAAAATTATTTCTCAACCGTATGATCTTTTTGAATTATTAAATAATCCGGGTATTATAATTTTGGATATTACTATTATTAATCAAGAAACATTATTAGTAACTTACGAACGCGTACAAGAGGACATTGAAACTCTTAAAACTGTTAATGTAGTTATAGCCGCGTATACTACAGCAGGAGCTAGGTTGGAATTATACAAATATTTAGAAAAATTAGACAGGCGCGTGTTGTATTACGACACTGATACGTATGCAAGGTGAAAGGGTTAACACTGCATTATGACAATTCCAAGAAAATTAATTTTGAAATAATTAAAAATATGATCTGTGATGATGACAACAAAAATAAAACTATTACGCTTTCTGATAGAACAATAGTTCGCGACTCACAGTATGGTGTATTTACAAAAGAAAGCACTAAAAAATACACGTATCAATACACAAAACGTTGTCGCCTATCTAGCAGTTTTGATACTGTTCCATACGGTTTTAAGTAGTAGTAGTAATTTATTTATTGTGTTTTTATTTATCATAATTTGTATATATTATTAAAATTAAAATAAATGTATTATTTTATTATGTTTTTGTATTGTGCTTTTGTATGTATTTTGTGTGCAATATATATCAAATACACCTAATTTTGTGTTTTAATTAATAAATGGTTGACGATACAAATTTATCGCGTATATAGCCGCTGCCGCATCGCGCACCGTTCGCCGCCGCCACGCGCCGCCGCCGCCGACCCGCGCACGGTTCGCCGCCGCCACGCGCCGTTCGCCGCCGCCGCCGACCCGCGCACCGTTCGCCTCCGCCGCCGCCGCCGCCGTCGCCAACCGCCCGCGAATAAAGTCAGTGAGCCTACAGTGGCAATAAATGTCTGTACTTATATTTTATACGGGTAAGTAGGGAAGAACAATTAAAAACATAATTCTATTACAAATTACATACATTTATTTAAAATAATATTCAAATAATATTTTACAAATAGAGTCATTCTTATTATAATCATTATCAAACATACTTAAGAAACTATCAATATTATTATGAAATACATAATTTAACAAAAATAATACACAATAATGGCCGCAAACAGTTGAATTTAAATTCTGAATTTGTTCAGTGTTGTAACTATATATAGAACTATTTCTTTTAATAAAATTTAAAATTGTGCCGAATGGTTTTCTTCCAAAACTATCAAAAAAGTAAGCAAAACTATGTTTATCAATAAAAATCGCCATCCAGTGACTCCCTGGCATATAATCAGGATCTTGATTGACGATAATTAAACTCGGGTTAGTCACGTAATGTGGTAGCGAGTTACTTGCTGAAACAAGTACAAAATATTTTTTCTTTATTTTTTTGATCTGCGTGAGACAGTTTTCTAGCTGAATAGTATTCATTGTACCACTTTTGTAAGTTTATTATGTTCTCCAAAGAACATCTTGCATTTTTAATTATGTGATTGTCACAAGGTGATGTTTTAAATATGCTCCTTAAATAATTTAATCGTGGACATCCTAAATTCTCAATATTTATAATCCGTGTTTTAGGAAATATGTTTTCGAGGTAGTTTTTCTTCTCTAATCCTTTAACGTAAACACATACAGGAGATTTTAAATTATTTTTCAGTATTTCATTTAAGTTTTCGTAATTTATATTTCCATCGGACCATTTAATTCCATGAAAATTTCTTGTTAACCATTTTACTTGAAATTTGTAACGATGGGAAAGTGAATGTTCTTCTTTGGGCGATTTAAAGAGATAATATTTTTGGGATAACTCTTCTTCACTACAGGTAAAAATTGCTAATTCCTTAATAACAAACACTTCCTCTTTAACGACAAATCCTTGAAAATCTATGAACGCAATCATTGCTTAATGGTTACTTGCAAACTGAATTATCAAAGTGTTAACAATTCAATTTATATATAATCTAGCTACTGTAATCAACAATAACATTTCTTTTTTTATCGATTTCTATCATACTGTCAAATTCAGCGTAAACTAAACAGTTTATAGTTTCTGTAAGTTGCGAGTTAAATGCAATTTCTAAACGTAAACTGCCACTTCTTATGAGATTCCAATGAGACTGACTACCTGATGATAAATCAGCAGTTAAATCAAAAACTGTAATACAGTAACCATTGCTATATTCTTCTCTTGATATATCGTTTCCTTCGTTCAGGAAATGTATTCCCATCCCCGAGAACAATGTGTGATAAGAACTTATAAAATTTTCATTTTTAAAATTAGGTTGTAAAGGTTTAACTTGATGACGATCTACATATAGCGACAAATAATTCAAATCATAGTGTTTAAAATTAAATGGATTTAACTTCGAATCTCCGTAAATGCTTTATTTGTTACAAAACAAATAGTACACCGTTTTGGTAACTGACCAAGGAATATATTATCCAAAGATTTGCTTTGTATTCCTTGTGGAATAGTTAATACTTTTATTTCACTTCTAGTAATCGGATATTTTGCAGTTGTCAATTCCAATGCTTTTGCGTGAGCTAACATAACACTTGGATTTATTTGTTTCCGACGAATTAATAAAGTAGCATCCATTATTTTCAACTTTCCTGTTACTCCATCGCCCATGAGTGTAAAATTATTTCTAGACCGTACAAATTTAACACGAACTTCAACTCCGTTTATTAAAAAATTTTCCTGATTAAATATATCACAGTTCAGATGGCCGATAAGATCAACTTCTTTACTATTTTTTGTAAAATTATTTCGCTTCATAAACCCTTGATTTTCATTAGTCATTATATCCATTTTACCACTGGTATCAGGATACCATAACCCACACGTTAAATGAGATTTTTTAGCAGATGGCCCATAATTTAAAAGTGTATCTAAATAACACTTGTAAGCATAAGTATTATTCGGTGGTGAAATGAGTTTTTGGTTTAAATAAACTTCAACCTGACTAAACATAGAATGTAAAATATTGTTAATAGGTGCAATATTAGCACCACTATTTTCTTCAAAATCAGTTCCATCATCCTTAGTTAATTTTACATTTACAGCAATTAAAGTATGCGCTAAATCGATGTAATCATCACCAGCATTGATAACAAATTCCAGCGGTGCATCATCTGCTATACTTGATAGAGTTTTATAATGCACCCAGCGACCATTTTCGATACTAGTTTGAGTAGCGGGAACAGTAAAAAGATCTAGTTCGGATTTTACACACTCACAGCTTCTAGGATGTAAAAAAGACATTTTTAATTTTTATCAAAAATATCAGATGTATGTACTCCGGGAGATTTTCTTTTGGACTTCTTTCGCTGTTGCCGAGAACTCGAGTTATGAATTATGTTTGCTAAACGACGTCTTTTTATAACTAAACCAGATCCTATCAAGGTATCAATTTTACCTTCAGCTTTACGCTTTAAATTATCAACAGATTCGTTTAATCGCAATTTGAGCGCCTCTTTAGCCGGGGTATCGTTAACTACGTCATTAATAAAATATGGTCCTGAACGAATAGCTTCTTTTCCAACAGTTTTTAACCCGCTTTTAACCAGAGGCATTATACTTCTTAATAATCCTTTTAAGAAACTTCCAAAGCCGTGTCCCTTCTGGTAAACATTGCCTTTGTAAATAGCACCAACCCCACTTCCAGCCTGATTTACGTAGTAGTCGTGGTAATGACAAGATTTCATTATGTTATCTTCTTAAAATGCAGTTTTACACTGTCTTGTCTGTTATTGATTATTTTGGATACAATAACACAATATTAATTAGTTTTTATAAACTTTATTTGTTAACTAAACTTCTTCCACGCTCCATCCCATACAATGCAAATACAACTTAACCTCTCTCCTCGAGAGTTCGTTCATCTAATAATCTATCCTACAATAGTGTGCGTTCACCTTACACCTCCCTTCTTTTACAAAACTAAGAACATTTAAAATCTCTTAAATAACTAGGGGTACGAATATTTCGTTTTGGTCTTCCTTTGGGTTCTACATATGTCAAGGGTGGTGTCTTCTTTATATTTGAATCTTTGATGAGGAATTTTCTATTTCTTTGTAGTATGCTGCCGTTTTCTAGTCTAACTAAATATGTTCTTGGTTTTTCTAATTTTTTAATAACTGTTCCAGGTTGCCATGCTGTTTTTTCCAAATTTTGTACTCTAACTCTTTCCCCTTTCTCAAACTCTTTAAGCTGTCTAACATTTTTATCAAAATGATATTTTTGTTCTTCTTGCCGTTCTCGTAATCTGTTCCTCACTCTACGAGTATCTTCTCTTTCGAAAACTTTACAGTTTGGTAGTATCCCATTTACTTCTCGATTAAATAATAATACAGCCGGTGATGGTAAATTCCCGTCTATTGGAGTCAATCTGTATTCTAAAAGACATAGATAAGGATCTAAATTATCATAGTCACATTTTGTCATCATATTTTTAAACGTTTGTATAGCCCTCTCCACCATGCCATTTGATTGTGCAAACGTAGGGCTTGACGTTATATGTTTAATCTCCCAGTCGTCAGTAAATTCTTTAAATGCAGCTGAGCTAAAATTAGTACCATTATCTGATCTTATTATTCTTGGTTTTCCATGTACTGCAAAAATCGATTTTAGTGCATTTATTGTTTGTACACTATCCAACGTGTCTATTGGCCTTGTTTCAATAAATTTTGAATAGTAATCAATTACTAAAATATACCTTTTTCCCTTAAATTGGTACACATCTATCCCTACGCATTCCCAAACTTTGGTTGGAATCTCTGATGGTATAAGCGGTTCTTTAGGGTTCGAGTTTCTGAAATTAAGACACGTATTACAATTTGCGACGTAGTTTTCAATGTCTCTGTTAATGTTTGGCCAAAAAATTGAACTTCTAGCCCTTAATTGGCATTTGATAATCCCTAAATGATTATAGTGTAATTTTTCCAACATTTCTTGTTTAAGTGAATTTGGAACTATCACTTTATTTCCTTTAAATAGAACATCGTTCATGGAAATAAGTTCATCTCTATAATTATAGTATTTTTGCACATCTTCGTCTAACTGTTTGTTGTTTTCGGGCCATCCCTCCTTGACTAACTTTAAAACTTGTTTCAACGTTTTGTCTTTTAAAGTTTCTTGCTGAAATTCTTTAAATTTCTCTTTAGACATTGGAAGAACTTTGTTTATTAAATTTTTATGACATTCAATTTCATTTATAATCAATTTGTCACTCTGATTCGTTTCGTTTATAAAATATCGCGATAAATAGTCTGCGACCACAAGTTCACTGCCTTTTTTATATTTAATTTCAATGTCATAAGATTGTAATTTAATCAACATCCGCTGTAGTCTCAATGGACAACTTACTAAAGGTTTTTTATGAATAGCACTAAGTGGTTTGTGATCACTTTCTACCGTGATTTTTTTTCCAAAAATGTATTGATGAAATCGTGTGCATCCGAACACAATTGCTGCCAATTCCTTCTCTATTTGAGCATAGCCTTTTTCGGTTTCGGTTAATGCTCTAGAGCTATACAATACAGGTAAATTATCTTGAATCAGTACAGCACCCAATCCATTTTGCGATGCGTCCACTGATACAGTAATTGGTTTACTTGAATCGAAATATTTTAAAACTGGTGTGCTAGTCAAAGCTCGTTTTAGATTTTCGAAAGCAGTTGTGTGATTATTGTCCCATGTCCATTCAGAACTTTTCTTTAACAATTCTCTTAATTTAGCAGTTTTTTCTGATAAACCCGGTACGAATTTTGCAACATAGGTTACTAATCCTAAGAATTTTTCAACATCTTTTTTACATTTAGGCGTTGGCACTTCCAAAATACTTCTAATTTTATCTGGGTCTGCCTTAACACCTGACTTAGAAATTATATGTCCAACGAACTTAATTTCACTAAGATTAAATTGACATTTACTTTCGTTAAATTTTATGTTAGTTTTTCTGGCTTCTTCTAACACCAATCTTAAATTTTCGTCATGTGTTTCTTGGTCTTTACCGTAAACTAATAGGTCGTCAACATAACATAAATTTCCAGGGACATTTTCAAAAATTTGTTTGAAACTTTTGTAAAAAATTTCTGGAGCCGAACTGATTCCAAAAGGTAATCTTTTAAAAACATACCTGCCAAAGGGAGTTGAGAAAGCACATAAACGGCTACTTTCTTTATCCAATGGTATTTGGTAGAACCCCATATTTGCATCGAGAATACTGAAAACCTTAGCTTCCGATAATTCCGCTAATAAGTCTTCTATTTTCGGCATTTCATGAAATTCCCTTTTTATTATCTTGTTTAATTCTCTGGAATCTAAACATAGTCGCACTTTCCCAGACGGTTTCCTTACCACAACCAACGGATGACACCAATCTGTCGGTTCTTCAATCTTCTCAATTATTCCTAATTTTTCCATGGTATCCAATTCACTCTTGACTTCTGATTTGATCGAATGAGGTATACTTCTAGCAGTAAAACTAACCGGTACTGCATTTTCGCTTATTTTTATGCTATGTTTACCATCTTTTATGCAGCCTATACCCTGAAAACAGTCTTTATATTCTTCTATAATTTTATGTGGTTTAATTGTGTCAATTCTTTTAATTAACTTAAACTTTTGGCAAGATTTTAACCCCAAAATTGCTGACAAATTATCATTTGTATCTACAACGAAAAACTCCTCGTTGAAAATATCAGTTTTACCCTTGACTCTGCACCTCAAATTACATACACCTAATAATTTAATTTTAGTACCTACATAATTCAAAAGTTTTACATTGGTTTCTTTAATTACTACCTTTACATTTTTTAGAGCAGACTTAGGAATGATATTTGCTTGTGCACCTGTGTCTAACTTAAATTTTATAAATGTTTCATGATGCTCTTCCTCCAGAATTTCCAAAGTCTCTGTCCAATCTTGACTGTCACCTTTTTCTACAGCTCCGACGAAAAATGATTCATCTTCTTCTTCTGCTGGGCGTATTTCTTTCACTTGCTTGCTTTTGCCGCTTTTGCATAGTCTCCCGTAATGATTTTTCTTCTTACACTTGAAACACTCTACACCATATGCGGGGCACTCATTAATTTTATGTGTTTTGCCACACCTGTTGCAATTATTTATTATCTTCGTATTCTTCTCTTTCTCTTCTTTCTTCTTATACTCTTGATTTTTCTTTTCTTCTTTCTTTTTATTTATATTACATATATCTTGTTCCGGTTCTGATGTCATATTTTTAATTTGCATTCTAGTGCTTTCCACCGATCTGCATATCTCCAAGCACTTTGCTAAATCTAGTTTTGTTTCCGACAACAATTTTTCTCTGATTTTGTTATTTTCTATCCCACATACAATTCGATCTTTGATTAATGAGTCTTTTAATTTACCAAACTCACATGTACTGGCTAAAGATCTTAGTTCTGTTGCATATGCATCTATGTTTTCGCCTGATTTTTGACTTCTGGTAAAAACCTATGCCTCTCGTATGTTATGTTTACTTTGGGTAAAAAATAAGCGTCAAACTTTGCGATTAAGGTTTCAAATTTATTGATTTCTGTAGCTTTTAATTCGAAAGTATTGTATATTTCCAGTGCTTCTGGGCCCATGCAATGTAATAAAAGATTGCATTTCCTTTTTTCATTTTCTTCTGGAATTCCCATGGCACTTACATATATTTCAAACCTTTGTTTGAACTTTGCCCATGTGTTTACACCTTCCGTAATGTTAAAGAGCGGTGGTTTAAAGTCCATATTCGACTGCGCCATGTCTTGTCTGTTATTGATTATTTTGGATACAATAACACAATATTAATTAGTTTTTATAAACTTTATTTGTTAACTAAACTTCTTCCACGCTCTATCCCATTCGCGAATAAAATTAAGCCGTAGCCATCTAGTGGCAAAATAAGAACTATTTATTGTCGTACTTCACTGAAAACGCTATTTGGGCTAGTGTTATGTTATTTAGTTGTTGTTTGTGCAAAGTAAGCTTTTGTTTTATTATTTCTATTTTACGTGCTCATTCACTACTTCAATACATAGGTATTGACTAAAATCAGACTTTTTGAAGACTACTTCCCAGTTTAAATCTGTTTGATCCTTAACCAGTTTTACACTTTTCTATTTAAAGACTGTCAGTTTCCTGATTTTTTTCTTCATTTACTCAATTTTCTACTTAAAATTCCTTGAAGAATTATTGGAATTTAAAAATTTAAATAATTCTCTTTATAAGAGGTGAAGATTATTTCCCAAGAACATTGTCAAATTAATCTGCAAATAAACAAATTTTGAAACGTCTATGTACAAAATTGAAATAATAACATTGAAACTTAATCTTCAAACTTATCAGTCAGTAAAATAAAACCTGCCTAAATATTTTAATAATAGAATAAAACACTCTTGAAAACTGCGTTTATAACATGTAAACAAGCACGTTTGAAAATGATAGTACGACAATCATCCGACATCTTGGTTGATAACAGCGCCGCCACCGGTGATTTTATTCGCGAATACAATGCAAATACAACTTAACCTCTCTCCTCGAGAGTTCGTTCATCTAATAATCTATCCTACAATAGTGTGCGTTCACCTTACATACACTAACTGTACCGTACTGAAATGGCGCCTTTTCTCCAGTACTCGTTCTTATATCTATTTCGATGTTTTCAAATTCTCTCTTTAGTACAGGAATGTAATGAGGTTGGGTAAAAAACTGTACTTTTTGAGTACCGTAAGTGTAATGACTGTTATCGAGTGCTACAATTCTAATAACTTTAGCGAATATATTTCCAATCATCTGCGGTTCTACTATATCGCTATACACGAACAGCTGTGATGGTAAACCTAGCAATACATTTGATGGATGTATTGAAGACGTGTTAAGTATATTAGTATCTGGTTCAAAACCGAGTTGTAAACTTAACCGGGGGGATAATTTCAATGACGTTATAAAACTAGTTATCGCGCTACATACCACTTTCTTACTACCTTTATTTATTCTAAATTCAACTTTATCTTTTTGTAATATTGGATTTGCATTCAATGCTGTTACAAGTGATTCAATGGATTGGTAATTACCTGTATCTATTTTTGTTTTATAATCTACCATCAACACTGTATTTTTCTCAAGGTGAGAACTGACTATGTCATCAATGGAATTATATTTTTTATTTCGTATTAAATTTTCAACCCACATTGACAATCTCACATCTGTAAACAAGTTTTTAACACGTACATCATCCATTTCACTTTTTAATTCTATATTGTAAGTGGAGTATATAGTGTTATTATCTTCCGTAACTGATGAAAAAGAGCACGGATATTGTATTTCCGTTAATCCAACACACCATTCGCCTGATAGATGTATACTTTTTGGTAACTGAGTAAAAAAATTAGCTGAAGTATTTGTTGGAAAATAATTTTTCGAACTGTTTGATAGTAGAGTTAAATAAAATTCGGTGGAGTTATAAGTATTCATATTCGTGTGAGAGATTCGCACGGTATCCACGAGTTAAACTTTGACGGATAATTTTTCCACTGAACAAAAATTTCAGAACGCCCCTTTTTATATCGTTTCTTCAATATTTTTTCTATTTGAAAATAATTTTCAGGGTTATAAGTTACACGCTGAATTTCAGGTTGATAAAATACACCATCTATGGGTTCATCTAATAAATCACATATTTTATATACAACAGGGTCCCTCAGAATAATATGAGTAATTTTAAATATTTCATCACTCCAGTTATTTACATAACCCTTCTCAAATGCATGCTTATATTTGACAATCCGCACATAATCACCAGCTTTATATAATTTATTATTTTTGCGTTTATTATGACTTTTAATTCCGTTAATATTGTTATATACTAACAAAATATTATCTTCATTAACTTCATTTGGTGCCATTTTAATTGTTCTGTGGTATGAATTATTATAACTATTTACTAAGTCCTGTAAAACATCAATGTATCTGTAGGTATTAACAAATGAAAAATACTTAAACATTTTTGTTTTTAAAGTTTTATTAAATCGTTCAACAACGGCAGCTTTAACATCAGGATTTTTTGCAACATAAAAATTTATATCGTACTTTTTAAATAATGACTGCACTTTAGAAGCCAAAAATTCCTTGCCTTTGTCTGTTTGTAAATTGATAGGAACACGGGCGCTAAAAATTTCTTCAAAAGCTGTAGCAACTTCGTTACCTGTTTTAGTAAACAGTGGTTTTACCATAACAAATTTTGAAAAGACATCAATAACAACCAATAAATATTTAATATTGTCATTGTATTTGGATAAATTTTTCAAATCAATTAAATCAGCTTGAAATAATTCATTCATTGTTGTTACGTAGTATTTATTTCTTTTAAACTTACGACGAATTTGTTTATTTAAAGTATACGTATCTTGACTTTCTAACCAGTTTTGAATTTGTTTCGTTGAAATCTTTGTTGCTTTATAAATTTTGTTTATATTTGAAAAGCTAAGAGGATCTGATGGAGTATAATATCGTTTACGTAAAGTATCCATGGTTATTATATTTCGTAAGGTGACCACTCAATTCTGCTTTTCCTTCTTCTTCTTCTTCTAGCTGGTGATGATTGAAAAGCTGTACTGCTACTAATCGGAATTTTCTCTTCTGTTTCACTTTTAAATTCTTTTTCTTCTTTCTTGAGTCTATTGTTAATATAGTCTAATCTTTTCTGGTTAACAAGTAGAATTCGTGGTATGTTAACTTTATGTAAAATGTCTGCAAAATATTGCCATCCTTCCGGATCAGCACCTGATTTGTGGTTTTTTATCGCATCACTAACAAGATCAGTTATATTGCTACCTTTAATTCTGTGCCCATCGTAACTTACTATACCATTTTGATTCCATGATACACCACCATCTTTTAATTTTTGAAGTAACATTCCCGCTTTCTTAATATATTGTTTAGGTAACGCGTTTAGTATATCTTGAAAATTATATTGATCAAACCCAATATCGGTCTGTTCTTCGGCTTCAGGTAAATTCTATTTCTTACTTGTTTCAGATATAGGTAATGCAATCGGTTTACGAACATTATTCAGTATATTTAAATATTTTTGTAGAATCTGATTATACATGACCCACTTTTCATTATCATTTACAGTTTTCTTATTTAAAATCATATGCATTTCACGATCTAATTGTGACAAAGTATCAGGCTGGTTATTTTGAAATTTTTGAAAATGTTCAAACACTTGCGGTTCTATTAACACCATTTTCTTTGTATGCTCCATAATTTTTATTTATTTAATAAGCTACCTAACACACCTGATATAATTGGAGCTAGTAAGAGTGGAAGAAATGCACCGCCTCTCTGAATTATTAATTTTTTCTTTTGACCAACAGATGATTTATTTTTGACTATACTTCGAAGTACTTTTTTATGATGTGATAATTTCTGTTTTTGTATTTTAGTTAAAGGAACTCTACCAATTAAAGTATTATGAATGCACTCACAAATACAATGAACTAATTGATTATCAGCCGCTTTTAAAACAGCCTTTCGATATTCAGGTTTAGTGTTTTGAAGAAACTTCAAAACATGAGCATTGTTAACTATCGCTTTTGACATCTTGTACACGAATAAACTCATTGAAAAAGAAATGTGTTTATTTATACCTTTTCTTTGGAACATAGACGTAAGTGGGTTTTTCATCAGGTAACACATTTGTACGAATTCGATCTGATTCCGATGTATCTTGTTTCATATCTATTAATAAATAACCGTGCGGTTTAGACGTTGCATCAAAATAAGATTCTTGAATAAATTTGATATTTTCAGGATATATCTGGCGAGCTAAATGATTTATTTGAGCACGATCTCTAGGGTTTTTAAAATAAACAATATAATGTGCATTTAGGGAAATATCGCGCTGTCCTTTACCTTGATGAAATATATTTTGCGTTATATAAAAAACACTAATATTACGATGATGACTTCCTTTGGTAAATATATCAACAATGTTATGATTTGTCTCTCTCATTAAATCATCTAATATGATTAACGTTGATTCGGAGCCATCAAAAGAATTCATATCTGGTAAACCACGATAATATTCTATATTTTCTGTTTTATTTCTTTCATCATACAACGGCTGCCATTCGTCGTAACTAGGGATTCACCAAGCCAAGCTACTTGGCTTGAAATAAAAAAGCTTGGCTTGGCTTGAAACTTCAAGCTTTTTTTAATGTTAGGCTTGGCTTGGCTTGGGCTTGATGGAGACAAAGCTTGGCTTGGCTTGAAAATTTCAAGCTTTAAATATTTTAGGCTTGGCTTGATTTTCAAGCTTTATCAAGCTTTTTCAAGCTATTTCAAGCTATTTCAAGCTTTCAAGCTTTATAAATGCTCATACGCACAGTAGGTATATGGGTCTTGAAAACCCTTAGTAGCTGTTCGGTATCAACATTTTAATATAAATATTCGATGTGAATTAAATTAAATATATCGAAATATCGATAAATCTGATATATATATCGATGTATTGGAATATTGATGTATCAATATATTGATATGTTATGTCGATGTTTCATTGTATCGTAACGATGTATAAATCACGTTTTGTTTTACATAAATTTATTGTGGTACAATTGAAAAATATCTTCTTATGCGCAAAGATAAACAAAACGATGAAATAAAATTTATGCAACTTACACCAAGTGTTTTTTTCTTTGTAATTATTAAAATATAAAAATATTGAAATGTATATTTCAATCATTTATTTTATTTTTGAGAGTATACAATAAACATAAATTTATTATCTTTTATTAAATATTTACCCTTCAATTTTTATGTTTCTTTTATTATTTTCGTTGACTGCATTCATTCAAGTAGGCATATGCATTAGTTAGACTTTATTGTATTTTAATAATTAAAATGAATAGGACTTAAGTTCATAATGTTATTTTTACTCGAAATGACCTTCCAACAAACTGTTAGAGTTTCTCATACTATATAGTTCATATTCACCCTGCATAAATAAACAATTCAAGTCTCCAAACACGCAAGAACAGTGTTCAAATAAATACATAAATATTTTGGAATGTACAATGGGATGAAAATGACCTGAGACTGATCTTTTTATTCCTACTTCAAATACATCTGGAAATCATAAAACCCTACAGACGGAAATTTCCCCGAAATTTTGTTTGTTCGTGACATAAATACCTACTCGCCTCTTATGAAATTTCTACTGATTTTTGAGTACAGAATCATGTAAGTTAAATATATAAATATAATTAATGTAATTATGTCCAAATTCAAATAGCACAAAAGTAAATACCCTCAACGATAAAAGAAAATTAAAAACCCCCAGAACTAGGTAATAAGCCGTGATTATCAAGGTAATATTTAAAAGAGAATGCTCTCTTTGTCGGTACATTGATATTGTCTATTATACCTGTCACAGACAAGAGCGGTTTATTATGGATACATTAGGGGTAGAGCTAAAAATAGCATTGAAAATATTTGAATATAAATATACATATCCACAAACAGAAATTGTCTCGTCTCTATGATTCGGAAATACCAGAATAACAAAACATTGTATATAATGCAACTTTAAAATGCAATAATTATTATTGCAATTACCCAATCAAACAACAAGACCAAACTACACCTATCTCCCCACCACTCTATAGTTAAAACAGATAGAGTGTAGGTTTATGTGAAATGTAATCAGATAAATTTAATAATTTTTCTTTCAAATCTAATTTCTTGAAGCTTTGAGCTTATAATTAAATAAAATAAATAAATATATCATCACGGATTATTACCCATTGCTGGGTGTGCCAATCTGCTTTATCGGTAATAATGAAATATTTGCACCGTGCGGGCGCTTACCAGGCGTCACCTCACGGTCACTCATTGCTGGCGTGGAGAGTGCACTGCAGGGGTTAATTTTGTGCCATTTAAAATTAGAAATATTTGGCATCGGTCGGGATCGAACCTGGTTATCCAGATTCGCGACCTGACACTCAGGCACGTGGCCACGAGACCTCATAACTTATAATTAATTCCAGTTACTTAAAAATTTAAGTATTTAATTAATTAATTTTTATACAAAATACGTTTAACTTGACAATAATAAGTATTTAAAAAAATTAAATAGTTCTATATGTAATGATTGACATTTGCAATAAATTTTGTATTATCATTTTTCATCATACATTTTATATTAATGTAGGTAAAGGATAAAACAATAAAATTATATTATCATTTATCATTATAAATTTAAAACTTTTTCAACATTTTATTTATTTTGTATACTTGATTGTGTGCGCGAACTACAATGTGCGATTTCTTGGTTCAGATGGAGAAAATAAGTGGTCTTTGCATAATAAGAATGATAAAGGGTACAGTTTCGTATTTACAAATTTTTGAAGCTTACTAGCCTGACAGGTAATGAAGGCTGGTTCTACTGGGAACTCCAATTCTTAGAAGTTTGCAAAAATGTGCCGAAGCAATTAGAAAGTACGTTACCACCATAAAATTACAGTTTTGTCGGCCTCGAAAACATTTCTTAAGAAAAGCTTGAAAAAGCTTGTTTTTAACCAAGCTACTTGACAGTCGAAGGCTTGGTTTGGCTTGAAAATTCAAGCTTTTTTAAATGTTAGGCTTGGTTTGGCTTGGGCTTGGTGAAACAGAAGCTTGGCTTGGCTTGAAAAGTCAAGCTTTTTTGAACGACAGGCTTGGCTTGATTTTTCAAGCTTTTTCAAACCAAGCCAAGCTTTCAAGCTCCAAGCCAAGCCCGTGAATCTCTAGTCGTAACACCATATAACTTTACTAAATATAGTATCACACACAGATTTCAAATTTTGCAAAAATCTTTTTACAAAATATGACTTTCCTGAACCCGTGGGCCCCGCAATAATAGCTGTAAAGGGTGCTCTGAAACAATACTCCATGTCCACTCTTTCACTACTGGTTACTAAATGATAAACAATTGTAATATTTATAATTTTTATTTGTTTAATGTAATATGCTACCAATAATCACAATTTTTATATGATTCTATTTTCATATCAACATCATTTTTAACATTATAAGGTAATTTTAATACTATTTCATATAAATATAAATTATTTCCTGTTTCTTTTAACACATTAAATACGGCTTCATTATACAATATTGGGGAATTTAATAATTGACTTGCCACATGTGCAGTAAATTGTTCATATTCAGGAAGATGTCTCTTTTTTGATTGCTTATTAGCCATCAAATCCATGACTACACCCTCAAGCTGAATAACTGTGTTAAGCGTATCAAAAGCTAAATAAATCGGTTTGTACACATCTTCTACCCGTCGACTAGAAAAACTAATAGTATGATTGCTGTGCATGATTACCACGTAATTTTTTAAACATCCTACTACTGTATCTGTATTTACTCGATTTGTTTTACTCATAATATTTTTTAAAACTCTAAAGAAATCTTTCGCTTCGTCATAATAAAACCATGCACATGCTGTCAATTCTAAATTTCCCAGTCTTAAAATTACTTGATAATCTTCGAAAGGTTTAACGCCAACTGTTAAAAATTTTTTCGCTGTTTTTGTTAATGGAAATTCCATAACATCTAAAAGCCGATATTTTTCATTTAATATTGCTCTACTTATTTTTTTCCTCATACTGATCGGATTTCTCTACGCCATGCATCAACATGTCATTCATATCTTCATCGCGTTCACCTGGTGTACGCGGGGGCTCGTCGCACTCATCACGTGATTCCACTTGGTTGAAACCGTTGTCCGTGTAGAAACAGGTGTTCATGTCATGAGGATGAGGTGATTCGCACTTAGACTCCATTATGCAGAATTTCTTTTATGGTGTTTCTTCCAGAGCCTTTTGTGTACGCTTATGGTTCATCTGTAAACAGATGCAAATTTTTATTAATGTTTATTCTACTTTTGTTAATAACATTTATTAATTTTAATTTTACTCACCTCGATGGAATATGAATACCTGGAGATCTTCTTCAGAAGTGGATATCAAAACACTTTTAACTACCACAGATTTTAAACCCGCATTTATATTGAAATATTCCATTGCTTAAGGCAAATATTTGTTCAAAAACAAAAAAAAATTAGCTGACAATAATAACTTTCTATTTCAAGAGAAAGTGAAATGTTAACCTTGACGAAAATAAACATGTCAATTTCTAGGAAAATAGTCAAGGTCAATTTCCAAGAAGGCAATTAAAAAGCAATTAAAAAGCAATTAAAAAGCAATTAAAAAGTCATTAAAACACCTCTAATGGCTCTCATTTACTACTGATGCCATAACGAATATAAACTGTTATAAATAGTAAAATATATTATACTAAGTATTAAATTTTTTCACATAACTCTTTGAGAGTTCATCCTAGGTAAAAAAATGTAACAACACTTTTATGTACAAAAAATTACTAGCTTTAATTTAGTATTTTGATACGGAACACTGTTTTAATGAAATAGCCAATAACTCGATTTTCGCTTCTTTGATCCAAGGTGGCGGCAAAATCCGGGGTTGCTAAAGGATGCAAAATTAATATCTCTTTTTGGAGATCCCAATAAAGAGAATAAAATTTATTTCAGCTTGTCACCAATTATATCCACAATAAAACCTTTGCGAACTGGCCTATCTCCTGTACAAGTTCAGAATTTGAATTTTATAACTAAATCATCGGTAAAAACGCAATCACTATTATTATGAACACTCTGAATAAAATAAAGAGGTAGGTAAAAAATATGTACGCAATCTGGTATTTTTTGTAAAGTATACTTCAAAAATCCTTAAAGGCGACCGATTTCTGCTTTTTTATAATGTCATCATCAGCCCACAGCTAAAATATAAATTATATAGTATTATTAGTATCTTTTAACATTTTAAGTATTATTATAATAAAGATTTATACATAATATTTAAGGTTAAGTAGGTGTGAAAACAATATT
The DNA here is from genome assembly GCA_963082715.1 of Harpalus rubripes. Taxonomy (NCBI): domain Eukaryota; kingdom Metazoa; phylum Arthropoda; class Insecta; order Coleoptera; family Carabidae; genus Harpalus; species Harpalus rubripes. Next base: position 30,055,299 of record OY720463.1, on the reverse strand, counting down.
TTTTGTCTTTTTGTGGTATACGTACTCAACCTTAAACCGTATGAGTCTCTGAAATGACCTGTTTTGATATCTCTCTTAACAGGAAAAATTTATTCGCATTTTATTTGTATACTGAAGGAGGATAACGTAAAATAATTTTGAAATATAAAGGGTTTTGCATTACGTCTCGGCGAGAATTGTTTGGCTTTTTTAAATTGAAAACCCTATATCGGGTGGCGCTGGAAATCCGTTACGTAGACATTTTTTAATATGGTAAAACAGTTTTTCTTTGCGCGTTGTCCCCCAAATTATTTTAGAAAAACATTCTTCAAATAAATATTGTAGAGCATATAATTCTTCTTATAAATTAACAAACAAAATTCATTTCGTATGTCTAGTAATTTAGAAAATTTCTCTTTAATATAGAGCTAGCTGTGGAATTAAAACAAAAAGACAAACAAATATTTCATGTTTTAACTGCCAAATGTTAATTTTATTAAAAAATAAAAAGTAAATTAAATTTTATAACAAAAAATCTTTTATTTGTTCTGCTTTTTGTTTTAAATCCATGGCTATCATTATTTTTCACGTGATTTTCGACATTTTCATATCAAATTGCTGCCATTACAAAGCATGCAAAATTGATTTTTTTTATTGATTCAAATGAAGAATATCATGATCTACAACTTTTATTTGGGGAATTGGAGTATTTTTCTCTAAAATAATTTGGGAAGGAAAAACTGTTTTCCCATGTTAAATGCCTATGTAACGGATTTCGAACGCCACCCGACATAGTTTCATATATTTTGAATTGTATATAATCACCTATACGCATATTTAAAGTTTTTCTAATTATCCACTGTATTGCCAAGTAATTCCGTTTTTCTCTAAAAAAAAAGACCTAACACACGCATTGCTTTATAAAGACGAATCTAGTAAAGTTATTTCAATAATGAAAAATTAAGATGAAATCTATAACTATACGCTTATGTTATATATTTTTTTTAAAAATATTATTAAGCGATTCACTTTCAAATTCAATTTTATTCAATTTAAAATGTCTATAACTCGTCATATTCAAATGGAAGACTCTATATTTTAGTATTCAGTTGTGCTTCATTTTGTATTATCTTTATATGTTATTAAGGGTATCTTATGCCTAAAATCAATAATTTCGGAGTTTCTTTACCAATTTTCTCTAAATTTATATAAATTAAATATAGTATATTAAGGAAATTATGTTTTTAATAAGAAAAAAATCTGATGTGGCCAGCACATGATCTCTCGCCAATTCCATGTATAAAATAGCAATAGTTCACACAAACGGCGGCCGAATTGGACTCAACAGCCATAAACAGCAAAAAAACGACAACAAAAGAAATGCGAAATTTTCAGAAAGGCCCTTGTAAGGGACCATATGTTTTGTTTTATATTCCTATATTTATTGTAACCTGCTGTATATCATACGAAAAATAAAATAAAAAGCAATGAGTTTATCTGTTTATGGCTTTAAGTATAGTACGATATCCGGTTTATCAATTTTCGAAAATATCTAGTATGTCGTTCTCATTAATATTGTAACGTTTTTACCTTCCGTCACCTTTAGGTAAGGAAGGTATTGTCTTTGGTCAAAAAATTCGGTGGTGAGTTTTTGATGAATAAGCACGTTTTAGGGTCCCTAGAATACGATTTTACTATTTTTACGATGATGTCTGTATGTGTGTGTGTGTGTGTGTGTGTGTGTGTGTGTGTGTGTGTGTGTGTGTATGTGTGTCTGTGTGTGTGTGTGTGTAACAAAATTTTCGTCTACGATAACTTCCGTACTACAATTCTAAAAATTATAATTCTTTCGTATTTCTCTTCGTTACATCCATGTTAAGAGCTGATTAGATTTTGGTTTGAATTGGACAACCGGAAGTACCCTCATTTGAAGATTTTAACAGTTTTTCTTGAAAAAACTATGTTAAATATCATTTTTTCACATTTAATGTTATTATAAATATTAAATAATATTTTATTCTCTATATGATTTGACTGCATTTTATTCTTAATATTAAATGGACATAGAGTTAAAAAATTATAAAGAAATTAAATTTCATAAAGTAGCCATAGCTATGGAAACAGCTACTATACTAAGAAAATTTTGATTGAAAGATGTCAGTGTCAAGTGAAATTGACATATGTAGTGTGTCTTATAATTTTACTGGAAATGCTGGAAATATAGGACCTTTTGCTAGAAATTTTCTGTATGGAATTTGTATAAAATACATAGAACTGCCGGAAGGTAATGTACAAGAAATATAATCTTTTACAAGGAACTATCTATGAAATTTGTACAAAATACATAGAACTGACGGAAGGTAATGTGCTGGCCACATCAGATTTTTTTTTTTAAACAAAAGCACATCTTAGATGATCTCTGAAAGGGAAACAAAAGATCCCATTTAATCAAAATCGTAACTCTTATAGTTTTCGAGATAGCAGACGTAAACCCCGTAGAAACTCATTTTTCACTGCCTCAAATCTCGGAAACCAAGGAAGATTGGACCCATGTTGATTAAGCTTTTTCACTCATTTTGGTCAGTACTATATGCCCTTAATTTTTACCTTCCGTCACCTTTAGGTAAGGAAGGTATTGTCTTTGGTCAAAAAATTCGATGATGAGTTTTTAATCAATAAGCACGTTTTAGGGTCCCTAGAATACGAATTTACTATTTTTACGATGATGTCTGTATGTATGTGTGTGTGTGTGTGTGTGTGTAACAAAATTTTCGTCTGCGATAACTCTAAGACTACAGTTACAAAAATTATAATTGTTTCGTATACTTCTTCGTTACATCCATATGAAGAGCTGATTAGATTTTGGTTACAATTGGTCAACCGGAAGTACCGTTATTTGAAGATTTTAACAGTTTTTCTTGAAAAAACTGTGTTAAATATAATTTTTTCACATTTGATGTTATTATAAATATTAAAGAATATTTTATTCTCTATACGATTTGACTGCATTCTATACTTAATATTAAATGGATATAGAGTTAAAAAATTATAAAGAAATTAAATTTCATAAAGTAGCCATAGCTATGGAAACAGCTACTATATTAAGAAAATTCTGATTGAAAGATGTCAGTGTCAAGTGAAATTGAGATAGTATGTTTGTCTTATAATTTTACGGGAAATATAGGATCTTTTGCTTTCTGTATGGAATTTGTATAAAATACATAGAACTGCTTTAACGTAATGTACAAGAAATAATAATAATAAATCTTTTATTTCTGCAGATACATTACACTGTATATAGAAAACGTCACAAAATAATAATTTTCTGTATGAAATTTGCATAAAATACATGCAACTGCCGGAAGGTAATGTACAAGGAATAGAATATTTAATTTAGCAAGGAACTTTCTGTATGAAATACATAGAACTGACGGAAGGTAATGTGCTGGTCACATCAGATTTTTTACCTTCCGTCACCTTTAGGTAAGGAAGGTATTGTCTTTGGTCAAAAAATTCGATGATGAGTTTTTAATCAATAAGCACGTTTTAGGGCCCCTAGAATACGAATTTACTATTTTTACGATGATGTCTGTATGTGTGTGTGTGTGTGTGGATATGTGTGTGTGTGTATGTGTAACAAAATTTTCGTCTGCGATAAATCTAATACTACAGTTTCAAAAATTATAATTTTTTCGTATACTTCTTCGTTACATCCATATGAAGAGCTGATTAGATTTTGTTTACAATTGGTCAACCGGAAGTACCATCATTTGAAGATTTTAACAGTTTTTCTTGAAAAAACTATGTTAAATATCATTTTTTTTACATTTAACGTTATTATAAATATTAAAGAATATTTTATTCTCTTTACGATTTGACTGCATTTTATACTTAATATTAAATGGATATAGAGTTAAAAAATTGTAAAGAAATTAAATTTCATAAAGTAGCTATAGCTATGAAAACAGCTACTATATTAAGAAAATTCTGATTGAAAGATGTCAGTGTCAAGTGAAATTGACATAGTATGTTTGTCTTATAATTTTATTGGAAATATAGGATCTCTTGCTTTCTGTATGAAATTTGTATAAAATACATACAACTGCTTTAAGGTAATGTACAAGAAATAATAATAATAAATCTTTTATTTCTGCAGATACATTACACTGTATATAGAAAACGTCACAAAATAATAATTTAAGACATAAATTTTCTGTATGAAATTTGCATAAAATACATGCAGCTGCCGGAAGGTAATGTACAAGAAATAGAATATTTAATTTAGCAAGGAACTTTCCGTATGAAATTTGTACAAAATACATAGAACTGACGGAAGGTAATGTGCTGGCCACATCAGATTTTTTTAAATTTATTTTGGTGAAGTGTAAATATTAGACAGATTATTATTAATTAAAATAAAGGTTTATTACTAAATATTAAAATAATGACGATTACTAATATTGAACAATTATTAAAAACTAATTAAGACTAAAACTATAATTAACTAGATAACACTAACACTATTTATTTATTTAACCAATGAACACTACTATTTATTTCCACGATATTACTAATTATGTATTTCGCTACGTGTTCTAATCTTACACTGCCGGTCTTTTGCAGACTCTTGTTAACCGTTTACGCGATATTTATATCACTATATATTTATATCACGTTCAACTGTCCGCCTACCGACGTCCACAGCGTCTATATACTGAACTGACTCAACAGCGTCTGTATATTCAACTGCTCGGGCAGAAGTCACAACTTTCACCTCTTTGTCTGTCTCTTTATGTAACTAACTTTCTCCTTCCACAGCCTCAGTATTACCAACTATCCGTATGCCACAATTCTTCAACTCCAATGATGAGTATCCACTCCAACTCGCTGTTACTGTCCTTGTATACCTAGCTTCACAATACTCGTCAACTACCGAGTATTCACGTCCACAGCTACCCTAGTATACCAGTAACTTCCAGAGTACCTACCCTTCTCCACACTTTACTACATACACTCACTACGATACTGCTGTAGTTTACCTATCACTTTACGCTATAACACTCCATCTAAATCTCTCTATGACTCCCCCTATGTCAGTTAGTCTCGGGCATAGCTGCGTACCTTTTATACAGCTTCCATTACCTTCCAGAGAGCTCTAGAACGTTCGACCGCCTAATAACAATGAACACAAAAGGTTCAGTTGACCGAAAGTAATTAAAGGTCGCGGCTTGTTTATTTACGTAGCCCGGCTGCTGGCGCGATTGCGTCATCGCTATACTTAGACGCTTGTTCAGCGTAGCAGCGGGGCTCACACGTTACAATATAAAAGTCTTAAATACCAAATTTGAAAAGTTTTGGAATATATCATATTTTTCAAGAATATCTATACAGAGCTTCAAGTAAAGTATCACTACTGATTTATCAAATTTAGCCAAAATGTAATATATTGTTTGCCTTCATTCAAAAGTCTCAAATACTAAAATGAAAATTTCTGGAAAATATCATAATATATTTTTTACGACAATCTATTCACTGCTTCAAGTAAAGGTCATTTCCGTGGTATCAATGTCAGCCAAAATCAAATAAGTTGTTTCCCTTTATACAAAAGTCTTAAATACCAAATTTGAAAAGTTTGGGAATTTATCATAACACATTTTCCACAAAAATATATTCAGAGCTTCAAGTAAAGTATCACTTCCCGTTTATAAATTATAGCCAAAATTAAATGTTGTTCCCTTTCATATAAAAGTTTTAAATACTAAATTTGAAAAGTTTTGGAATATACCCTAATATATTTTTCACGAAAATCTTTTCAGAGCTTCAAGTAAAATATAACTTCCGGTTCATCGATTTTATCCAAAATCCAACATGTTATTCCCCTTCATGTAGAGCTCTTAAATACTAAAATTGAATAGTTTTGGATTATATTTTAATATTATTTTTCATTAAAAACTGTTATGGACTTCAAGTAAAGTACTACTTCCGATTGTCTCATTTGACTGAAAATCTAGTCAACTCTTTATGTGAATGCAGAAAGCTTAAATACGAAAAACTTCAAGTAAAGTACTACTTCCGATTGTCTCATTTGACTGAAAATCTAGTCAACTCTTTATGTGAATGCAGAAAGCTTAAATACGAAAAACAGAAAGTTTTGGAAGTTTAATATAAGAATTATCGTGGACGAAAAAATCGTCACACACACCGCACACCCACACTCACACCTCTACCTCCACCACACGCACACACACACACACACCATCGTTAAAAAAACGTGTTGTGGGGACCTTTATTCGTGCTTATTCACTGAAAAACTTATTATCAAATTTTTGGACCGAAAACATTACCTCTCTCACCTTCGGTATGGCGAAAGGTAAAGTAAAAATTACAATGATGGACAATAGTTTGCATTAGCCAATAAATAAAACTGGTTATTATTAATATTAGTGCGATCAGGAAATAATAATTTATTCATATGAATCTTTCTGAAGAACTGTACTTCTAACGACAAAAGAGATATCGCAGGTCATTTCAAAGACTCAACTTGTATAAATTTAAATTATAATAATACTTCATATGTTAACAAATTGTAATAATACTACATATATATTTAAAAAATGTAATTTATATTTAAGCTGTGGTCTGATGATGGCATAAAAAAGCCGAAATCAATCGCCTGTAAGAATTTTTTAATGTACTTAATAATAATAACACAAACATCCAAATACCTGGTGAGAGTCGAATCCACGATCCCGGGGTCCAAGCGGTGAAGATCGCTATGAGCACTGCTGGACGCTTCCTCAACACGCTTGACCACCGAGGCGGCTAATACTTTATGAAACATACCAGATTCCTTACACATTTTTTTACCTACTTATTCAACCATGCATTCTGAAATGGAGAATTTCATTCATAATCCTGAATGTATGCATACATTTTATATATTAAATATTTAAAATTTGGTAATCATTATAATTTATAGGTGTAGGAAAAATGCGAACTCAACATAATAATTTCTAAAATTTGTATAAAAGAAAGATTTACAACAATTTCAAATTAATTAGACAATATGACTATATCTACTAATATAGTAAGTACATGCTTTATATTTAAAACAATTTAGATGTATACATAATAAAACATTTATTATTGCAGTTCATTTTGTGGCACTTCTATTCTGGCTCACAATTTCTAGACGTCAAATACGCAAGTATGGTAGGAGTTATTGAATAATTCCAGAAAAGAGACTTCCTAGAAATCATCTAATGCACATTTTATTATAAATAATTGTATGTATTATAAAGTCCTACATTAAATAAACAATATTGCACAAGTTATAAATATCTTTATTTATTATTATATTGTAACATTACCCTTCTTTCAAATCTAGGGTTGAATATAATGTCGACCGTGCCAGCGTATCCAATATATCGTCTTTTCGGGGTAATGTACAATTTTATTTTTTTGTAACCTTGTTAAGTTGACGGTACCTGAAACTATTATAATTACCTTTTAACCTGGAAACTAGTTTTAATAAAAACTAAATACGTATTTCGAGAACTAAGTTCTCATCATCAGTAGTACAAAAAGGGAAAGTTAAACAGAGTAGTCAAGATTACTCTGTTTAACTTTCCCTTGTTGTAATACTGATGATGAGAACATAGTTCTCGAAATACGTATTTAGTTTTCATTAAAATTATATTTAAGGTTAAGGAGTAATTATAATAGTTTTAGTTATATTTAACCTTAGACTCCATCTATTTTAAGTTGGCGACCACTACTGGTAAAGCCAACGGCCTACTGGATGATACCTACTTTTTCCATGTCACAAATAATGTTCTCAGTTTCTTGTTTCTTTTGTTTTGGCCTATGGTAGTCTATTTGGAGCTTGACGGATGGGGTGCTCATCAGCGGTATGTATTTGCTATTGGGTTATATTAATCCTGCCTTAGGTCCCACAGCCGGTGTCGAAAACCTCTTGATATTTGAAGATTATATTCGTCAGTTTAGTATGCTAACTAGCCTAAGCTCGGCTTCGCCGAGTTTACCCTAGGGCTCCGCCGATAGTGTTTTATAATAGTTTATACGTACATCCAATCTATCTACGCACAATTTAAAACTAAAGTGGTAACGCCAACAGTCTTGTCAGATACCCAAGTTCCCCCTTCTATCAAACGAATTAACTTTTTGCATAAAACAAAAGCCAATCAACCTGTCATAAATTTCCACACTTGTGTCTAAAAGTTCGTAACCAGACCTCTCATTTGATACCAAACACGACATATTTCTAGCACCTTTATACAAAAACAAAAGCCGATCGAGATGTGTATTTGTTGACACTTCTATGTTATAGCCCTTCAGAAAAAAATTCACTTGATCCTAATCACGACATGGTTCTGACAACTTTATGTAAAAAACAAAAGCCGGTCAAGTTGATGTCAAAATTTTGAAAGTTCTATAGTTTAGCCATGCAGAAAACTTTTCATTTAATACCAAACAGGATATACAGGTGTTTCATATAAGAGTGCAAGGCGTAGGAGTATGAATTCTGATACCAAAAGGGGGAAAAATCCCAATAAACATTGGTGCTATAACGCTTCCTAACAGAGATACCCAGGATTTTATTTTAAAAAAACAGGAAACAGGTTATTTTTATTTATTATTATATTGGGTCATAAATAATTATTTATAAAAAGAATCCCAGAGCAAGTGTTCAAAATGAAAGACATTACATTTAATAAATAAATCAGTATTATTTAAAAATACTACTGTAAATTATTAAAATATTACATTTTCATTAAATACAGAAGGCTTGGCAATACTTTTTTGTATTAGAAATATTATCAAAATATTAAATAACAGGTGTAATAATTAAATAATTATCGGATTGAAATGAGTGGAATTTTTAATTAATTAAATCTCATTTAAATTTTAAATGAATTAAATGCCATCAGCCAACTATTTTCTGCTATTTCAGTATTACGCTTCATTTAAGATAAATCCTCGGTATCTCTGTTATGAAGCGTTCTAGCACCAATGTTTATTGGGATTTTTTTCATGTTGGTGTCTAGAATTCATACTCCGAAGCCTTACATAGTTACATGAAACACCATGTATTTCTGACAAATTTATACGAAAAAGAAGAAATGTTTTCTCATGGACTGTCATAGAGAATTGTCAAAAATACGACAGCTCGACCGGCTATTCTTTTTTGCATAAAATTGTCAATAATATTTCGGAAGTGTAGTATCTATAGCTGAGTGCACGATGTATAACGTATTACAAAGAATGGCTAAATAACCGGGTTAGTTCATACAGTATGCCGCTAGATGTCAGGTTTTTTGCGGCCCGGTTTTTACAAAAATATTTGAAATAGTAAATTATTCCTATATAACGCACAATCTTTTATATTTTCAATACATTACCTTTTATCTTTTGTCAGTTCTATGTATGTATTTTATACAAATTCCATACAACAGGCTTCTATAATTTCAGTAAAATTATAAAATATACATTGTCATGTACTTGACACTGACATCTTTCAATCTGAATTTTCTTAATCGTAGTACCTGTTTCTATGGTTATAGCATGGCTGCATGGCTGCTACATAAAATTATATAAATAAAAAATCAAAATAGCGCTACTTCCGAAGTAACGTTACTTCAAGAGGTGAAAATTCGGGTCTATATCTCTTTATTTGATCCATACCCTGTTGTACATCCTATAGCACAACATTTTCTATTTAAACGCGAACTTATTTTGACCGCAACCGACACACTGCGGCACACCAACTGCCAAATGCCTGTCAAATGGTAACGGGTCGCGTTAGCTTCTTTTGTACCAGCTAGTTATGTCAACGCATCTCGTACTCTCACCTATAGATACTACACCGTGGTAGGAACTGATGAAAACATATAATGAAATGAACAAATGCTGCGCATTTTATGCGAGCAAACAGGAAGAAATTACAGGATAAATATAAACATAATACAAGGTGCCCATTTTATATGTTCCCGCCTGAAATTTTAAGAGTAAGCAAAACCATATACATTTTATAAGCCACTTGGTGAATATTAGTACTTTAAATCGAATAATCACAGTAGGTATAAGAGCAAAACAAAATTTTAAAAACCAACTCACTTATGAAATGTATCATGGATTGCCTAATCATGAATTTTCAGGCGGGAACTTTTAAAATGCGGACCCTGTATTAGTAACATGTATATGAGTACACAATACTAAATTTAAAGATAAAAATAAATCAAACAAAACTAAATGATGTGATATTTTAATTCTAGAGTAAACAGTTAGTTACAAACTGCAGAAAAGTAAGTTCTTACATTACATTAGATCTGAACTTTTACAACGAATTTGAAAATATATCAATAAAGTTTGGATTGTTAAAAATGATAGGTATTAAAGATTACTTTTCTGGCTCATGCTGTATGATTATGTAATTTAAAATATTTTTTATTAGTACGATACAATAATTGGGAATAAAAGAATTTTAATATAGATAATTTTAACGTAATATAAGAAAATAAAATACAGACTAAATTCTATACCGTTTTAAAATAGATATCGAATTATGTATAATCTGAAATAATTTTAAACGTAATGTAAGAAAATGAATTACAAAAAAAGAACAGATTAAAACATACTATCTAAAATTATTGAATTGTCTTGTTCCAGACTATGATTTTCCTGTACACGTCTTAAAATCATTACATATACCTATATATACAATCGGTTTATAACGTTGTACCATGTCTTCCGATGCGAATTCTCCACTGGTCTTGCCATAGATCTTCATTCTCTCTTATTTCTTCTTGGATTCCTGCTACCCAATTCCTTTTCTTTTTGCCCCTAGGAGTTTACTGTGGTATGTGTTTTGCCATTACTCATTTGCTGTACGTGATCGTACCATCTTAATTGACTTGTTTTTATATCATCGGTTATAGTAATTGATACATGCATAATTTTTCATTAACATATCAAATATGACATGACAATGTTTATCTTTTTAATTTTGTACATCGATTGTGATATTATTCCTACCTTTCTGATCCTTTTCGACGTGTTTCCTTATACATTTTCCAAAATTCTATTTACAAAATAAAATATGTAACATAATAATAAACATGGCTTAAAATCTTTACATATACCTACCTTGTTAAATTCATCATCTTTTCTTTAATTATTACATATTATTTAAACATTTTATTGCATTTAAAAGGAAGAAAACTGATAATTTGTCATCATTGACATTGACATAACAGCGTTTATCGTCTTAAATTTTCAAGGAAAACTGTGATCGTTACTGTGAAAAATATTGTTTAGTTAGAAATATTTGTTTTTTACCTAGTTACTTATGACACATTTGGTAACACTGTCCAAGTACATATGAACCGTCAAATTTTATAATTTTTAATTAAAATGGTTTAGGCCTTTTTTACCTGTGCGGATATAATTGCCCATTCTCAAAATTTATAATTATGAATTAAACTTCTATCAAATTGTCTCCATTTCATAAATATTTCCATTTAAAGGTTCAAAATGACATGACAAACATGGCGTTCTTCGTCTTAAATTTTCAAGGAAAACTGTGATCGTTACTGTGAAAAATATTGTTTCTGTCCCAATTTTCAATCTTTAATAATTTTTTACTCGAAAACTATGCATCCTATAGATATTTGAGTTATTACGAGGGCACTCGAGACAATCATTTCCTACAACTTGGTGCAAATTTCACGAAAATCGCTCGCACCATTCAGGCTGTAGAAGTGTTCAAAGGATGGCGATCGTCGTG